>JAHRHJ020003461.1:0-162143 GCA_019776745.2 Taxus chinensis | reverse complement strand
GCTCTATACCATTTCTTCTTACTGAATCCACTTCTTACATCACAAGCGCTTCCAAACTCTTATACTCTTCTGGACTCAATAATAACTATCCCTGTAAAGCAAATAACATTACTCTTCACTATTGCATATGAAGGGACCCCATAACCGTGCAGGTCCAATGATGAGAGTGTTTGTAGTTTGTTTTTGGAACCTTTGGTAAGAAAAAACTTATTTGCTCATACATTAAATGGAAAGTGACATAAATCATGTTTCAATAATTCCCTGAGTCATTGTGAAATTTATATGTCTTGTTAGTTCAATATTGAAGTGAAATTATGACATTCTCACCCAATCAAGATCACATCCTGCAAATTAAATACATTCATATTATATTCAAGGTTATTTCCACATCACTACTGGTGCCATTTAAGTTTTTTAAAAGGCTCCAACATGTACAATGTTAAACAATTAGTGTGCAGTAATCATATATTTTCTTTCAATACTAATTCACTTGCTTACATCATATTATATTTTATTTACATACATCTACCTAGTAACAAATTTAAAGACCTCAAGTCAACTATTTATATGGATGTTGACAAATTCAAATCCATATCTAAAATTTATTCATCCAAAATCTCCCAACTCTAATGTTCATCTTCTATATTAAATGCAAGCACCTGCCAACAGAAAAGTGTTGTAATGCTCACTATTTACAAGAAAAATCACAATTAATGAAGATTGCACAAGATTCAAAAATATAATTAATAATTTCACAATCCAAGTGATGTAATTTCCCACTCCATCTCCACCCTAACTCTCTCACCCAATAGAATTCGAGTGCATGGATCAACTAAAGTGTCAGATATACAAATAAATTGTTTATTTACTTTTAAATCCTGTCAAACTCCCTCAACCATTAGACATGAAGCCCGGATCAAACATGGATCCAAATTTCTCACTAAAATCTTAAATAGTAGAGTTTGAGTCGAATACTTTCTTTCCCATCGTCAAAAATTTTCAGCTTGATTTACATTTTGCTGTGGCAAAACTAAACTAACTTGTTGCTGCTATGGTTTACATCTCTTGTGTGCAAAGCGGCTAACTTAGCAGGGCAATCCTCTTCCATGCTGTGCAAAAGCTACTACTAGCTAAGTGCAATATCTTTCCATTTCCTTTTATTTACATCTTAGTAATCTTGTATTCAATCCTTCATTATTATGTTGTAGAGAATTATTTTATATTTTTGGGTAAAAAAAAATGTACCTCAAAATAGATAGTTCCCATTAAATTTGTTATGACAATAATGGCTGATTTAGATAGTTTATACGCAACACCCGATTTGATTTAGATTGAACATAATTGTTTTTTTGTTGGAAATCAAAGTGTTTATATTCTATCTCCAAATGAGCAGCTCATTATTATTCTAACAATTTTACTGATAAATCACTAAATTTAACAAGTGAATCTATGTTTTTCATTGATCATCTGTCATTATCATAACCTACCTTTCCTGGAATAAAATATTTACTGCAGTTTGTTAAAAATTTACTGCATTTGCGAGAAATTTACTGTAAGTTTTGCGTAAA
Organism: Taxus chinensis; assembly: GCA_019776745.2. NCBI lineage: Eukaryota > Viridiplantae > Streptophyta > Pinopsida > Cupressales > Taxaceae > Taxus > Taxus chinensis. The sequence goes on along the minus strand of JAHRHJ020003461.1, from coordinate 160,575 downwards.
AGCCAACATGCATTTAAATAGTGTAACCCTTCTAATTCACGAGGCATTTCACTTCGCACATATCTCATTGAAAACATAATCTAGACTAAAAGCCGAACAAGGTTGCCATGAAGGAAATCTTGGTAATAAGTCCGCAGAAGTGGTAACGGTGAAATGGTAATTTCAAGCCATTATTTGATTGGCATAAGCTTTCAAAAACTTGAATTTACCTTCTTGCCATTATTGGATTGGCAGGTTGCATTTCAAAAAACATTAATTAAGTTGTCCAAACTTAAAGCAAAAGGATTTGGAAAAATGCAAATGATGCACGTATTTCAAAAACCTATGTTAATTCAGTTTTGACGCAGAACAAAAACATTTGGCTCTAGACAAGAAATTTCGGAACATAAAACTGTGTAATTTATAATTATTCGTACCTAATATGCCCCACAATGCTGGAACATAATAACCTATACAAAAATGCTGCAAAAATGTAACATTTAAAAACTATGTGCATCCCACCTCCAAAACTGTTAATTTTTAGAACCAATTGTATAGTTGTTTTATACTTTATAAATGCTTATTTGTTGGTAAATGGTGCACATTAATATATTGCAGCTATGATCAAGTAACATATACCGATCACATGGGAATGCATTTATTTATGCCAGGTGTGTAATTGTGTTTAATTGTGTGGCAGAACACTTGTGTTGGACAGGTGCATAAACACGTGTGGGGCAGAGGCAGATTTCAAATGGCAAGTGCAAAGCAAGCCTGCCAAAAGACCAGTTAGAAAAATGAGTGAGTAAGTTGTAGAGGGGGGTGAAGTTCACAAAATCTTCTTCTGATGAGGATAATATAATCGACAAACAACCTCAAAAAACCACCACAGCGAATCCAATGAAGAATCAGTCAGAGCCCAAGCACAAAATTTTCCTTCATCAATGCAATGAAGATACATAAGAACAGAACAGCATTCAAATAAAAATGAGGGGCATTCATGCAAAAGGCAAAGAATTTCTTTGATGAGAATACCGCTGCCAAGATCTGAAATCAACCTACTAATCCAACCGTGGAAAGTAACTGGAAGTCTGCTATGAACAAAGAAAGTATGTATACATAACGGAGGGGCATGGAAAGAAGCTGACATGAAAGCAACCTTAAGGGACGTGGAAGAAAATGGAACGCCATGTGGCAAGCAGAACTAAGGGGGAATCCCTAGTACAAAGTGACTGATTGGTTGTATGGAAAAAGAACCAGTAAGAGGATAGGGACCTCCAACTATTTCGAAACAATAAGAAGAGAAAGAAATGTATTACCTGTGCCAAGATATGGCTGAACTGGCAGTTCTTGAAGTTAATTCACCCTAAAGGCCTATGTAGCTGGGGGGGGAGCACATGGTGGCCACATACAGGACCAAACCATTCAAAGATGGCCTGACCCAGGAAGTCATGTGGTATGGTTTTCGAAAAGACATCATCCTAACTTGACAATAAGAACTGTTAGAAGGCCTTTGACGAGATTAGAGCAGACATGTTCAGCAGAAAAGATTGCAAAAATGTATGCTGCAAATCAGTATGGGCAGATAAAAATTATACGGAACTTGTTGATGAAACTGGCGTTCAACAGCAGGAAGGAATTGTGGCATGTGTTGTCATGACTTAAGTTGAGAGGTTTAGAAGTGTTCCACATATTAGTCAAAAAATTAGGGAAGGGATACCAATATTTCTGTTGTGTTAATGCAGCAGGACAAAGCATTCCTGGCTTTTATCTTTTCAAAGAGCAAAGAAAGAGAGACAATGAAGAAACCTATATAGCTGGATGTGAACTGGAGCATGCATGGCAGCCTCAACCACATGCTTGGATGACCAAAAGAGTGTTTGATGAATTGGTTACATCATTTTCAAGCATCAATATCAGTTCTCGGCAGGGTTTCACAAAAAAAATAGGCATTTCTTCTCATATTTGATGGTCATGGAGCCATGTAGATTTAGGCACAATCCAAGAGGCTAGGAAAGTTAGGCATTGACCTTCTGACTATCACCGCTGCCCAAGATCCTACTGGAAGTACTGCTATAAAAAATAAAGTATACATAAGAGGGCAATGGACAAAAGCTGACATGAAAGCAGCCTTAAGGGACGTGGAAGAAAATGGAATGTCCACGCGGAAAGCAGCAACTAAGTGGGGAATCCCTAGTACAAATGTGACTGATTGGTTGTATGGAAAAAGAACCAGTAAGAGGAAGGGACCTCCAACTGTTTTAACAGATGAAGAAGAGAAAGAAATTGTTACCTGGTGCCAAGATATGGCTGAACTTGGCCATGGTCTTGAAGTCATTCACCTAAAGGCCTATGTAGCGCACATGTGCCAATGCAAACCAAACCCATTCAAAGATGGTCTTGCCAAGAAAGTCATGGTGGTATGGTTTTCAAAGACGTCATCCTGACTTGACAATAAGAACTGCAGAAGGCCTTGACCGAGATAGAGCAGTCATGTTAAGGCCAAGAATTGTTGCTGCTTTTTATGATAACTTGCAAAAAATGTATGCTGCAAATCAGTATGGGCCAGACAAAATATGGAACTGTGATGAAACTGGTGTTCAAGCAGGTAGGAATTGTGGCATGCGTGTCATTGCTAAGTTGGGATGTAGAAGTGTTCCACATATTATGTCAAAAAGTAGGGAATGGATTACCATATTATGTTGTGTTAATGCAGCAGGACAAAGCATTCCTGGATTTTATCTTTTCAAAGCAAAGAGACAACTGAAGAACTATATAGCTGGATGTGAACCTGGAGCATGCATGGCAGCCCAACCACATGCTTGGATGACAAAAGAGTTGTTTATGAATTGGTTACATCATTTTGCAAGATCAGTTCCAGGTGGGGTTTCACCAAAAAATAGGCATCTTCTCATATTTGATGGTCATGGCAGCCATGTAGCTTTAGGCACAATCCAAGAGGCTAGAAATTTAGGCATTGACCTTCTGACTCTACCAGCACATACTAGCCATAAGCTTCAGCCATTAGATGTTAGTGTGTTCTCTCCATTCAAGAACTACTTTAAAACAGTGAGGTCTAAATGGATGGCAAGGAACCCAGGTCTTGAAATAAGGAGGACAGAATTGGCAAAACTTGGCAGTCAGGCTTTCCAACTTGCACTTACACCTGAAAATATCAAGGTAGGTTTTCAAGGACAGGTATATGGCCACTAGATCAGAATGCTCTTTCCAATGATATGAGGCCAAGTGAGGCCTTTGATGTTGAAGAAGATGAGGTGGCAGCTGTTGAAAACATATTGAGGATGGCGGGAGTGGAAGATGCAGATGTGCAACGTTGTTTAGAAGAACTTGCAAAAAATGTGGTAGGTAATGAGGAAAACCAAAAAACAAGGGAAGAGCATGTTGAGTCTACATGTTTTGGCATGCCTTCAGATTTTCGTCAGCCCCAAACACTTAATGAAGAAGATGATCACCTTAGTTCAGCAACTCATGTGAGCCAAACACAAGAAGCTACAGATATTGATGATAGCATGAGTTTACCAACACAATTCAGTGCACCTCAATGGATTAAAGAAGGGGCTGCTAACCTGGGCATGCAAATTGATTTCAACAATGAGGAAGTTTCAACTTCTATGCCATCTCCTCCCTCACCTCTTCCAAGCGAGGTGGTGCACTATTATGTTAACACATCGGAGTGGGGAGATCATGATGCAAATGGTTTAGATAAAGGAAAATTTTAAGCTGATGAATTTTTAGCCAATCAAGACAACCAAGAGGTGACTGCAACCAAGATGAGAACAACCAAGCATATAAACCAGTAAGCAAATTCTTAAAACTGCCAATTGAGAAGGTTCACACCCATGTACGGCTAAATGATGATGCAATTAGAATTGGAAGGCAATCTCAAATACTTACCTCTGATGACTCCTTGCATTTACTTCAAGAACAAGAGACAAGAAAAAAAGAAATTGAAGATTTGAAGGCAAGGAAAAGGGAGCAGGCAAATGAAAGGAAAGCACAAAGGTTAATAGAAAAAGAAAAGAAGGGGCAGCTAAAATTGAAAGAGAATTGAAAAGGCAGAAAAAGGAAGAGGCACAGTTACAACGAAAAAAGGAGAATGAGTTGAAAAAGGAGCAGGCCAAAATCTCCAAAGAGCATGATAAAAGGATGAAGGAATGGCAACAACGACAAAAGGATTCTGACCGACAAAATAGGCGATTGAGTAGTCCCTCAAATCCCCTACCTGATCAACATCATATTTTGTTGAGCATGTATAACACATTCATGCCTGCTTTTTCTTCCATTTTTAATAACCAATCTAGCTGCCCATCTTCTCCTACAAGCAATGTTACAAATTCTGGAATTTTAGATCAAGCGTTGTTTAGTCAGATTGGCCAACTTTCAGAAGCTAATGCAAATGTTCAGGGTACACCTCCTACCATGCTACCTACTGCAGTTCAATCTGTGAATGCTACCACATCAGAGAATCACAACGAAGTGCAACCTCCACCATTTCCAGGATTTTGGCCAAACTATTAAGTGAAAAGTTGTACAAATTTTGGTTTACATTACCTTCTTAGTAAGCATTAGTAAATTTTGTCGAACTTGTAACAGAATTCCCTAATGGTAGCTAGGATTTCACATATTTTCACAAATATGTAAAATGCATAATATAAGTCCTTAGACCTTAAACAAATATGTTGTCAAATATGTAATCGAATGCCTTAGCAGCAAGCTGTAGTCAATATTGATAAATGTTATATATGTAAAACTTTTGGAAGTTTTCTTTACTGTAATTTTCTGGAAGAATGTATCTAAAATTTTGAAATGGAAAACAATATGCTGTAATGGTATGTCAAAGAACTCGAGTTTATGCCATTCAATCTAACAATTGCACATAATATCAATATATCATTACCATATCTAAAATATTGTTTTCCATTTCAATATGTTAAATACAATATTCCAGAATATTACAGCAAAGAAAACTTCTCGCTGTAATTTTATGAAATATTGTATCTAAAATATTGAATTCGGAATTGTGTTCATTATGGCATGTTTTGTGAAGTACAGAGATTCTAAAAATATTAGTAATTTCTTTATTTGATATTAACATCTCATTCAATCTCAATTCTTTAAAATAGATCATTGCCTTAGCAAGGTCACACTCGACCTTACCTGCTTGAATGGAACTTTAATTCTAAGAAGGCGATGCATGGACATGTTAGTGCAGTGGGAATGCCGAAATTTGCAATTGTTACTTTCGAAACCCATGAAACTCCTATCGAAGATGTGAAACATGTGTAGCTGCAAGGGAAAGACATTCTTGGTTGTGTGAGTGAGAAAAAAATACAAATTTATTCAGTAACAACTTACAAAATTCCTGCAAACAAATTAGTGTCAACAAATTAAAATTTCTTGTTAAAAAGATAGTTTAAAGAAGAAGTATTGTCAATTTCCCAAAATATAATGTGTTTAAAAACACATTTTTGCATACTGTGATTTCGTCGATACAGTTTGTGCCTGTCTATTTTAATGATGCCTCCATGAGAGCCACCAGAGATGCTGCTAAACTCGTTGGGGTGCAGAGTTTATATGTTTAAGAGATGCTGCTAGACTGAATCGGGGAAAACGCAAGCAAACCGGTCCAATCTGCAGGCCATAGTCCCTGATGACTCAATCAAAAGATGCGTTTTGACTGTTTTAGAAAATGAAGGAGCGGAAATTGACCAGCATCCTCCAAACAAACCCTTCACACAATCAGTCTTAAAAAAAATGATAGTCACTATTCATATTTCCACAGCAAGATGAAAGACATGAAAATAATGAGAATGTTATCAATCTCTTCGAATACTTGGCCTCATTTGGAACGTTTTTTTCTAGTTTCAACCATAGCCACGAGGAGATGGGATGCGGGGACAGTGACACATTTTCTAATTTAAACCTAAAAAACAATGTAAATTTGTACTCCCATTCTTTTGAAGAGTTATACAGTAAGGGCAAAGAAACATTCTTGCGCACAAACCTGATTATACTGTATCTTGTTCATGTCCAAGACAGTCTGTGAAAGTCCAGGAAATCTCTGCTTCAGGCTTAACAGAAGGCTTTCAGCTCTGTCTGCCAGCAATTCTCTCTTCTCAGCATCTCCCAACAAGTCTTTCACAATACCCCAGGAAGATTTCATGTTTGGCTGGTTCTCCTTTCCAAACACTGATCGTCTCCCATGAAGTTTTCGCCGCCAAAAATGGATAACAGCTTCAATGCGACTTGCAATTTATAGTGTATGGTGCTCATATGACAAATCCAGGCAGTCCAGCAAACAGTCTGGAGAAAACTGTTCCGCAGTTATGGAGAATGGAAGATCCATTTATTCCCAAGACTGGCTCTTCCATTCTGAATAAATGGACCTTCATGAGGACTCCGGAGTGAATAGCGATGGTGGATGCCTGACCAGAAATTTCCTAATAACTTCTATGGATTCATTGCTTTGTCCAAAGTCTTGCAATACAACGAAAATTATCAAGTTACATACTAGAGACTCTACTTGCAGAAAATCGAAGACAGAGGTGTCAATATTCAACGCTCATCGTCTTCAGGAAACACATGTTAAAAGGAACCACGATGACATGACACGGCACAAACCGCCGCAAGAAGAAAATTTTAGTTCTAAGAGAAGCAGGCGCAACAGGCGACAAAGGCAAAAGCGAGGAGTTTTGGATGAGAGCGACAAAAATGTTGGTGTGGCGGATCAATCAGGTTCTACGGTGAAGCTAAGCAGCGGAGATTCCGATCTTACGGCCGAACGCATGGCTTGAGGCCAGCTCTAGAACTTGACCAGTGCTCTATAACATAATGCATGTAAGTCCAAATCCTGCTCGTAGAACCAGGCATATTGTCTCTACGATACCTGCGATGACTCTAACTGGCGGAGGCAGCTCTTTAACACCATCTTCTTCCACCATTCCAGGCCAACAATTTTCCTTCCAGTCTATTGCCGGTTCCAACACAATTACTACGCTGTCAACTACTTCTGCCACACAATTAAGCACCTGGCAGAAATGAATTCATTCCCATGTGATCGGTGATATGTGACATTGATCACAGCTGACAATATTTAATGCGCACCATATACCAAACAAATAAGCATTTATCAAGTATTAAACTAATAACAAGTGGTTCTAAAAATTAACAGTTATCGGTCACTAGTTTAAAATGTTACATTTTTCACATTTTGTATAGGTTATTTTCCACATGTCACATTAGGTATGAATAAGTTATAAATTACACATATTTATGTTCACAAATTCCTTGTCTATCCGATTGATGGTTTTTCGAAGGCTTAATCAAGCACTTACATGTCTATAAACACCCTCAAAGTTAGAGTGCACGGTTATGGGGTCCCTTGGTGCAGGGTCCATTAGTGGAGATAGTAGGTGAAAAGACATTCACCTTTTAAATAACATATTTTGAATGATATGTGAAGTTAATATTACCCAACTGTATTGTATTGTATCATTATTATTTAAACATGGAAGCATGAAATGTTGAATAAGACAGTTTTTAAATTGGTCAATATTATCTTATTCATTGATAGAACTAAAAATATATATTAATTTATATACAAGTGTACAAAAACAAAGTCTATACAGTCAACTATTCATTAAGTAATATTTTCATTGTATGTACATCATATCTATTACAGTCACTTCAACAAGTCATTTCTCAAGACTTTCCAAACCAGATCTCAAATATAATGCACTATTTTTGATGTAAGAGTCTTCAATCCCAAGTAAACACCTGCATAACAATAAATGAAATTATGGTCAGGCTCACCTTTCACAGTGTTTAAAAACTCAGTACCATATGAACAATAAATTGTGTAACCAGCTGCATAAAATAATAAAAATGACCAACTAAAATATTATCCATTGGATTAAATCCCAATAAATCTCAACCATTTGATTGAACTATCATATTGAATCCATGTCAACTAACATCAACCAATCAGAATTTAGGATGATAGAATAAAAGCTGAAGGATGGATTACAATTCCATTTGTTCATGCAGTTTTCATCTCTCAAAGTTGAAGAAGTGAGGAGCAGTGCAGTTCAGGTAAGACACTTATGAATTACAAACTATTTCATAATTCAAGCCCTCTATTTATTTTTTCAGTGTTTGCATATTGCAGCAGAGTTGTATATGCCAATTGCATTTGCTTTAAAGTTTCTGAAGTCTTTTCAACTAATCTAATTTGTGCATATCCTGCCATCATGGCATTCTATGAGACCATGTTTCTTTGAGGAATTCTATCAAACAATGCACCTACATTTCCAACAAAAGCATTTTCTGCATATCCTACAGTCATTTTAAGAAACTACAATTAAGGAAACTCCAACCTGAACCCTTGGCTTATTTCTGTCCATTCAGAATTCTCTCCTATGAAGTGGAGCATACCTACAATACAAGGCGTTTAGTCTGAGGAGACTGCAAGCTTAAAAATTGAAACTGACACTTATCTTCTCACTCTGGTTGACCTATTTTAATTGAAAAAGACCATGGCTACACTTAACATAAGGTTCTCCATTATCTAGGTTGGCTTATTTGTGAAAAAGACCATGGCTACACAAACATTAGGTTACATTATCTAGGTGGGTTATTTCTGAAAACAACGATCATTACACAAACATGAGATCAGGCCATGAGGTCAAAACTGGAGGAGTCACGGCAGAAGTGTCCCCGTGCTAGGAAGGTCCGTTATGCACTCAAACCACTTGTGTACCTAGACATTGTGCACTGTGAAATAAACAAAAATGACATTTACCTTTACCCCTAGATAAACAGTAAACGTATTCAAGACATTAACAGAATGCCAGTCCAGGAAAATCATATTGTATTCATTTTTCTTAATGTCTTGAATACTTTTATTGTTGAAGTAAGGGTGTCAAATGTAAACTGACAAATGTAAATTGATCGGGTTGGGGACCAGTTTGTTGTTCCCAGCGAAACAGTGGGACTGCCTAATCAGGATACCCATATCTTCTGTACGTTGCAAAATCATATGCCATGATAGTGCGTGCAAACAGCAAATACACTTCTTTGGGAACATATATTCTTCTTCTCTAGTGTATAGTCATCACTGCTATATAGGCATAAGTTTAATTGTATACATAAAAAGATGGAAAGTATTCTAATTACATGTGCAAACTTTATGTTGAAAACATAACTTTAAATTGAAAACAATGTTGTATATTCCATCAGTGTTGTATGTGCACACTATAGTAAATTCTTTTTATGCTAAGTAAATTCTGAAATACAATATGCAACACAGCTAGGAAGTACAACACTACTGGAATATACAACTCTATCGGAATATGACCACAACAGCGTTCTATAGTCCAGCAGTGTTGTATATTGCATTTCTGAATTCACTGTATTGTTCATTTTTTCCAGATATCTCATTCTCCAGTTGAAAAGTATTTTTTCCAATCATCACTGTGATATTAGCATAAGTTTTATTGTATACATAGAAATTTGGAAAGTATTATGATCATATGTGAAAATTTTATATTGAAAACATAACTTTAAAAACTACATAGGAAGAGTCCGACGAATACAGTAGTTTGTCAAGTTTTCATTAGAAATATGGAAGGAAAATTTTTAGTTCTATCAATGAATAAGATAATATTGACCAATTTAAAAACTGTCTTATTCAACATTTCATGCTTCCATGTTTACATAATAATAATACAATACAATACAGTCAATGTCTTTCACCCACTATCTCCATTATTGGACCCTGCACCACAACCGGTGCCTATCCCCTAGCAATGCTCACCCACCAGCCGTTAATGTTTTCATTATAAATTTTCCCTTCCATATTTCTAACGACAACTTAGCTTTAACAACTAGGGGAGAGGACCCGGTTGTGGTGCACCCTATCTTTGCACAGTCACCGCGCCACGTCACTGCCACCTGGGCGAGTAAAAACACTGTAGATATAGGTATGTACTCTATAGATATAGGTAAAAGAGTAAATAAATGAATAGAAGGATTGTCAAACTCTATAGATATAGGTATGTACCATAATATCTCTTGCATTCATCATACAGAGTGGTAAAATTCTTATCTTCTTTGCAAAATATACATGTCTAACCATTTAAACAACTAAATAAAAAAAAATCTACCATAAAATCTTCATAAAAACCATCATATTTACATATATCTGGTACTTTTTTGATGTAACCATAAATCTCGAATAGAAGGATTGTCAAAAAAATCTAATGTGACTATAGGTATGTAACCAATCCTTTGCTGAATTGTCGTTAGCAATATGGAAGGGAAAATCATACAGAGTGGTAAAGCTAAGTTGTTATCAATCTTCTCGCACAATATACATGTCTAACCATTCTAATGTGACTAGATGAAACCAATCCTTTGCTGAATTGTCGTTAGAAATATGGAAGGGAAAATTTATAGAGTTTAAAGCTAAGTTGTTACCAATCGTTAGAAATATGGAAGGGAAAATTTATAGAGTAAAAACACCACCAATGGATGCAGCACCAAATTCTTGACCTCCAACATTGCACCACCACCTCACTGCCACCTCAGCGCCACGTGGACGATCCGCGTTTGTGGAGATGTCAAAAAAGTTGGTTTTTTTGCATGGGACCAAGTGTTGTCCACTCGCCGTGCCAGTTGTTGTCCGGGCTACCGCCATGCATTGAATGCTCACCCACCAGCCGTTAATGTTTTCATTATAAATTTTCCCTTCCATATTTCTAATGAACAATATAGTGAATTCTGAAATGCAATATACAACATTGTTGAACTATACAGCATTGTGCTCATTTAGTCAAATATACACTGTCTATCCAAGCACTTTCTGTATTCAACATATTCCATACAAGTTTCATTGTCATAATGAAAACTACAAGTCAATTAATTCCTAAAAATGAAACAAAATCATTCATATTCTAGCATATTCCAGCATTCATTTTTGGTATATTTATAGTTTCTTTTCCAACAATCATCTTTCATGTTGTGAATCAGGTATTTCATTTACACCATGAGAAAAGGTGCTATTGCTAGAAGATCAAGGAGGCCAAAAGTGAGAGGTGTACAATTATCACATAATTTAAGTGATGAAGAGGATAATTCAGCACCAACTGGTAATGAACCAGAATGTAGAAACCCACCCACTGTCTCAGTTCAAAGAACATCTGCAACAAAGAAGCTTAGTGTCATCCGAGGTTGGACAAAAGAAGATATGGAAAAGGCGATAGATGATGTTGAGTTTAATGGGTTCTCAGTTAGAGCAGCAGCAAAGAAGTATTCCATTCCACCCACATCATTACACTATTGGCTAAATGGTCTCACCCACACAAAGAGGAGGGGTCCTCCAACAGTTCTAACTGAAGAAGAAGAAGAGGAAATTGTTGAATGGTGCAAAGAAATGGCTGATATGGGTCATGGCTTGGAGTTAATGCAGCTAAAGGCAAATGTTGCTCAGATTTGTGAAACAAGACAAAACCCCTTCAGAGATGGGTTTCCTGGTAAATCATGGTGGGCTGGATTCAGAAAACGTCATCCAGACCTTGCAATCCGAACCGCTGAGGGACTTGACAGGGATAGAGCTTTAAACTTGCGCCCTGCAATAGTAACCAAATTTTATGATAATTTGGCCAAATGCTATGGAACCTATTCATACGGCGCTCATAAAATCTGGAATTGTGATGAGACTGGTTTGCAGGCTGGAAGAAATTGTGGAGTTCGTGTAATTGCAAAGAGGGGCAGTCGTAATGTCCCAAAGGTAATACCAAAGAGCAGGGAGTGGATCACTATATTGTGTTGTGTCAATGCAGCAGGTTTGTCAATCCCAGGATTTTATTTGTTCAAGGGAAAGAGAATGATAAAGAATTACATTAAAAATTGTGAACCTGGAGCATGTATGGCTGCACATCCAAATGCATGGATGACAAAGGAATTGTTTTTAAATTGGCTATGTCATTTTGCACGTTCAGTACCAGGCGGTGTTTCTCCAAATAATAGACACCTATTGATATTTGATGGCCATGGCAGCCATGTAGCATTACAAACTGTGGAGGAGGCAAACAAATTGGGCATTGATTTGATAACACTACCAGCACATACTAGTCATAAGTTGCAACCTCTTGACGTGAGTGTGTTCAGCCCTTTCAAGACATATTTTAGAGCTGAGAGGTCCAAATGGATGGCAGAGAACAAATGTGCAGATGTGAAAAGGAGTGACATTGCTGAGCTTGCAAGTAGAGCCTTAAAAAAGGCACAAACACCATCTAACATAATTGCAGGTTTCAAAAGAACTGGTATTTGGCCATTGAATTATGATGCTCTCCTAAATGACATGGCATGCAGCCAGGCATTTGACATGCAAGGTGAGGAAGATGTTGATGTTGTCACAAACATTTTGAGCCTATCTCAACGAATAAATCCTGAATTAAATGACAGTGAAGAGGTGGTACCTGAAACTCAATTCATGCAAAATGTTGACTCTAGAGATGATATGGAAGCAGCTGCAACACATGGAGTGGAGCTAAACGGTGCTCTTGGAAACCCAAGTAACATCATCAACAATAAGGAGGGGTCTTCAGATTTTGTAAGTAACAATGATTTGTCCTTGCCAAGTCAAGTTAACCCGCCACAATGGTTAGAGGATGCCATGAAAAACTTGGGTTACAAGCTACCATCCAACACAGAAGATCAAAGCTTAAATCTGCCTTCCTTTCCTGAAGGACTAGAACAAGAAGCAATAATTCATTACTATGCAGATGTTGGAGATGAGGATGAACAAGACGAAGTCGAATTTCAAGAGGATGCTCAAGAAAATGAAATTAACTTAGAAGTTATGCAACATGAACCTCAACACCCTGAAGAGACTGAAAACCAAGATGGATGCGGTACGTTACTTTCCCATTTTCTACGACTTCCAAGGGAGATCATAAACAAATCAGATGGTTCTATTAGACTGAGTAGGCATTCACAGATTTTGACTGCACCTGAGTACATGGAGCTATTGGTTGATGCGGAAAGAAAAAAGGAGGAACAAGCAAAACTAAAGTTACGGAAAAAAGAAGTGGCACAAGAAAAAAAGGTTGCTAGACTTGCAGCAAAAGAAAAAAGATTGCAGGAGAAGTTTGAAAGAGAAAGGGAGAAGCAGGCTAAGGAGCAACAGAAAGAGATTGAGAAGGCACACAAGCAACAAAGGAAAGAGCAAGAGAAGAGGGAGAGGGAACTTGCAAATCAATTAAGGGAATACGAAAAGAGGATGCGTGTAAGTTCTGCAACTGAGCATGATAATTCGAAGGATTTTTCAAGATCGATGTTAGAACGCTAATACAAAACGCTAATCTAGGGTTATGCGGAACTTGGAACACGCATCCATCACTTATCGTATTCCTCTTGTACAGTTCCATCTTGGTAAGTATCCCTCTCCCTCTTACTCTTGCTACAAGTTCAAGCAGTCCTGTTGTTTGTGTGCCTTCTCAATCTCTTTCTGTTGCTCCTTAGCCTGCTTCTCCCTTTCTCTTTCAAACTTCTCCTGCAATCTTTTTTCTTTTGCTGCAAGTCTAGCAACCTTTTTTTCTTGTGCCACTTCTTTTTTCCGTAACTTTAGTTTTGCTTGTTCCTCCTTTTTTCTTTCCGCATCAACCAATAGCTCCATGTACTCAGGTGCAGTCAAAATCTGTGAATGCCTACTCAGCAGATAGAAAGAGGACAATATTAATTATACTAACTAAGATATTTGAACATGTGCCCAGCAAAACAATGCTTTATTATTACCAATATTCCGATGATGGTAGTAATTTTGTTGGTGATATACGGCAAGATGTATTCAAAGCCTTCCTATGTAGTCTCTAAAGTTATAGTTATAATAGTGAAAAATCAGCAACTTTGCCAAGTATGTAATTAAATTACTTTCCAGTAATCCATGTGCTTTAAATTTTGGATGTGGTTGTTAATAATTTGCAGTAATCAAATGTTCATCAGCTCCATTTTTTATGTTAATAATCCAATGAAATTTCCTTTTAACCTATTCAAGAACAGTGTAATTCACTGACTCATATTAATTTTGCATAATTCTAATCATTAAGATTTTGGGATCAAGCCATCCATTATACAAAGTATGAATTAACTAATTCAGTGTGCATGCAACATGATGCTCAAAAAAAGGGTTTTAAACCACCCTCTTGGCAGTGTGAGAAACTTTCCCATTTTAAGGGCCCAAAATAATCAGAATACTTTCATCGGTCCATGGAAAAGAAGTATGGTCAGGCAAGAATGGGTGGTTCACAAAGCTTGCATTTTTAACTATCCCTAACGAGCTTCTGTTTCCCATGATCAGATTGACATGAAATGGCAGAAACCAAAAAGAACAGTATATTCAATTAAGATTAGGCGTCTGATAAAAAATTTTCGCCATATTTTGAAAGTGTTTTACCAATTCAGTGGCATAAGTAATGCTGAAAGATTGCACTGGAATGTATGTAATCGTTAGTAAGTTTGAGCCATTTTTGCAAGAAGTTCAGACCTAATGAGTTTTGCAAACTCCAAAGCTTTCAAACAGTGGACAAAGGGATTCAAGGGCCTGATTTGAAATCCTTACCAATACCAGATGTAAATCCCTGCAATTTCCTTTAAAACTGCACTCATGTGCATAATTTACTGGCATCTTTTGGACAATTTCCCATCGAAACTAAACCAGTTATGCCAAGACCAACTTTGGGTTCCTTTGCTCAGCCAATGATGATGGAAATAATCTTGTAAAATCCACAGGCGGTACATAAATCTATGATTATGAATTCAAGCACCAAGGGTTCATTTATTTATGAATCAACTTCTGAAAATGCTCTAACAACAGGTGCAAACACTGATGGGAAGTTAAGAAGTCTTCAACTACTGATTGGTCTTTCAGGGGAATTCAATCCTGAAAAATTTTAATGGAATTGCAACTGTCAAAATATGTAAGCTGGAAAGCCTAATACTTCCCGTTTTCAGTTGGCCAATCGAGCATGTATCATATACAAAAGAAAATCCAATTAGTATAGAAAGAGAGGCCCCATATTATACTAACTAAGATATTGAACATGTGCCTGTAAAACAATGCTTATTACCCCCCATGATGATGGTAGCAATTTTGTTGGTGAATAATTTTTGCTAGATGTATTCACCGAAGCCTTCCTATGTAGTCTCTAAAGTTATATAGTGCAATATAAATTTTGCGTATGTAATCAGAATACTTTCCAGCCAGCCATCCATGTATACAATTAAACTTATGTTAATATATCAGTATGATGATGCTCTATATTTTAACCCTATTTGGCCCTGGTGGTACTAATCAGAATACTCATATTAATTTTGCGTATGTAATCAGAATACTTTCCAGGCGTCCATGTATACAATTGAACTTATGTTAATATATCAATATGATGATGCTCTTTATTTTACACCCTATTTGGCGGTACACCCGTATTTGGCAAATCAGAATACTCATATTAATTTTGGTATGTAATCAGAATACTTTCCATCGTTCTATGTATAAATTAAACTTATTTTAATATATCAGTATGATTATGCTCACTATTTTAATAGTGCAGTGTTTTAAAAAACATTAAGGATCATTGCCTGAGTGAGAACCCTCTCATCTCTGCCTTTTCTTCTCATCTTCGTAGCAGGCCGAGCCAATGCCGAGTACGAAGTCAGTCAGAAGTGGAGAAAACGCACGCATCCACTGGTTTGCAAGATCCCACGAAATGGTTGCTCAAGCTCTGCAACCGAACACGTGAAAAACCAAACTGAACGAGCTCCCTCTCCATTTCCCATGAAATGCCATGGCCCGATTTGGCGGTGACTATCTCCATAAACCTACCTGTGTGCATTAACGGCTGGTGGGTGAGCATTCAATGCATGGCAGTAGCCCGGACAGTAACTGACGTGGCGAATGGCATGGTGTTTTTACTCGACTAGGTGGCAGTGATGTGGTGCAGTGAATGTGCAAAGATAGGGTGCACTACAACCGGTGCAATGCGTTACAGCAATGCAGCCCGTGGGAGCAACATGTATATATGAACCATGGACGACAGACACTTCAAACATTTAGACTCAAGATCGAGAGAACGCTAATACAGAAGCGAGCAACTACAACAACAACAGAAAAACTTTATGTAAATGGCAGTAACTGAGAGTGATAATGCCTATAATTAGACCTAGAAATTGCTTAAAGGGGTAATTAGACATGTAAATCTGTCTATAATTAGACCTAGAACTTTCTTAAAGGGGTACTTGGGTATTAGAAAATAGATTGCTTTAAGTCCAATGATGAGGTAATGCTGATAAGTTTTTTAGAAAACAATTGGGTACTGATACAAAAAGAAAACAATGCGGATACACTAAGAGGTGAAGCAGAAATTAATAGATATCTTCATTAAAGTTCCTCTTGTTTCTATATAAACACTAAAAAAATTGGGTATCGATATGTTTCTAACTCACACTAAACAAGATACTATTTATTCAGTTCCTCTTGTTTCAAAATATACAAACACTAAAAAAATAATTTCTAGATATCTTCATTGAAGTTGTAGTAAAAGTTCATTTTGCTGAAACTCGTAGTGGAAGCCAAATGTCTATAATGCAGAAGAAATCAATCTTTTGACACAAAATAATAGAAATCAATGCGGTGAGGTCAAGAGTTTGGTCCTGCATCCGCATTTGGAAGCCGAATGTCTATAATGCAGAAGAAA
Organism: Taxus chinensis; assembly: GCA_019776745.2. Taxonomy (NCBI): domain Eukaryota; kingdom Viridiplantae; phylum Streptophyta; class Pinopsida; order Cupressales; family Taxaceae; genus Taxus; species Taxus chinensis. Next base: position 143,821 of record JAHRHJ020003461.1, on the reverse strand, counting down.
TCAATCTTTAGACACAAAATAATAATCAACTTTTTTTTTAAAAAAAAAAAGTTATTGTCTTATACGTATTCAGTTAACATGAAAAAAATCGCCACCCAAATTCCTTTCCCCACTAAGCATGCAAATCACATAGCCTTTGAACAATCTCCCCCATGCATTCAGATCCCAAAACATATAATTTTTTGCCACCTAAGCACCAAATTTTTTGGTACCCAAAACAAAAAAACAAATTACATTTGTTGCTGCAAACACTGAAAATAAATACTATAAAATTCCATAGAAAGAAAGACATTTGTTAAGTCCAATGATGAGGTAATGCTGCTAAGTACTTTAATGTTGATATGTGAAGTTAATACAACCCAACTGTTTTCTATTGTATCATTATTAATTAAACATGGAAGCATGAAATGTTGAATAAGACAGTTTTTAAATTGGTCAATATTCTCTTATTCATTGATAGAACTAAAATTATATATTAATTTATATACAAGTGTACAAAAACCAAGTCTATACAGTCAACTATTCGTTAAGTAATATTTTCATTGTATGCACATCATATCTATTACAGTCACTTCAACAAGTCATTTCTCAAGACTTTTCAAAAAAATTACTACCATCATCATATGGGGTAATAAGTGTTGTTTACGAGCACATGTTCAATATCTTAGTTAGTATTGGGTATTGATACAAAAATAAAACAATTGGATACACTAAGAGGTTAAGCAGAAATTACTATTCCACTATATAACTTTAGAGACTACATAAGAAGACTTCGGTGAATAGATCTAGCAAAATTGTATCACCAAAAAAATTACTACCATCATCATATGGGGTAGTAAGCATTGTTTACAGGCACATGTTCAATATCTTAGTTAGTATTGGGTACTGATACAAAAAGAAAACAATTGGATACACTAAGAGGTGAAGCAGAAATTACTATTGCACTATATAACTTTAGAGACTACATAGGAAGACTTCGGTGAATACATCTAGCAAAATTGTATCACCAACAAAATTACTACCATCATCATATGGGGTAATAAGCATTGTTTACGGGCACATGTTCAATATCTTAGATAGTATTGGGTACTGATACAAAAATAAAACAATTGGATACACTAAGAGGTGAAGCAAAAATTACTAGTGCACTATATAACTTTAGAGACTACATAGGAAGACTTCGGTGAATACATCTAGCAAAATTGTATCACCAACAAAAATTACTACCATCATCATATGGGGTAATAAGCATTGTTTTACGGGCACATGTTCAATATCTTAGTTAGTATTGGGTATGATACAAAAAGAAAAAAACAATTGGATACACTAAGAGGTGAAGCAGAAATTACTTAGTAGCACTATATAACTTTAGAGACTACATAGGAAGACTTCGGTGAATACATCTAGCAAAATTGTATCACCAACAAAATTATACCATCATCATATGGGGTAATAAGTATTGTTTACGGGCACATGTTCATTTTCTTAGTTAGTATAAAGGACTACAACAAATGGAAGACCAAAGTTTTCCAATCTGAACGCCTAAGGGGCTACAACAACTCTTAATTTTGATCCTATAAACACCAACAAAAATCCATAACAGGACTCATATAACACTGAAACTATTAGTTAAGAAACCAACCCTCACAGACCTCAAGACTATACCTTTTTACAAGCTTTCTGAAGAAAAATCAGGCACCCTGGACATCCATACCATGCCCAACACTATCCATTCACAACCCACAAAAAGAAAAACCAGAAGAGAATTGGTTATTTCACTTCAATCAGCCTAATTGACCCCTCCAAATACTTCTTCAACCACAATTCGATAACAAAACACTGTAGCAAGATCAAAACATTAAAATCCATGTGGCGCTGAGGAATGGCAGTGAGGTGGCGGTGCCACCCAAATTCCTTTCCCCACTCAAGCATGCAAATCACGTAGCCTAAGAATCTCCCCCATGCATTCAGATCCCAAGACATATAATATTTGCCACCTAAAACATATAATTTTTTCTACCCAAAACAGAAAACAAATTACATTTGTTGCTGCAAACACTGAAAATTGTCACTTTACTTTACTGTCCAGATTTCACAACAACACACACCAGTACCAGAACTAAACACGCAGTACTAGAACTAGTATTGTATCTTTTTCGCTGTCCCCCAAGACCACGCAACTAGTATTGCATAAACGCATTAAAAGTTACAGTAATCCCATTAACAGCAATAAGCAACTGAACATGAGCTCACATGGCACCCATAAACGCATTAACGCATTAAAAGTTACAGTAATCCCATTAACAAACACAATAAGCAACTGAACATGAGCTCGCATGGCAAATAAACCAGAGACTGACGCTCATAAACAAGACAAATACACCAACAATTTTAAGCTTGGATTTGTAAAAAAATAAGACGGTGAATAAACAAATTTCTTTTGCTAAATGGCAAACAACAAACTTTCCATAGTAGTACAGTGTTTAAAAAACACTAAGGATCATTCCCTGAGTGAGAACCCTCTCACCTCTGCCTTTTCTTCTCATCTTCGTAGCAGGACGAGCCAATGTCGAGGACGAAGTCGGTCAGGAGTGGAGAAAACGCACGCACCCACCAGTCTGCAAGATCCCACGAAATGGTCGCTCGAGCTCTGCAACCGAACACGTGAAAAACCAAACTGAACGAGCTCCCTCTCCATTTCCCACGAAATGCCATGGCCCGATTTGGCGGTGACTATCTCCATAAACCTACCCGTGCTCATTAACGGCTGGTGGGTGAGCATTCAGTGCATGGCGGTAGCCCGGACAACAACTAGCGCAGCGAGTGGACAACACTTGGTCCCATGCAATTAAACCAACTTTTTTGATATCTATACAAATGCGGATCGTCCACGTGGCGCTGAGGTGGCAGTGAGGTGGCGGTGCAAAGCTGGAGGTCAAGAATTTGGTCCTGCATCCATTGGTGGTGTTTTTACTCGTCCAGGTGACAGTGACATGGCGCGGTGACTGTGCAAAGATAGGGTGCACCACAACCGGGTCCTCTCCCCTAAGTGGTCAATGACCCACGGATTATTTTTTGTACCGTGCTTGAAATGATTCTATGAAAATAATATAGCTAATAAATGCTGAACTATGTCGTTATGTCATAAGATCTTGAGCTTTTTTATTCATGTTTTGTTTGTTAGCATTGAAGGAGAAGATATTTACATTGATTTTTCCTTTTTCGAGACGGTTAAGTTTGAAATGATCGACTATGGGAAAAACAGTGTTCCTTTTCAGCCATGAGTAGTTTGTTCTCGATGAGTGGGGCCAGTGAGGAACAAAATGATGTGTATATATAATCATAAACCTTAGACAGTCAATATATTTCTTATAACCCTGTACTTGGACTAAAGCCAAAACGTTAAAAGAAATTATTATAAATTTTCTATTTCTGAATAGGAGTGGAGATTACCGTCGCATTTACAGTATGATTAAGAAATGCAGTAATAAGACAGCAGATTTGATTGCAGTTTTCACCAAAGACGACTATCTATTCGCATAAAGTTACTGTAGAGGAAGAACGGTGACAAAAAATATTGAATATAAGAGACTGAATACATAAACATTATCCCAGTATCGAGTTTTATGTGCACATTCTTGCGTGTCAGGTCGTTGTCTTTCAATCACTTCCATTACTGCTGTGTCAGGCGGAGTTAGGGAATAGCAATAAGCTTTCTATAGTCTACAAAAACTCATTAGGTATTACTAGAGTTCCATCTGGGTAGCAGCTATAAGTAGGGTTTCTGTAGTTCAGGCCTAGCAATTCTTATTTCTTATTTCCGTGCTGCTGCAAGATTGTCATAGCTAAATATAATTTACTTAGTAGAGAGTTTGCAAGATGGAGACGAGTTGCAAGTTGAAGGAAGGTGGTACGAGCGTGAGGATCGTTCCAGGGCCCAATGGCATGAGCTTTGATGGTGCAGGCCAATACAAATTTATGGGAGCTGAGGGTACCCACCAAGCTATTGCAAGAGATGCCTCGTTTTCTTTCTTTCTTGGTGGAAATAATACTGGGCAGGGAATTAATATGCCGTTGAAGGGTATCAGTGCATCCATGGACGCTGGAGGGAATATCAACAGGCCCAGTTCTTTTGCGAATGGTGTGGAGAAGCAAAATTCCTACATAGCGAGGATACCCGTGGGTGGGAGGATGACGACGACGACGATGGAGGACCGTGAGATCAGTATCTTCGAAGCAGAAAAGTATTTCAGTGCTCAGGAAGAGAAGAAACTCGATGGGCGTAGTCGTGAATCGAAAACCGAAATGCCCAAGCCAATTCGAGAGACTTCCATTCCGAATTTTACATCCAATTCGACAGCCAAAATGCATCCAGGCAAGAAAAAGGTATCGCTGTCGAGTCCTCAGATTTGTATGACTGTCGGGATTCAATTTCTTCTCCTGCTTCCTCCATAGTTGCAGTTAATCGTAGTTTCAGGCCAGGGACAGGGTCAACTGGAACGGGAACTACTCCCACAGCGTCATCACAGGCAAGCTGCAACAGTCAGTCCGCGCTGCTTTCTTTGCGACATGGTAATTCAGCGCGGAAAGTAGCTGCAAATAACGAGAAAACTCCATCTGGGAAGTGGGGATTTGTGTGCCCGTGTCCCTGCTCGAATAAAAGATCTGTAGATATCGACCAAGCACCAACAAAAAGCAGGCGGGCTCCATCTGTGACGTCAACCACATTAATGGACAGTCCTATGAGTTCCATCCGGTACAGTTACCCAGCCCTCGGTAAAAGAGTCCTCACCAGGTCCATTGAAAAGAACAAATCAGAGACTGCATCGCATATCACTGGTTTCAATGGCAGAGGAGGATCAGGTACACAAATTCTTAGAACTTCTGTAGATAATATTCCGCAGACAGGTCATTCTAAAGACAGGGAGCAGCTCCCTTCCATGCTCAGAAAGGGTGCAGAGGAATTCACAAGAATTACTTTTGAAAAAGAAGATGGATTTTCTTTCTCAACACTGCCTGTGAAATCAGACATAGAAAACCCAAGGCCTTCCTTGGAAGTGTTCGGCTCTCCATTTCACCAGCAAGAAATCACTCGTAAATCCGCCTCAGGCATGGAGCATCACAGGCTTTCCTCGGATTTACACAGGCGTTCCCTGTTGCAATCGCTAGACCGGACCAGGAAGAGCTTTACCTTAGATTTAAACCCGGAAATTCGTAAGTTCGGTGAAATTAATAACGAAGAAGATAAGGAGGAGAGCGATTCGAGCTCGGATCTTTTCGAAATCGAGAGCTTCACCACGCACGGGACTGCATGCTATCCGTTGAAGATGAGGAGAGATTCACTGGACGATATTCCCAGTATCCAATCCGGCTACCCTGCGAGTAGCTGCTGCGAGGCGCTGGGATTTCAGAGCTCATTTCAGTTTGGAGAAGCGGTGACACCCTCCGCACAGAGCTCGTGTTACGAACCCAGCGAAGCCTCCCTGGATTGGAGTGTAACCAGTGCGGATACCATCGGCAACTTCTCCATGGATTATGAAGAGCTCAAGATCATGAAGAGACGTGCTTCTCTACAAAACTCGGATCTATCCCGATTGAGAGACGTTACTTTGAAGGGAAGCTCGCGAAGAAGATCGAGTGGAAGCAGCTTCTTGGGATGCGCAAACGCCAAAGCGGTGAGTGTAGGTGCGCCCACAATACAGTATTCGCAGAGCACCAGGTACAATAGTTAATGGAGTTTGACGTCTACGCTCACAAGGGAAGAGACACGAATGCTTCGTGTGAATCCAGATCCACACATTTCAATCTCACGGTCGTCGCAACTGTAATAAGAAATCTTTTTAATCTCATCGGCTTGTTGGCATTCGCATTGGTATACTTAGAAAAATTGTTCGCCTTACTTTTAATTTGAATTGTTTGCTCCTGTATCAAATAGTTTTTTTCCTATTAACTTTTTTTAAAAATATCATTTTATTAAAAGTTGGTTTTTGTAACAAGTAATCTCACTAGTATGGTAAACATTCAAGTTTACTAAGGTTTAAACCTTGTTGTATCTACATGTAGATAGTGGTGGCCCGCCTCTAATGAGGTGGATAGAAGTCCCATTTACCTATAGTAGTTTACAGTAGACATTTCGAAAAACACATTTATAAGGATGTAAATATAAATTTTTTATAATGAATACGTATTCAAAGTATTAGGTGATTTTGTTAGGAAATATAATTAGTTAGTGCTCCACATTTATAAATATATATGGGTGATGTAAATGTTAATGTGAGTTGTTTGATAAACAACTCATATAACAATATTAGTTTGGGTGAGTTTTAATAACTCACGTATATAGGTGTTGAGAGAGAGATTTGTGGGAGTGTTGTTGAACAACCTCCTTGTTTTTAGGAATGCATATTCCTATATATGTGTAATCCAAATCAATTGATTATTGAGAGAGAATTATTATTGTGTGTTAGTTTTCAATGTAAATCCGTTGCTGCACTTTCAATTGCTATAAGAGCGATGTTTTCTCTTGTATAATGAACTCCAAGGATTGATAGGGATAGGCATTTAGTATTTTTTCCCTGTACATGAGAAAGAAATCAATAGTTTAAGAGCATGTATTATGGTTTAAAATAGTTATGATATTTAAGTTTTTTACTATGCACTGTTCTGGCCGATTGACTACGTTTTTTTTTACCTACGCTGAAGTTAAATACATCAGTCAAGATCTTTTCCAACTCCTGGCGGATCATATTCTTATCTCCTTGGCAACAGTGAATTTTATTTATACAATCCATCTCGAGAGGTGCCCAGTTTTGTTTGAATTCCTTTGCTTGGCATCATTATTTCTCCTTGTGATAGTTGTGTAGACTTTCCAATTCGTATTGGACTGTGGAAATTGTCTTCTCCTTGTCACGACTCACTGCAAATTCTGCCTCAACTAAACAGTGGATTCTGGTCATTAAATGTGCAAGCGATCAGCCATGCATGTCGTCTGTCCTTTGCCTTGATTGAGATGCAGCATGCAAAGGATCTGTAGAACCATGCATTATCATTTGAAGGTACATTCAAGGTTACGACCTGTGTAACAACGTCTCGTCGTTGAATACTACAGTCTGAACATTGACAATCCATCCGGATAATCTCAAGGATATCTGTGTTCTCTGCTCTTACATTGGATAGTGTATCTTACATTAAACTTTTCTTATTCTCGCCTCTACCGCAGATGGGGTCACTTTATTATTTATATTTCATATCAGTCCGATTTGGATGGGTTTCATACATGTGCCATACCATTCTTTTTTAATATTGTGTTTTCTAGCAGTCTTTAGTTATTTTGGTCCACTAAAGTTGATGGTAGTCGTTTATATAATACACGTTTTATTTAGTCTAGTCTCTCTAAAGTGTGTACAAGTAAAAGTCGGTCAATTCTACATACTCGATTTAGCTATTAGGTGGTCTCGAGAATAAGTAGTATTATCTCGTGTGGGTCTTCAAAATTGAATGAGTCATGTCATACTATTAATGTTCCTGCCTTTATATTGTTAAGTGTCAAAAATCGTTATTTATTTTGTCTATTCATTCCATTAAAAAATAAAGAAGAGTGTGTCATTGTTAGATGTCTTGTTGTAACAGAATCATTAACGTCATTGTGTTGTCAAGTTAGTCAAATAGGTGATTTTAGGATATTTGTTTATTCTCATTTTGTAAGTTGTTATCATGAGTCAGAGTCATAATATTGTTAAAATAAAAAACAAAAAATTTGCCTCACGGACGCATTTTCGGTGTAACCCGACGTCCAAGTTGTACTTGTGCCTCATGATCAAATCCAGCTGAGTTAGCAGCTGCAAACCGGAGGCAGGAGGCATCGGAGGTTGGAGGTCATTCAGCGACCTCTCGGTCAGTTGCCAATGACGGGGCCGCATATCAGCTTTGGTGACATGTGTGTGTGTAGTTTTATTTTAGTGCTTCCAGTGTGGTGTGCCTCAGTTTTTTGTGATCCTATTTTCAATAAGTGGAAATTTCACATTGAGGGGGGGAACATGATCTAATGTTCCATTTCCAGTATGTCAGCTTTTTCTATGTATGTACGAGCAACAGATTTCAGTAGAATTTCCTATGTTATTCCCTGCAGTGAGATAGTGATGAGAGTTGTTGATACTACTGCATCATCAATATATCGTGGTTGTTAGTTATCCAGAAAAACTATCCAAAGGTTATTGGTACTGTCCTCAAAAACCATCTGTTGTGTGGTTGTTGGTTAACCACTTGGAAAACCATCCAGAGGTTGTTGGTATTGTCCTTGAAACCATCCAGATCGTGAGCATGCTACGTAGTGGCACGTTGCAGTACAAAGCAGGTTTTCCCATGTTCGCACTAAGGGGGGGAATGTTAGGAAATATAATTAGTTAGTGCTCCATATTTATAAATATATATATGGTTGATGTAAATGTTAATGTGAGTTGTTTGATAAACAACTCATATAACAATATTAGTTTGGGTGAGTTTTAATAACTCACATATATAGGTGTTGAGAGAGAGATTTGTGGGAGTGTTGTTGAACAACCTCCTTGTTTTTAGGAATTCATATTCCTATATATGTGTAATCCAAATCAATTGATTATTGAGAGAGAATTATTATTGTGTGTTAGTTTTCAATGTAAATCCGTTGCTGCACTTTTATTTGACACACAAAATATAACAACAAAATTATCAGAATAATTTTTTTAACTTTAAAGGCTCATGACACGACACCATATGAGCTCAAATATAAAAATTCAGCATCACATAATACACTTACAAAATAATGCACCCACATAGACAACTTGATAACTTAGGGTACACATCAATTTCTGACTCAAATGGCATAAATCAAGACAATGACCCAACTACGGTAATGCACATAGGATAGGCATGCTCCACAACATGGCCTTTTTTAATGGTTTACATATTTATTACATTTAGTTTTCCATTATAATATTATAGGTTTCCAGTGAATTAAATTGACAAGGGTGTAAAATTTCCTTTTTCTAAAACTTCAAATACTTTATTTTTGTATAACATAAGACTTTAAAAGAGAATGTGTTATTGATTCCTTTCTCAATTTACATTAATTATTCACATCTCATTTGTTAATGAAATTTATTTTAAACACCTACGAACCTCATAATATTCATTCTTACGTCAAAGGTTTGTTTCAAAAAAATATGTTTGATTGATGTTAAATTTTATCCTTGTTGCGAAAAGGAACTAACAAGGTGTTAAGGTTTTTCTTTTCGAGATGTATATTCGATGTTTGAACTTTACCTTTGCTAGACGAGGGGAACTATCATGAGGTCAAGGAAGGTATGCTAAATTTTAAAAGGGTGATTTAGATTCAAGATATCTCTTCCCATAAACATCCTTCCATCGCAGTACCCTATTTTTTGTATTACAATTGATATAGTTCAATAACTTGTTTGAATCCATTCAAAATTTCCACATCAAGAAATTTTATCTAGAGTTGTATATATAAATATATTGTTTTCTTGAAATTTTGATCTCACCAAGGTCAATTCATATTTATTTTTAACAACATGAAAGTGCTTGGTTGAGTTATAAGGACTTCAAGCATGACATTATTCCTAACCCAAAATTTCGTTAACTCTTGTGCTCTTTACACTTACACCGTACTTTGGTCTCACTATTGATATTTTTTGAAAAATTCAAATTCAAATGATACATAATTTACACTTAGGGTTTCATGACTATAAGGATTTTTGACATTGCACCTATCTACTTATTTCATTGCTCTTATACCATCAAGAATTAAACGCATATATCAAGACAACCCAACAACTATATACTTCTCAAATGACTTACAAGGAACAATTTAAATCATTGTGTGAATAAGCATTAGTGTTTCCTTCGCCAAAAACCTTAATACAAGCTTTACGATATCCTAACTTCAAACACATTCACAGATGGTGGATAAAGTACCCCATATGATGAACACATAGTAATCCACTACTACATACTAAGGGACACATTTATCTAAGAGGGACAGTGTAATGGGTTCAAATGCAAAATCTATAAAATTTTACACATTCAACAACCTTCTAAAGCCATATGTTCAATCATTGATAACCATACAATCATATCCTCTTTGTCCAATAACATACATGAGAAGTCACTCGATAAATTGCATTTAAAGCAGTGCTCAAGGGTTTCTACACCTTACCAAAAGATAAAATTAGAGAACCCAAATTTCCATGTCTTGCAAGTTATTCATGCCACTCGAGGTATTCCAAGAATACATTTTCTCATTTCGTTATGATTCTACCTTATTATAGAGTTAGATTTAGGACATTTCTATCATTTTAGATATTGAGCATATGGAATATTGCTATTTTGATTAGTTAATTGTTGTAGACAATATGGATGTTAGACTAATGACATGATTTACGGGATGGATTATATGCGTTATTTGGCATATATCCAATTGTTGATTTTGAGATTATATTGGACTAATGCATTTATTTCATAATTATATAATGTTAGATGATGTATTTGATGTCGTGATCTTATTGCTTGTTGATAAAGTAATGAATTTTCAATAATCTTAATTACTGAACAACATGGTTCAAAATTACTTGTTTGGATAGTTGGGGGCTAATTGATTATATGTATATGCATGTATTTTTATTATTTTGATGTTGTTAATATGGCCACGAGGCCAGAAAGGTATTGGTCTTGACTTTTGCAAGGTTTTCACAACACAATAAACCAATGGGATAGGAGACCAATAGTGAAAGAATATGAAGTATTGGCAACAACCTGAATGGCAAAAATGTATTCATATGTTGTATTTGTTGTAGTTTGTTAGGAGGTCCCCATTGGGGGGTGACCTCAAAAGTGACCTTGGGAATGTTTTTAATTTTGTCTTGTTGATTTTATTTAATTGTGAAACCTTATTGTATTTTTATTTCAGCATGTGGAGTCACTTTCGGATTAGATTATCAAATATTTTTAGCACCCATCTTAAGTTAATTTAATTTTTTATCTGAAATGCTAAATTAGAATGTGACAAAAGGGGGGGGTGAATAAATGTGAAGGTTACATGCCTTAATGTGTGTTGAGCTTGGAATGAATTTAAATTTTTTTTTGGGTAGTTTGTACTCAATGGCTTCCTTGTGAAATTCGGATTTTGACCTTCTAGGCTATTTTGGAGAACTTTTCAGAAATCTCACAGGGTCCCACACCCATTAAAGTCACTACCCACTAGTCCTATGATGTGAGGGACTATTTTAGGTAATTTTGTATTTTAATGAAGGAAAAGGCAATTAATTTCACTTTTCTTACATGGGTAATTAATTTTGTCCTTAAGGGGTGTGGGTTGGGTTGAGTGTGTAAGAGGGCTGGTCATTTCCCCAACCACCAATTTATTATGCATTTGGGGTTTGGGTTTGACCTTTGATGTGGGTGGAGAAGAAATTCATGTGGCATCCTACATGGAGCCACATCATCTCCCTCTCCCTCTTTTCTATTTATTAGTAAGGAGGGGCATTTTTGAAGTTTGGGGGGTTTGCTTTGTTTTGTAGCTCTCTCATTTTTGGAATGCTTGCTTATTGGAGTGCTTGTTGGAGTTCTAATGTTTCTGTGGAATTTCTTGAGCTTGGAGGATTTTGGAACTTTCTTTTGGAGTGGATTCTTGCTATGGAAAGGTAGGGTCTTCACCCTTGGTTTCATCGGATCTCTTTTCTTGTATGTTTATTTGTTGAATGAATGTGTTATTGCTTGATGTTGTTGGGTAGTGAAATGGAAAGGATGGTGTATGAGAAAGTGAAATGGGGATGAAATTTGTTGGGAGGCATAATATTTTTTGGGTATTTAGGAGGGAGTTAGTTGGGTGCTTGCACCTTATTCTCATCTTGTTATTTTGATTCATTGTGGGAGACATAAGAGAGAGGGAGGCATAAGAGTTTTCCCAAGAGATATCTTTTAAGGTAGGGATAAGAAGTCAATTTATGGGGTTCACATTGATTTTGGAGCTTTTGAGGTGGGCACCCAAACCCTCGGGAGGCAAAAGTGTATCCCCATATTCATTTCTCTACTTGGCTTGTTTTAGAGAGCCAATGTTTTGGGTAAGTTTATGCATTGAAAAATATCCCCTTACATTTTTTGTGTTATTTTCTTCCTGGTGAAATATTGTTGTTGAAAATATAAATAGTGGAAGCCTTGTATTTTTTCTCCATGGTTGTCAAATATTCCATATTGTCTCATTGTTGGGGTATCGGGGGCCAATGAGGAAGTAGGATTCACTTTCTCATTGGAGTAATGTTGGGTGGAGAGTGTTGCATACTCCCTTCCATTTTTGGCACCTTGTGTTTTTGATCTTTTTTTAAGTGTGGAGGGACAAGAAGTCTATGGAGGCACTTACATTTGAAGAAAAGAATCAAAACTTTCTTGTTATATTTTATCATGTTGTCTCCATTATGTATGGAGGGCTTTTTCAAACTTGTATTTGTTTAAAGTGAAGTTTTTAACATGTTGTTTTATTATCAAAAATGTAATCTTAGTTGATATTGTAAATGAAAGAAAAAGTTTCCTAAATTTGCCACATTACTTGTTGGAATGAGTGACTATAAACTTGTTGTATCCTAATCTAACTTTCCAAGGGTTGTGTATCAGGATGAGAGAAGTGCATTGAAATGTGAAGAAAAGGAAACAACTTTGTTCTCATTTTATTTGATTTATTGTCTTCAATAGGTGTGTTGTTCTTATTTTAAAACTACTGGGAAATCTTGTTATAATATACTTGTGGGAAGGGTTGAAACATGCATTTTGCAAAAGAAAAGAAATATTTATTCCTATTGTATTATGTTGAAAGGATATGGTAGTAAAGTTGAACACTATATTTGTTTCTTTTTGTTGAAAGAAAGCTCCTCAGGAAAGTTTCCCAAACATTACATGTGTAGATGGAAAAGTCTACATCCACAAACTTGCATCTTATGCTTTGTCAATAAATGTTTGATTCTATTACAAGATCTAGTAGAGTTGGAAAATGTATGGTTACAAATTAGACCATAGCTTTATTGTCCATTATCAAATTTATTATTAAGCCTATATAGGGTTTATATATAAATCAAATATTAAATAATGTAATAATAAAGTGGAAATTATAATTTTGACATATTTTAAATGTTACGTAATATTTAAAATAATTTTAAATTGTTAGGAAAATATTAATATATTATATATCATACATATTATTACTCCATTAATATAGAAATTAAAATTATTATTGTGATATTAATTAACTATAATAGTTAATATTACATTACATGTATGTTACATACATATTAAAATACATACACACACATATATATATATATATATATTATATCTTAAAATATAAATAAATAAAAATAGTTGCTATTTTAACATTAAAACAATAAATAAATGTTAAGAAAGGGGTTAATTGCAATCGGCCGCGGCCTTTTATTTTATTAATAGGAGAATGGTGGGGGGAGGAGGTTGCCGCACCCCACCCCACACCCCATATACTATGGGATGGGGGGTGGGGTCCGGTGACCTCCCCCCCACAATAAATTTAAAACAAAAAACTAATACATTATTACCCCGTCACATTGTATAAACTGCGCCATAACCGGTTTGTTTCATCTGCTTGGCATAGTTTGATTTTTAGTCGGCCCAAGTCTTCACTTCATGGTAGCAAAAAAATTTACATGTGTGTGTAACTATATATACCCACTATTTTATATTGGGTATATAATAAAATGGGTTTTTAATATATATATATATATATATTTATAATATGTATATATATATACATATATTGTATATATATATTTCACTAAAATAGGGATAACACTATTCTATATGCCATTAAATAGGGTAAAATAGGGCAAAAAAAAAAATATAAGTTAAACAAATAATAAAATATGAGCAAACCCTAGGAGAGGGTGTAAATGGAACTAGAAAAAACGAAAAGAATGTGCATCCTTCCATGAGCTTGAGCTTTCCTCTCATGGCTTCCACCTCCTTCCCACCAATCTGCCAAATAAAAAGAAGAAACAATAATTCAAATGAAAGGAAAAAGAATCCTTTCATAACCAAGTTTAGGGTTATAGTGGATCCCCAAATCCAAGGGCTCCCAAATGAATCCATCCAATGGATGAGATTCATCCCTACAAAAAGAAGGTGGGTGGTGGGTGAGCTAATTTTCAAATTTAAAATGCATGGGTAGAATTTAATTTGGGAGTCACTCTAGTATGTGTATGGGGTGTTATTACTTTTCTAACCCAAATGTTTTATTAGGAGACCTTTTTATTTAATGCAAGCATTGACCCCTTTGTGGGTGTAATAAAACTTTATTATTTAAATAACTAACCACAATACCTTTGATATTAATTTGAGAAAGTTTAATTAAGGTTGAATTAAATTGTATTAAAACAAAAAGGTAGGGGAGCCTAAGTCTTGCTTTAGACAAATTAATTTATTTAATGGTATTGAGAGATTTTTTATTATTTTATTTAAAGGGAGCTAAGGGGATTGTGGACCCTCATTCATAAATTAATAATATTAATTTAATGTAGTTTTAAAATGAGAAAGTCTAACCAAGCTAAATTTTAACCTAATGTTGCCAATAAGTTTTATCAAAACAAAAATTATTCAATAATTTTTATAGTTTGACCTATGTTTGTCTTGGGTTAAGAATCTTAGGATAGGAATTCGAAATCTAAGAGGTTGTAGCCTTCATTCTATCCAAAGACTCATTTATCTAACAAAGAGGATTTGCTATTTGTGAAAATGTATTTTCTTCTGTTTATTGCATGGCAATGTGAGGTCTTGAAAAGACTCTATGGTAAGAACATGTTCCATTTTTTATAACAATGTGGTTTGTATTGGGTGACCGTATTCCATGTTTAACGTTTGATCAACCTCCTCCATCCTTACGTAGTTAATGGGGTGTGAAGTGTAACTAGGGGATATTTTCACATTGCTTGTATAGTTGTCACCCCCACCTCAAAAGAGAAGGGGAATTTTTTGGTTGAACATTGGTGTAATATCTATCAGACCCAAATGGCCCACCAAATGCTTTTCTAGACATAGTTTAGAAACTATAAAATACTTACCAAAATAGGGGAAGAAATAGAGAGGTGAGGTACTAGCAATGAAAGAAAAGGAAATAAGAAGCAATTAATCCTTCACTTTGGGATCACCAATTTGTATGGATGAAAATTGCCATGCAACAGTCAACCTCACTCGACCCCTTGAGGTCATGCCGAAGTATCCAATGTTGAATGTGTGTGGCTAACTACAGGAGAATCAGTGACTAAGATTTGGTAGTGTGATCTCCTACCACCTCAGTTGGTAAAGGGGAGATTTAAAGGCTATTAATTGGTAGCGTAAATCCCCTATGGTTTGTTTTCCTAACTTGGATCTAAGTGTTGATCTAATTTGAAGTTTCCAACTTAACTAACAATTGATGCTACTGATGAGGGAAACTAATCTAAACAAATCACAAAACTGAAATATTACATTCACAAACAAATTTTTTTCTTCTATTATAAATAATTAAAATATTTCTACACTAAAACTAAACAAGCGAGGTAACTTGGTGTGGTTATTCACCTTTTCTGAGTGTATTGAACCTAAAATAACTTAAAACAAGAAATTTCCAAAAGATCTATGATATGTAAACAACCTCCTACTAGTTATCTATGACTACTTGGGGTGTACCCCCATACAACGAAGCAATTCCATAGGTCTAACCATTCAATGGTGCATCCCATGACCCTATTCCACAAATCAGGACAATAGAACCAACATAGAATTCTGATCCAAATGACAAGTGGCAAAGTAGAAGCCTTGGACAAGGCAATAAAATCTTAAAATTAAAAAAAAAAGATCCAAAACCAATCAAAAAATGGCCAAATTGTAACGACCCAAAAAAGATCACACACGAATAACATAGTGAAATATAGGATAACTTTTTTTTTTGACTTGCTTGACACATAACATGACGCAACATGTCATCACCAAGGATACAACTAACACTGTGAACAACTTGATACAAGGATGGCCATAAAGGCAGCACGGAAACGTTCACACCTATCAAGGACAATTTACTTTTCTTTTTGACAAGACAACATAGAAGTCCAATCACAGGAACACACTTACAGTTAGGGCCAACCACAATGAGATATTCTTGAGGGTTATTTATTTTAAAAGGACATCTTGCAATTCTTAGCTTACGTTTTCAAGGAGGCTCAAGATATGATTCGTATAATTCATCTTACCAAGCTAAGTTTATTCCTTTGACACTGAGTAATTATCTTTAAATCTTCTCTATTATGACATTTATTTGCTTAATTCGTTTATCAAGAAAAAGGAGTATTTAAATTCCACAAGGCCATCTGCTCACCACTAACGCTACTAAGATTCATTCTTGCCCACAAGACAACATGGTTTTAAGTTCAACACACTTAAGAGAAGAGATACAAGGTGCCTTGAAAAAGGGTTAGAGGGAGAAGGTCGAGATGAAACATCTTTAGGACCTCATTAGTTATTGCCAGTATTTAATTGAAGCTAGGACTCTTAACCAGAATTATCAACAACTTTACTTAGGCTTCGCTAAAAGTATTAACAAGGAGTAAAAATTCACTTTCCAAATGGCAGTGAGAAAGATGGTGAGGTCTCCAATTTGTTTTCTCTGGCTTATTAAATCTTATCATCTTCAAACAACTAACAGTTCATTTCACCTTAGGGTCATTTTACAAATTTCACCATAAAAGGCATAATGTTCACTAGAGGAGCTAGGGTTATCATGTTATAAATTTACTTGCAATGATAGTCTTGCCCTTGTTTACTTAAAGAATTTCTTGCTCTCAAGTTGGTGACCCCTACGTTACTTTATTTGAATACAACTTTTAATTTAACTTCCAGAAGTATTAAACAATCCCATGTTAGTTTACTTAAGACACTTTATTACTAAGTCATAGCAAGGTTTAACTCAAAATTTATTCTCAAGGCAAAGTTGTAGCAACACTCATTTACAAGAACAAAACAAGATTACATCAATTCTTAAAATACTGATACTCCAACAAGGTCACTCAACAACAATAACCAAATTTTCTTATAATTTCAATGATGGTCAAACAATACAAGGTTTCCAAAGTTCAGATGACAAAGTCCACAATACTTTATACTAAGACATTAATCCTCTTTTAAACTTTCCACTGGACGTTAACAATAGTTGAACAACATAAAAAAGGTTTCGAGCAAAGGAACTTCTCAACTGAGGTTGATGACAAAAGTCTACAAATCTATCCCTCATCTACACGCAAAATCCATCTACAGCAAATTTTCTACAAGAGTCAGTTCACGAGAACTGAGCAAGATAAGGCTACACAAAACCACCATAACTATTATCTAACAATATCATGAAAAGAAGCACTTTATTACAAGAATTTGGGTCAAACCTCTAAACACTATCCACACTTCAAGTTATAATAAGTTTCCACCATGCGATCAAATAAGGAAGAAGACCATGTACTTCCGTTAGGAGTAAAGACAAAGAAAATATAGCAATCGAGTATGAGAATGGCCCTTGGCCCTATAAGGAGAAAACAAACAATCTAGCAAACAAGAATTCCCCATCAAGTAAGTAATTAAACAATAATTACAAGATTGAGATTTGATATATATACCAACCATCTAGAAATTTATCAAGGTACCAAACGCATAGGCTAAAATAATATATTTCTAAAAGAACAAGAGTTGATCGGCCCAAGAAAGGGGAACCACGGGTTTCAAAAGTTAACACAAAAAGCCATGTATAATCGAGTTTCAAACCGGAAATCAAATAAAGTATACACACAACATAAGTTTCGAAGCGAAGGCAAGTATACTAGTTTTGACCATTAACTACAAGATTTTCCAATCATCCAGAAGGGATCAAAGTCTTACAGGCTAGTAGCAAACACGCGAGAGAAGAAGGGAGTTCCGTCACACAAGAGTATACAATAATGTCATCAACAAATTTTATAACACTAAAGATTTGCAAACCTCCACTACAATACTAATGTTTGGTTAATTTAAAATAAATTACCCATATCCCAAAACAACCATATTTTTACGGCAACCCTTGGTAACACAGTCAACCGTCACACAAATAGATACAAACATAATTTCTAAGTGACATTATCAAAACAAAACCTTCCGCTATGAATCTCATAAGATTATCAAAAGAAAGCTGAGTTTTTCCCAGAGATTAATCACATTTAAGGAAATTTCCATCACAAACTATTACGGTAATTACATGCATAAAAACCGACCAATATTAATTAATAGCGTTAACATTACAAGGGAGAAAATAATGCAAGTTAGGAAAAATAGAAGAGCGCCATCAAAAATAATTGTGAGAGGGGGATTAGACCAAACTATTCTAGTGTCAACGAGGTACTGGATTCGCACAATGAAACCTCCAGCTTAGTTGATCTGAAACGCTAGTTATGGTTCAAGTTGATAGGGATGGTCAAGGTACTTGTTGAGGATGGCCTTAAAAGCCTAGAAACAAGATGAAAGATAGTATAAGAGTCTAAACACGCGAGACGGCAAAACACATTGCACACAAACCTTTTCATTCTACCAGTTTTAATACCAAAACTCTAAGCTGGCTAGCCCACGCATTGCTCACACAATCCTACAACCTTTCTTTCTCGATGCCAAAAGGTTATCAAAGGGACTTGCGAAGGGGCTAACAACAAAAACATCAAAAGGACAACTTGGGTGCTAGGGAGGAGCTTCATAGTTATCGTAACTTACTTCCATAATATCGAAAATACTAGTTGATCAACATAATAACTTGCAACTCAATCGCAGAGAAGAATTAATACATAAACAAACAGATGAAGGTCTATCATTCGAGTAAGAGAAACATAACATTTAGAGGAGAGGGCACACGCATCCTTTCGACCCACATACTGTCAACGATAAAAGCTAAAACAAGAAGAAACAAGAAGAAAGGGGAAATCTCCCATCAAGACATCCAACTGACAAATCAATGCAAGGAAAAGTGGTTCGATTTCGCAATAATTGTAAATATAATAGCAGTAGAAAGGTGTAGAAATATCTTTCCTGTTTCTCCAGCTTCAACAGGTCGATACAGAACTCCACACAGAGCCATCATAAAAACAATAGCATGAGACAAGGATGTGAGTACTGCTGTTGGCAATGTCAATGGGCCAAATCAAAGGGCCAATCTGTGATAACTAGTGCATAGACCAGATGGGGTAGAAGAATTTAAGAGTTGATTCCTTTCACAAATCCACCTCACACTCGCCTCGTAGTGTTACGCTAGAATCCCATAAGCTTCCCCATTGGAAACAACTCGAGGAGATTGTCTTCCATCTGGGACTCGAACTAGAGTCGTATAGACTATAACCCCAAGGCATCAGTTTCAACTCTATGTAAAGACTCGCTTTCAAAAAGTCTGCTCGAGAATAAGAATGCACAACCCTCTCCACTGAAGACATCCCAATTAATCCAGAGAAAAAGACCATGAGAATGACAAAGTTAATAAAAAAAATAGTATTGATCAAAACTTGGCTCACAAGATATCACTTTTTTCTCTACATTTCCATGTAGCAGATCAAGTAGAATTTCATCTGAGACAGGTACTTCCTTGTCCCAATGTAGGAGATTTGGGGTATTATTTAATACCCAATGAAAATGTCCATAATTCCTAGCTCATGAAATATTTCGCTAAATTTCCTAAAGGATAATTATTTTCATTGTTTCACAGAAAGGACACTATGACGATTGACCTCTGCTATAGAAATGAAGGCTCTTGCAGAGCTTCTTAGGAAGGACAAGCAAATCCACAGATTTGTGCCAAATTTTGCCAGAAAGCCAATAAGATTGGATGTTGAAGAATATCTTCTCAGAGAATATAAGTTTAACTGAAGGAAAGGTTAAGACCATGGAGGCTTTTTAAATTAATAAATAGAGTTTATATCCCAAGCTCCAACTCTTTTGACAATCTAGATTTATCCAAGGAATTCATGCTCTATGCCTTCGGTGGGCGGGGACACTATTGGCCGCAATCCTAGTGCAACAGAAAAAGGATCTACCGTATGAATAGCAAACCTTCTTCATTCAAGATTTTGGAGGACTATGAAACTAGGTAGTCCTTCAAGCTTGTAATTGAGATTAGCACATTCTTGCAGTGATACTCGTGGTGAGTTTGAAGAAATTCAAACACATAAGTTTCGAACAGCAAAATCTTGTTAACTGCGAGTTTCTCATGCGGGAGTCAAGGATTAACAATCCAAGTGAACAAATATCTCAATGACATAAACAATTTTCAAGGGTGGATCACTCAATGTTCATCGAATATGACAAAATCCTAAAGTTCATCTCCCAAGATGGTCTGTGGTAACATTGCATATGATCTCAGCTAGCCTGATCGAGTAATCAACCTTGAAGTAGGTAATCCCAATTTGAAGGATGACATGTTGATACTGAAACAGATAACAACAAGGCAGTGATGATGACAACCTGCTTGTTGGAGTGCTCAAAAAGGTGCACTTCTACTCAACTGTAGACGAATGCCTATACCTCCAGAAATAATTCCTAAAGAGGCCGTTGCTTTAGATCCCCAACAATTCGAACACACCTCGCAGCAATGTGAGATACAAAAGAGTTTCAAGGAGGAAATCCATTTTGTTCTATTGAGGTGCATTGGGACAATTCAAATGAGAAGGATTACAAAAGTTCCATGATTGAGGCGCCCAGCTCAAATTTTACCTCCCCCTTCAACTTATCTTTGACAAACTAAGGCATGGTTATCTATTGAGAAGCTCCATGAATGAGTGATTGCTACACATGGATCAAAAGTGCAAAAACTTGCATGCTCTCTCATAAACCAGGAAGGAAAATTCTAAGATAATGGTTATTACAAGCACATTACGCTTCCAATTGCTAGCACATTCATGCAATCCAGAGCTTGGACTTCAAAAAGTCTGGGGTAATCCATTTACACAGGTCAAGTTTCTTCAGGCCACATACTCACAAGAGCTACTTAGGAGCAACCAAACAATCTTCTTCTGCTTCTAACAGAGGATCCTATAGCTATAAAGGAAGCAAATGCGCGGAGTTCAACAATCAACATTACTAGGGAGTCTCCAGCTTCATCAAAATAGTGGCATAGATTAGCATTGTCCAAATCACCATGGCATATCATACAATGATTGGTGTTCCTAGGTTGAAAGGAACATGTAATTGGTAGTCAAGAATGTAGAATACTTGGCACATCTTCCCCGGACTGTTACCCAGGCATTCCAGGAATGCAGCTGATAGGAAAAGTCCACAAACAAGAATCAATGCTAAGAATCATTTGAAGGATATGGATCCAAAACCTTCAGGACATGGCATACCCATCTGAAATCAGCAAGGAGATTTGATTTCACCTCAAAGAGGTTTCCAAACAAGTCATTCCCATGCAATTTGGTCTATGCCAAACAGGTAAAGTATGTCCTGTATCATTTGAACTGCAAACAAAGAAGGGCCAACAAATCACTGGGCACACCCACTCTGAAATGCAAACAACCGGCTAGAATTCCAAAGCAATGGAATTGGAAGAGCGCAGAGAACAGTAGTTCAAATGATGGAGTACAAAATTTATTGCCAAGTCAAACAGATCTACGAACAGTTGATAAGAAAGAAAATCTGGGAAAGATTTTCAAAGGGGACCTCAGAACCAAAAAATGAGATGCAAACTAGAAAGGAACTCCAAGGCATACCAGAGTTTAATGAGACTCCATTTTGAGTCCCCTACATGGTCAGTCAGGATGAAAGAAGACCCTAACAACAATAAAAAAAGAGGTCCAATTGTCTCCAGCACGCCAGAAGATAGCTGAAGACAAGGTAGGAACAGGGGCATTACATTCTCCTCCCCTTAAGAAAGCATCGTCCTCGATGCGACATTACACAGAGGAAAGGAAATGGTACGCAAAAAGGGATAGAATTCCTCTAAGTGAAGAAAACACTACCCTATGGTTTAAAATTTTAGTTGATTAAAGCACGGCCACAAAGTAGCCTTAGGAACATTTGGTAGAAATTTCACTTAACTTTCAATGTTCTGTGAAGATTGGCAGTTCACTCTTATTTATTATTTCATTAGTTCTCTTTCCATTAGCATTATTTCTAGTTTAATTTCTTTTAAAATTTCATCATTGAAGAGTTTTGGTTTATTCCTTATTGTGGGTGCCCAACATGAACTGCTAACACAACACCCTATCAGGTTCACAATGACACTACAGATTCACAAGCACACAAGTATATACTTCATGATTGTATTACACCACAAAAAGGTTACTCAAATACGGAATGTGAATAGGCACAATCCACATAACATAGTACTCGTCACACAACAATGACTGAACCAAAATACTTACTTGAACAAGGTGTACTACGAATGCCTAGACATTCCCTCAATTTGCAATCAATGAAAAAATTCACATAACACCAGAACTTAAGGCTACAGAAACATAGTGTCCACAAGGGAATCAATGACATATCCACAACATCACAAAACATATCCATCTGACATGAGTAACACATACATCAAAATACCACTACCAAAACATCACAATAACTCAACATATATCCCAAAACATCAACCATACACACAAATATCTTTTTCCTCCCTCAAACTCTTATGGTCCCTCAATCTCTTATGCCTCCCTCAAATCTCTTATTCCTCCCTCAAGTCTCTTATGCCTCCCTCAAACTCTTATGCCTCCCTCAAGTCTCTTCGGATGGGTCCCGTCACATTTTTGGCATTTTGCGCTCCCTCAAGGAGGCACGGTTGACCCTATGGTACCCAAGACACATAGAGTTTTCAACACTCCTAACCCAAGTGACATAATAACCAGTCTGTGGTTCAACAACCCACTAGTTATCTGTAACTCCTTGGGGCATACCCCCATACAATGAAGTGGGTCCATAGGTCCAACCATTCCATGGTGCATCCCATGACCCTATTCCACACATGGCACAATTTCAATTTTGGGCCCAGCGACAGACTATCCAATCAAATTGCCAAGTAGTGAAAAGGTACAAGCCTCAGGGCAAGGCGGTAAATACTTTAAAATTTTTTTCCATTTTCGCAAATGGCGCAATTTGCAAAATAAATGAGCCAAATAGGTCAAAGCTTTTGGGTAAAAAGGTGAAGAATGTTAGTGACCTGTGGGCCGCGGGAGGTTTTTTAAAACTTTGCAAATTTTGCGAATCAAGGCGCAAAGTGAATTTTGGGCCTTACGGAGATTTTGGGAAATAGTGAATTTCATGAATAAAATGCGGGGCTACGATAATGTCACATTACGAGTAACTGTGTGATTTTATCTAGCCACCAATGGGTACGTCAACGAGTTGCTAGCATTTTGCACCCATCAAATCTCATTTTACAAAACTGGTATTTCACCTATTTTGTACAGACTGTCGATGCACCTCTATCTCAATCATCCTGCTATAACTTTCAAACCAAAGCTCAAACATAGTCTATAAATTTTATGCCGTTGGAAAGATATTGACCTACATCTACGCCATGAGAAGCATAGAATCATATTTTATTAGCAGGATATGGTGGGTGAAAAGTTGGAAAACATCTTGTTATCACCGAATCACAGCACCCCTGGATGTTGATCAGATTTCTAGTTTGATCACTCTAAGCATCCAGTGTGATTGGATAACATGGGTACTATCTCCAAGTTGTGGGACTTGCTACTTGAGATAGACCTCCAGAGAAAGCTGGTTCTTGCTCCTAAACTACCTGCCACAATCTACTCTAATGCAGGATAAGCTAACTATTCTAATCTAAATTTCCAAGGGACCAGGGAGAGAGAATGCATAAAATGAAATCCTACACTAAAGCGGTGATACACCAGAAAAGGAGGGTGTGAGAGTAGTCTCCAAATGTGTGAAATACAGAGGCAAAGTGCACACTAGAAGAGGTGATGACAGTTCACCATAATCTAGCAAAATGCATTCACAACAATATTCCAAGCATACACAATGATAATGAATCCTTCAAGAACATAATAAATAGACACAATATTCTTGTAGAAAGATTAAAGGGGCAAGAAGAATGCAAGAAAACACAGCAGGGGAAGATACATCCACAAACTGATATTTTATTGCTTCATGATATGCACAGTTCAATCTATTACAAGATAAGGGCCTGGATCACCATGCAAGGAGTCCACTACAAGGGCCTGCAACACACTGGCTTCACAAAGAAATTTTGACAGAGCTTTGCTACCCAAAAACTACTCTCTCCTTTACAATGAGCCCAACACTCCAATTTATAGAAAAATGAGAAGGAAAAGAGAAGGGAAAAATGGAAATCCTGAAATCTGTCCTTCAACCACCTGTAAGAGGCATTAAATTGAGTGAAATGATTATAAATTACTTGCAAAAGGCTCCCCATACTGTCCCATGTGCTGCAGCAGAGAAAGAATGATGACCATGCCTCTTAATTGCACTCCCAGCTACCAAATAAAACACTGTTCTGAACCCGGCCACGTTTTCTTAAAAAAATCAATCAATTTCTGATCAAATCTCAGAATTTCTTGATTGTTGTGCATCAGGCTCGGAACCACGATTCCAACGGTACCAATTTTGTGCGATTTCGTTGAGAAATGCAAAAGTTATGGCCTTCTGAGTGCGGGCAGCTATTTTGGGCCTGGCAGGCGTTTTCTGTCATTTGACGGGAATGAGCATTGACTGACTGGAGCCGAATATGTTTCTTTTATTTAAATATATCTACCCTCATTAAAATAATAAATCCAGTTTTTGTGGCATAGAGGACGTCGTGCTCGTTCCAGAAAGTCCAATTTTATGAAAATCGGAGCTCGGAGTCAAAAGTTATGGCCGTTTGAAGTTTCACGGGTCAAATGTTGACTTTTCTTCTTTGTCCTTCGGCCGCTTCGGCTTTTCGCGTCCCTTTGTCCCCGGCGTAGAGGACGTCGTGAAGTTCCCGTTTCATGAACCGGCCAATTCGCGTACTTCGGTCCCCGCGTCCCAGATGTCCCATTTGCGGCTGTCTTGGACAAATTTTCATTCCTCGGTTCGGCCGGTTCGCGTACTTTTGTCCCGCTTCGGCCCAACTGTTTCCCGGGCTGCCTTGACCCTCTTTCACCGACTTGCATCCTTCGCGTACTTCGTGCTTGTCCGAGACTGTCTGTTTCGGACTTCAGCCAGTTCGGATGGTTCCGCGTCCCGCGCGTCCCTTTGTCCCGAATGTCTTCCAAATGCTGAACTCAACCTTCGGCCTTTCGGCTGGTTCGCGCCGGTTGTCGCACTGTCCCTACTTCCCACTAGAGGACTGTCGTAGCTCGTTTTCAGAAAGTCCAATTTTGACTGAAAATCGGAGCTCGGAGTCAAAAGTTATGGCCGTTTGAAGTTCCACGGGTCAAATGTTGACTTTTCTTCTTCTTGGCTGCTTCAACCTTTTGCATTCCTTCGCGTGCGTACTTTTGTCAAGATCACCCTGTGGGTGAAAAAGTTTTTTCGGGAAAATCGGAGGATTCAAAAGTTATGGGGCGTTACACGTTTTGAGGGTCAAATTTTGAAATTTTAAGGTTCTTTACCATTCAGCCTTTGTCAATGATCCCACGCAGTAAATTCTTGTGCTCAATAAGGACGCATGTCCTCGGCAGATGTTACCCAATTGTCCAATTTTGTGAAAATCCAGAGATCATTTCAAGAAGTTACCATAAAAGAATTTTTCACGGTTAGCAAATGTTGACTTCTCCTTCCTATATGTACTTCGGCCACTTATTCGCGTCCTTTCGAAAATATACGCAACTTTTGTGGTGTAGAGGACGTCGTGCTCATTCCAAAAAGTCCAATTTTGTGAAAATCGGAGCTCGGAGTCAAAAGTTATGGCCGTTTGAAGTTCCACGGGTCAAACGTTGACTTTTCTTCTTCTTCCTTCGGCCGCTTAGGCTTCGGCCTTTGTCCCTCGGATACCTTTGTCCCAACTGTCCCGTCCCACTAGAAATCGATTCCCAAGGCTTTTTTCCTGTCTTCAAGTGATAGACGTCCTTTTGGTATTTCATTGGTTTCGGTGCTCGAATATTTCACCCACAAAATTTCGTCCAATGTCCTTCGCGTATTTATCGGATGTCCCAATACGGCCTTTCCATTCAAACGGTGACAGGTTTGGCGTGCAGCCTTTTCGGCCAAGAAAGTCCCACTTATTTTGTTGGGACAAAAGTTCTCATTTCACCCGATTCGGTCCGGTTCGCGTACTTTTCAGTCCCGCCGTCCCAGATGTGACATTCTGCCTTTTTGGTCGGCCGGTTCAAGGTGCTGGTTCATACTTTTGTGATGTCCCAGAGGACGTCGTGCTTGCGATTCAAGAAAGTCCAATTTTGTGAAAATCGGAGCTCGGAGTCAAAAGTTATGGCCGTTTGAAGTTCCACGGGTCAAATGTTGACTTTTCTTCTCTTCCTTTTTTGGCTTTTTGCTTCTTCGCGTTCTTCTTTGTCCCAGATTTCGTCCGGTCTCGTTCCCCGGATGTCCTTTTGTCTTTTGTTCCTATTTGAAGTTAAGACACGTGGCGGCCATTTGATTTCATGATTCTCCTGGCTCTTTCGGCTTTTCACGTTCGCATACTTTTGGCCCGCATTCCCAGAGTTTCGAAATGCCTCTATTTCGGCCGATTGGCCAGTATCGTCGTACTCAAGATGTCCCAATTTCCTAGACTGTCTCGGAGATTTATGTTGACTCATTTCACCCGGTATTCGGATCCACCGGTGCGGTACTCTTGTCCCGCCCCAATGAAAATTCTGTTTTTACCGATCGGCCTGGTTCGCGTTCACACAGATTTCCCTTTTGTGGCTTAGAGGGCGTCGTGCTCGTTCCAGAAAGTCCAATTTTGTGAAAATCGGAGCTCGGAGTCAAAAGTTATGGCCGTTTGAACTTCCACGAGTCAAATGTTGAATTTTCTTCTTCTCCTTCGGCCGCTTCGGCTTTTCGTCGCGTCCCTCACGTCCCTTTGTCCTGACTGTCCCAATACTGAAGTTTCCCTTGTTTCGGCCGAACAGGCCGGTTCGCGTACTTTTGTCCCCGCGTGCCCAGATGTCGTGCTCATTCTGGGAAAACTTTTCCGGCTTTTGCCGGTTCATCGTACTCTTGTCCCGGATGTCCCAACTGTTCCGGGCGCCTTGATTCGGCCGACACGGCATCAAATTGTTACCAGATGTCCCACTCCCAACTTTTCGGGAGAAATTTCTCACTTTCACCAGTTCGGATTTCGCGTCCCGTACTTTTGTCCCGGATGTCCCAAATGCTGAAGTTCCCCTTGGCGGCCGGTTCGGCCGGTTCGCGTACTTTTGTGGTCTCTAGAGGTCCCTACGTTCCGTGCTTAGTCGATTTTCAAGAAAGTCCAATTTTGTGAAAATCGGAGCTCGGAGTCAAAAGTTATGGCCGTTTGAAGTTCCACGGGTCAAACGTTGACTTTTCTTCTTTTCGGCCGCTTCGGCTTTTCACGTCCCACGCGTCCCTTTGTATCAACCTGTCCCAATCTGAAGCATGTTTCACCCGGTTCGGGTTCGCGTAATTTTGTGATGTAGAGGATTAAAAGGCTCGCATTAAATTTTGAGCTATTTTGTGAAAATTTCACGATTAAGCGTCCCTATCTCCATGTCAAAAGTTATGGCCGTTTGATTCAATTCGACCGTTTCATTACACGCATGACAAGATGTCCCAAAAACGATGTCGGGAGAAATTTGAAATCATTTCAAAAGCGTCCGTTTGTACTTCGTGTCCCGCTTGTCCCAGACTGAATGAATCTCCTTCCTTATCAGTAATTCGGCCTTCGCGTACTTTTGTTGCATAGAGGACGTCGTTCGTTCCAGAAAGTCCAATTTTGTGAAAATCGGAGCTCGGAGTCAAAAGTTATGGCCGTTTGAAGTTCCACGGGTCAAATGTTGACTTTTCTTCTTTCCTTCGGCCGCTTCGGCTTTTCGCGTCCCTCGCGTACCTTTTTCCCAACTGTCCCATACTGAAATTCCCTCTCTTCAAGGTTCGGCCGGTTCGTACTTCCTTGTTAGATAATTTGAAGTCGTGCTCATTTCAAAAGTCCAATCACTCTTTCGCGTATTTATAGTATATTCGGTCCCAACTGTTATGGCCTTTTGAATTCACCGGTTCGCATGTTGACTTTTGCACTTCTCCTTTTCGGGAAAATCAGTCTTGACTTTTCACCCGGTTCCCGCGTAACCTTTTGTGACGCTTGTCCCAATACTGAAGTTCTCCTGCATAACATTTCAATATTGGCCGGTTCGCGTACTTTTGGGTGTAGATTCCCTAGACGTCGTGCTCGATTTTCAGAAAGTCCAATTTTGTGAAAATCGGAGCTCGGAGTCAAAAGTTATGGCCGTTTGAAGTTCCACGGGTCAAATGTTGACTTTTCTTCTTCTCCTTCGGCCAGCTTCGGCTTTTATGCGTGTCCCTCGCGTCCCTTTGTCCCAATGTCCCAGACTGAAGTTCCCGTTTCAGCCGATACAGGCCGGTTCGCGTACTTTTGTGGTGTAGAGGATTGTGAAGGGAAGAAGGTATTCTATAAAGCTCTTTCAATTTTCGTTCCTTATCGTATTTACGATGTCCCAACTGTTATGGCTCCTTGAATTTCGAACATTACTTCGGGCGTCCTGGCGTTTTTTTGTCCCAAGTCCTAGCTGTTATTTAGGAATTTAGTGTTTTTTGACTGGTCCCGGATTATAATCCGCCGCGTACTCTTGTCCCGAATGTCCCAATGTCTCCCATTCATGCCTTATTTACATTATACCCGGTTCGGCCGGTTCGGCGATACTTTTGTGGCGTAGAGGACGTCGTGCTCGTTCCAGAAAGTCCAATTTTGTGAAAATCGGAGCTCGGAGTCAAAAGTTATGGCCGTTTGAAGTTCCACGGGTCAAATGTTGACTTTTCTTCTTTTCCTTCGGCCGCTTCGGCTTTTCGCGCCCCTCACGTCCCCGGCGTCCCTTTGTCTGAAGTTTCCCGTTTCGGGCCGAACCTTGGCCGTTTCGCGTCCTGAAGCCCAGTTTCACCCGGTTCGGCCCGGACTGTCTGCGTACAAATTTTTGTGGCCGGTTCGCGTAGACTTGTCCCGCTTCGGCCCAACTCGTTCCGGGCTGCCTTAATATTTTCGGCCGACTTGCATCCTCCGCGTACTAATTGTCCAGATGTCCCAGACTGTTTCAACAGGCAGATGTCCCAATTGTTTTGAGAAAATTTTTTCCACTTTTCGGCCAGTTCGGATTTCCGCGTCCCGCGTCCCTTTGTCCCGGATGTCCCAAATGCTGTTTCGCCTGGCGGCCTTTCATTTCGCGCCCAGATTCGCGTACTTTTGTCCCGTGCTCGTCCTGGTCCAATTTTGTGAAAATCGGAGCTAGTCAAAAGTTTGGCCGTTTGAAGTTTCACGGCCAAAGTTGACTACTTCTTCCCTTCGGCCGCTTCCGAACTCGGTACCAACGTCCCTTTAGACCTTTCCCTCAAAACAGTCCTGCAACGGCTTTTTTTTTTTTTTATTTCGCGTTCCTTTTTTCAACCTGTCGATTCCTTCTGATGCATGTTTCAAAATCACCCTGGGGGTGAATTTTGGATAACAGGATTAAAAGATGGGGCATTAAATTTTGAGCTATTTTGAAATGTTTAAGGTTATCTCCATTTGTCAATGATAACTTGTAAATTCGCGTAATAACTTATTACAGCATGTCCCAACTCCGTTGTCAATATCAATAAATTTTTCCAGATTCTAGAAAGGCCATAAAAGCATTCGTGTTTCTTTCCCAGCAAATGAATTCCTTCTATATAGTACTTAAATTATCGAAAATATACCAACATTGCATACTTTTCTGGGGCTAAGGACGTCGTTCGTTCCAAAAGTCCAATTTTGTGAAAATCGAGCTCGGAGTCAAAAGTTATGGCCGTTTGAAGTTTCCACGGGTCAAACGTTGACTTTTCTTCTTTCCTTCGGCCGCTTCGGCTTTTCAATACCCCTATATTTGTCCCATAATGTCCCAATACTGAAGTTCCCATTTCAGCCGAATCGGCCATTCGCGTGACTTTTGTCATCTGTCAGAGTTAGATAATTCGTGAAAATAAATCATTTCAGGAACTTCCTGTCTACGTATTTTGTGATAATCGGAGCTCCCAGACTGTTCTGGCCGTTTCCATTCACCGCGGTCGAAGGTGTCCCAATGGTCTTCAGCTCTTTTCGGTTCAGTCTGTGACTTATCCCACGTCCCTTTACGCCATTTTCACGTGACTTTGTCCCGCTGTCCCAATGCTGACAGGTTCGGGCTATTGCATTCACCATATTCTGGATGAGGTTCGCGTACTTTTGTTGGTGTTCAGATTTTCGTCGTGCTCGTTCCAAGAAAGTCCAATTTTGTGAAAATCGGAGCTCGGAGTCAAAAGTTATGGCCGTTTGAAGTTCCACGGGTCAAATGTTGACTTTTCTTCTCATTCCTTCGGCCGCTTCGGCTTTTCACGTCCCGCGTGTCCCTTGGTACTGAGATGTCCCAACCAGCGAAGTGGCACCCGGCGGCCGGTTCGCGCATTGTTTGTAGTTGACGCACATCGTTGAAGGGAAAAGTCCATAAAGATTTTTGAAAATCGGACTTTTTTCGGGGTCCCCAATTTTAGCTATTTTGAATTGCCATTACTTCGTCTGGTAATTTTTTTGGTAAGTGCTGTCCCAGACTTATTTCGGAATTTATGTTTCACTGGTCCCGTAGATTATAATATTAAACATCTGGTGAATGCGTCCCTGTCAATGTCCTATGTCTCCCATTCATTTTATTTCACCCGGTTGATGGCAGGTTTGGCTGTACTTTTATATTGTGGCGTAGAGGACGTCGTGCTCGTTCCAGAAAGTCCAATTTTGTGAAAATCGGAGCTCGGAGTCAAAAGTTATGGCCGTTTGAAGTTCCGGGTCAAATGTTGACTTTTCTTCTTTTCCTTCGGCCGCTTCGGCTTTTCGCGCCCCTCACGTCCCCGGCGTACTTTCGCTGAAGTTCCCGTTTCAGCCGAACAGGCCGGTTCGCGTACTTCGCGTCCCCGCGGCCCAGTGCCTCGTTTGCTTCCGGAAAAGTGGGATTTTTTTTCAAAATCGGAGCTCGCGTACTCGCGTCCCGCTTCGGCCCAACTTGTTCCGGGCTGCCTTAAGTCATTTTCGGCCGACTTTTCCTTCGCGTACTAATTGTGCAGATGTCCGAGACTGTTTCGGGTTAGTCAAAATTTTTCCACTTTTCACGTTCGGATTTCCGCGTCCCGCGCGTACCTTTGTCCCGGATGTCCCAAATGCTGCGCAGACTCCCTTGCGGCCTTTCCTGGTTCGGCCCAGTGTCGCGTACTGTTTTCCTGGACTAGAGGACGTCGTGCTCGTTTTCAAAAAGTCCAATTTTGTGAAAATCGGAGCTCGGAGTCAAAAGTTATGGCCGTTTGAAGTTCCACGGGTCAAAACAGTTGACTTTTCTTCTTTTTCGGCCGCTTCCATTTTATCGCGTACCTTTGTCCCATTCCTTCTGAAGCTCTCTGTTTCAAAATTCCCTGGCTTCCTTGTGAATTTTGAAGTTGGGGCATTAAATTTTGAGCTCATTTTGAACCCGTGATTAAGGTTTCGCGTACTTTTGTGGCCGTGTCCCAGATGTTTCAAGGCTGCCTTGAATCATCAATCTACCCATTCGCATGAACAGTGAACTTAAATTTAACTTATTACGCATGAGGCAATTACTCCGTAAAAATGATGTCAAGAGATAAAAAAATCCAGATCTAGAAAGGCCATAAACTTTTCTTTCCTTAGCAGGCCTTCCTAATAGTTCCCGGCGAATACCAAATTGCATGAAACTTTTCTGGGTAGCTAAAATTTGTTCTCACCGGTTCGGCAATTTCACGTAAGAATTTGTGCAAGTAGAGGAATGATCGTTTCCATTTTCCAATTTTGTGAAAATCGGAGCTCGGAGTCAAAAGTTATGGCCGTTTGAAGTTTTAACCCCAAACGTTGACTTTTCTTCTTTGCCTTCGGCCGCTTCGGAAATTTTCACGTCACATCGCGTCCCCTGTCCCGACATTTTTGATCTTCAAGTTAGAACAATCCGGTTGAAAATAAATTTTTCCGGAGACTTCACTGTCTGGGATTTTTTTTTTGTATATTCAGGCCGATACTGAGCTTTTCCATCCCGCGTGTCCCAAAAGTTATGGGCCTTGAAGGTGGGTTCGGTTCACGACTTTTGTTCTTCTCCCAGACTTTTCGGTTCATCTGTGACTTATCTTGTTGCTTTACTAAATTCGGCATTTTCGCGTACTGTCCCGCGTCAAACAAAAACTTGAATGTTTTCCTGCATAACTTCGGTAATTTTCATATTGCATGCTGTTGACATATCTGGATGAGATAGAGGACGTCGTCCAGTTGTTCCAAAAAGTCCAATTTTGTGAAAATCGGAGCTCGGAGTCAAAAGTTATGGCCGTTTGAAGTTCCACGGGTCAAACATTGACTTTTCTTCTTTTCCTTTCGGCCGCTTCGGCTTTTCATGTCCCGCACGTCCCTTTGTCCCAAAAGATGTCCCATGTCTGGATGAGATTTGCAACCAGCCGGTTCGCGTATTTTGTCCTTCGGTCCCAGATTTTCGGGCTTCCTTAACCCATGTTGGGCACCACGGTTCGAAGGGAAGACTTTTGTCCCTTCTTTCCGAACGCCCTATCATAAAATATTTCTATTATCCGCCATTACTTCGTCTGGTACTTTTTCCCGGTAAGTGTCCCAAAAAATATTTAGGAATTTATGGGTGACTTTTGGTCTCGTAGATTCGCATATTAAACATCTGGTGAATGTACTCCCTGTCCCAAATGTTCCCATTCATTTTATTTTTTCCTTGCATTTCGGCCATGTTGGCTGTATTTTTATATTGTGGCGTAGAGGACGTCGTGCTCGTTCCAGAAAGTCCAATTTTGTGAAAATCGGAGCTCGGAGTCAAAAGTTATGGCCGTTTGAAGTTCCACGGGTCAAATGTTGACTTTTCTTCTTTTCCTTCGGCCGCTTCGGCTTTTCGCGT
The DNA here is from genome assembly GCA_019776745.2 of Taxus chinensis. NCBI lineage: Eukaryota > Viridiplantae > Streptophyta > Pinopsida > Cupressales > Taxaceae > Taxus > Taxus chinensis. Next base: position 110,696 of record JAHRHJ020003461.1, on the reverse strand, counting down.
CCCTCACGTCCCTTTGGTACCTTTGTCCTGTACCCCGACTGAAGTTCCCGTTTCGGCCGAATTCGGCCGTTTCGCGTCCTTTTGTGGCGGCCCAGATGTCCCATTTTTCCGGACTCGTGGGACTCTTTTTCCGACGGCCGGTTCGGCCGGTTCGCGTACTCTTTGTCCCGCTTCGTCCCAACTGTTTTCAGCTGCCTTAAGTATTTTCCCGCCGACTTGCATCCTCCGCGTACTTTTGTCCCTCCCAGACTGCCTTTTCAATGTTAGTCAATTTTTTCCCGATTTCGGCCCACGCGTACTTTTTGTCCCGCGCGTCCCAAACCATGGCCCGGATTCGTCCCAAAAATGCTGCGCATTTCGCCTGGCGGCCTTTCGGCTGGTTCCGCCCAGAGGACGTCGTGCTCGTTCCAAAAAGTCCAATTTTGTGAAAATCGGAGCTCGGAGTCAAAAGTTATGGCCGTTTGAAGTTTCACGGGTCCTCCAAATTTGACTTTTCCTTTGCCTTCGACCGCGTCGGCTTTTCGGTACCCTCGCGTACCTTTGACCCCGAAATGTCCCTCAAAACAGTCCTGCAACCGCCGATTTTTTCGCTTCCTTTTGTCCCTGTTGGGATTCCTTCTGATTTCACGTTATCAAAATCACCCTGGGGGGTTCGAACTTTTGTCCCAGGATTAAAACTGTTTCGGGCATTAAATTTTGAATTTTGAAATGTCCGATTAAGGTTATTCGCGTACTTTTGTGTCAATTACTGCGTCCCAGAAAATCGGCCTATCTTGAAACTTTCACGTCCCAGTTCGGCCGCGTCCCGCGTACTTTGTCCCGGATGTCCCAAAACCGTCAAACTTCTTCCTTTTCGGCCGGTTCGTGTCCCAGATGTCTGTCCTTGGCCATAAAAGCATTCGTGTTTCTTTCCTTAGCAGAATGTCCGTCGTGCCTTTCTATAAAGTCCAATTTTGTGAAAATCGGAGCTCGGAGTCAAAAGTTAACATGGCCGTTTGAAGTTCCACGGGTCAAACTTGACTTTTCTTCTTCTCCTTCGGCCGCTTTTCGGTCGACTCGCGAATTTTGTCCCAAACATCCCAGAATGATACGTTTCCATTTTCTATGATCGCATTCCTTAGGAATTAGGGCTACTTTTGTTGATATTCACCTTCATCCCATCTTCTCGGCTCGTTGATTTTTCATTTCATCCTTTAGATAATTTCACGTACTTAAATCCCAGAGAAGCCCAACTGTCCTGCCTTTATAGTATATTTCAGGCCGATACTTCACCTTCCGTACTTTTGTCCCAGGCTGCCAGACTCTTTTCGGTTCAGTCAATTTTTATTTCGCCCAGTTCGCGCCGGTTACTAAATACCATTTGTCCCGTCAGAATATACATGTAACAGGTAATTAATCCTTTCATGCTTTCGGCCGGTTCGCGATAGATTTCGCGTCCCACGTTTTCAAGATTTTCGAAATGTAGTCCCAATTTTGTGAAAATCGGAGCTGGAGTCAAAAGTTATGGCCGTTTGAAGTTCCCTGTTGACTTTTCTTCTTTCCTTCGGCCGCTTCGGCTTTTTCCTTCGTCCCACGCGTCTCATTTGTATCCAAACCCCCAGATGAAATTCTCAACCAGCGGAAGTGGCCCGCAGGCTTGTTTTTTTGCCTCCAAGTTAACCCATGTTCATTGTGAAGGGAAGAAGGTATTTTAAAGATCTACTTTTGTCCCGGGTCCCAATGTTTCGATATTTTGAATTATTATTATTGCTTCTTCGGCTGGTATTTTTTTGGTAAGTGCTGTCCCAAAATATTTCGGAATTTATGTTTGACTGGTTCCCCGATTATAATATTAAACATCTGCGTGACTTTTGTCCCAATGTCCCAGAATCACTACTGTCTCCCATTCATTTTATTTACATTATAAATGAGCCAAATGTTGCTGTATTTTTTCAACATTGTGGCGTAGAGGACGTCGTGCTCGTTCCAGAAAGTCCAATTTTGTGAAAATCGGAGCTCGGAGTCAAAAGTTATGGCCGTTTGAAGTTCCACGGGTCAAATGTTGACTTTTCTTCTTTTCCTTCGGCCGCTTCGGCTTTTCGCGCCCCTCACGTCCCCGGCGTCAAAATTGAAGTTTCCCTTTTCGGCCGAACTGGCCGGAAACGTCCTTCGCGTCCCCGCGGCCCAGATGTCCCATTTGCTTCCTTGACTGTTTGGGACAAATTTTTCCGATTCGGCCGGTTCGCGTACTTTTGTCCCGCTTCGTCCCAACTGTTTCCGGGCTGCCTTAAGTCATTTTTAGCCGAACCGACGGTCCGCGTACTTTGTCCAGATGTCCGCTGCTCCTGTTTCAACTGTTAGTCAATGCCTTTCCACTTTTCGGCCCAGTTCGGATTTCCGCGTCCGCGCGTCTTTTGTCCCGGATGTCCCAATGCTGTTTCCGCCTTGACTCATTTCACCCGGTTCGGCCGGTTCGCGTACTTTTGTGAGCAAGAGGACGTCGTGTCTCTCGTTCCCAGAAAGTCCAATTTTGTGAAAATCGGAGCTCGGAGTCAAAAGTTATGGCCGTTTGAAGTTCCACGGGTCAAATGTTGACTTTTCTTTTTTTCGGCCGCTTCGGCTTTTACGATGAACCTTAGTCCCGAACTGGTACGCGTACCTTTGTCCTGAAATCCCTCAAAACAGTCCTGCAACCGATTTTTTTTTCCTTGTTTTTATCAACCGGTTTGGGATTTTTCGCGATACTTTTCACGTCCCGTGAATTCCCAGAAAAAATGGGGCTTAAATTGAGCTCATTTTGAAATGTGCTTAAGGTTATCTCCATGCAATGATCCTGGACAATAACTTATTCGCATGAGGCATTTGATGCAGATATCTCCGTAAAAACCAGATGTCAAGAGATAAAAAAATCCTTGATCAGAAAGGCCATCGCCAGATTCGTGTCCCTTGCAGTACTGAATGTTCCTGTCATATAGTCCCAAATTATCGAAAATATACCAACTTGCATAATTTTCCCGCTTCGGCCGATTCGTTTTTCGTGGCAAAGAGGACGTCGTGCTCGTTCCCAAGAAAGTCCAATTTTGTGAAAATCGGAGCTCGAGTCAAAAGTTATGGCCGTTTGAAGTTCCACGGGTCAAACATTGACTTTTCTTCTTTCCTTCGGCCGCTTCGGCTACGTCCCTTTGCGTCCCTAAACCTGTCCCAAATCATCCCATTTCAATCGAACATCAAGGTTCGGCCGATTCGGGCTTCAAGTTGTAATTTTTGAAAATAACATTTCAGGATTTCATTCTTACGATCGGCCGGTTCGTATACTTTTGCCCGCGGTCCCAGACATGTTTCGGGCCCAATCATTTCTACTTGTGACAGGTGGGGTTCGCGTAATTTGTCCCACTTCGCACGTCCCAGACTGTTTCCTTGGGCTGATCCCACGTTTTGACTTTACAAAAACCATTTTCAGCCGTCAGAATATACATGCGTACTTTTGTCCCGGATGTCCCATATTTTCGGGCTGCCTTGACCCGGCCATTGTGGATGGCCCGGGAGTCCATTGCTCGTTCCAAAAAGTCCAATTTTGTGAAAATCGGAGCTCGGAGTCCGAAGTTATGGCCGTTTGAAGTTTGGAAATCTGGTCAAATGTTGACTTTTCTTCTTCTCCTTCGGCCGCTTCGGTTTTCGGATCCCACGAGATTTGCAACCAGCCAGTGGCCCGCAGTACCTTTTTCAGCCGGTTTCGAGTACTTTTGTCCCCGATTGTCCCTTCCTTGTTTCGTGCTGGGATCTTTTTCGCCTCGGCTTTTCGCGTCTTTTATCATATTTTGAGCTCGGGATTATTATGGGCGTTTGAACTTCCTGGTCGTCAAATGGTACTTTTCTTCAGCAAAAAATCCCAGAATTTATTTGGTGACTGGTCCCGTAGATTCGCTTCGGCCATTTCACGTGAATGCGTATTTGTCCCTATGTCCCAAAAAACCATTCATTTTCGGGCTACATTGCGTAAATTCCTGGCTGGTGTTCGCTGTACGTTGTGTAGAGGACGTCGTGCTCGTTCCAAAAAGTCCAATTTTGTGAAAATCGGAGCTCGGAGTCAAAAGTTATGGCCGTTTGAAGTTTCACGGGTCAAATGTTGACTTTTCTTCTTTTCCTTCGGCCGCTTCGGCTTTTCACGTCCCACGCCCCTCACGTCCCTGGTTTTCGCTGAAGTTTGTCCCTGTTTCCCGAACAACTTTCGCGTCCTTCGGCGTTCCCGCGGTACCAGATTGTGGTTTGCTTCCGGACTGTCTTGACAAATTTTTCCGATTCCCGGTTCGAAAATTCGCGTACTCGTCCCGCTTCGTCCCAACTGTTTCGGGCTGCCTTGAAGTCATTTCGGCCGGTTCGCCCTTCGCGTACTTTTGTCCCAGATGTCCCAGACTTTTCAACAGTTTGAGGAATTTCCCACTTTTCGGCCCGCTTCGGATTTCCGCGTCCCACGCGTCCCTTTGTCCCCGGATGTCCCATGTTCAGACAATACCTGATGGCCTTCCCTGTTCACCCGTCTCTACTGTCCCTACTTCCCGGTTAGCCATACTTTTCACGTTTTTTCTGGCGTAGAGGACGTCGTGCTCGTTCCAAAAAGTCCAATTTTGTGAAAATCGGAGCTCGGAGTCAAAAGTTATGGCCGTTTGAAGTTCCACGGGTCAAATCCTGCAACCGACTTTTCTTCTTCTCCTTCGGCCGCTTCGGCTTTTCACGTCCTTCGCGCGTCCCTTTGTCCCAGACTGTCCCGGACTGAAAATCTCCCTGTTTCGGCCGAATTCGGCCGGTTCGCGTACTTTTGGGTGTTAGAGGACTGTTTCGTGGCGGCCCAGATGTCTTTTGACTCATTCCAAGGTTATCCGGTCGCGTACTTTTGTCCCAAAAACATGTTTGGCCTTTGAAATTTCCATCAATCTCCGAAACCATCATGATTTCAGGCCTTTAATCAATCTACTTGCGTGCATATTTGTCCGTAAAAACGATGTCAAGAGTTAGAAAATCCAGATTCGGAAAGGCCTTCGATTTTCGCGTTTCTTTCCGCAGTAATTTTTGTCCCGATATGTCCCAGTAATGAAATTATTGACTCATTTCTACCCGGCATTTCGGCCGGTTCGCGTACTTTTCGTGGTGTAGAGGAATGATTGTTCTGCTCGTTCCAAAAAGTCCAATTTTGTGAAAATCGGAGCTCGGAGTCAAAAGTTATGGCCGTTTGAAGTTCCATGGGTCAAATGTTGACTTTTCTTCTTATTTCGGCCGCTTCGGCTTTTCGCGTCCCTCGCGTTCCCTTTGTCCCAACTTTCCCGGAATAAAACCCTTCAGATATTTTTAACTACTTCCCATTGTTCTTTAAAATTGTCCTGCAACATCAAGGCTGGATTTTTCATTTCATTTCCCTTTTTCGGGCCGGTTCGGAGACTTTCGGTCTCGATATTTATAGTCCCAGAGTTACTGCCTTGACTCCATTTCACCGGGTTTCAGGCCTTGCTGTTCACGTACTTTTGTCCCGGCGTCCCAGACTCTTTTCGGTTCTGTCTGTGACTTATCCCACGTTCCCAGTTTACTAAATAATTTTCAGTCCCACCGTCCCAGATACTGAATGCATCCTTGAATTAATTTGCATGCTGGGCCGGTTCGCGTCTTTTGTGAGTGTTGAGGGAGTCGTGCTCGTTTTCAAAAAGTCCAATTTTGTGAAAATCGGAGCTCGGAGTCAAAAGTTATGGCCGTTTGAAGTTCCACGGGTCAAACGTTGACTTTTCTTCTTTCCTTCGGCCGCTTCGGCTTTTCACGTCCCTTCCCTTTGTCCCAAATGTCAACCAGCTTTAGTGGCCCTGCAGGCTTCGGCAGCATTGATTCGGGCTTTTGTTTCATGTTTGAGGCACATTTGAACTCGGTATTTATTTTCTTTAGATCCGGTTTTCAGCCTTCACGTACTTTTGTCCCGAGCGTCCCGGATGTTTAAGGGCTATTGCCGATTGAATATTGCACCGGTTCGTCCATGTGGTACTTTTGTCCCGCGCGTCCCAGACTTTTTCGGGCTTTCGAATTTTCACCCGGTTCCCACGCGTCCCTTTGTCCCGAATGTCCCAAAACTGTTTGAATGGTATCCCTTCACTCATTTCACCATTTTTTTACATTATAATTCGCGGTACTTTTTTATATTGTGGCGTAGAGGACGTCGTGCTCGTTCCAGAAAGTCCAATTTTGTGAAAATCGGAGCTCGGAGTCAAAAGTTATGGCCGTTTGAAGTTCCACGGGTCAAATGTTGACTTTTCTTCTTTTTCGGCCGCTTCGGCTTTTCGCGTCCCTCACGTCCCCTTTGTACCCCGCATTCCCAATTCCAGAAGTTTCCCGTTTCGGCCGAACAGGCCCTGTCCCTTCGCGTCCCCGCGGCCCAGACTTTTGTCCCAACCTGTGCTTCCGTTTCTGGCTTGACAAATTTTTTTCAAAATCGTTCGGCCGGTTCGCGTACTTTTGTCCCGCTTCGTCCCAGACTGTTTCGGGCTGCCTTGACCATTTTCCCGATTTCATAAAATTTTGAGGAATTCGCTTTTGTGAAGATGTCCCGAGCGTTGTTTCCCAACTGTTCGTCAAGACTTTTGTTGACTTTTGTCGTGCTCTTCGGAAAAGTTCCGCGTCCCGGTTCGGCCGGATGTCCCAAAAGTGCTGGCCGTTTGAAGTCGGCCACGCGCCCAGAATGTTGGACTGCCCTTTCTTCCTCTCCTTCGGCCGCTTTTTCGGATACTTTTCACGTCCCGTCGTCCCTTTCCAAAAAGTCCCTGAAAATGTCCCAAAAGTTATGGCCGTTTGAAGTTCCGAGGTCAAACGTTTCACCTTCGGTGCAACCGCATTCGGCCGGTTCGCGTACTTTTGTGGTCCCTCGCAACCTGACCCGTTGTTCGAACTGTCCCGGATGAGTCCTTTGTACTGAATTCGGGCTTCCTTGGGCATTTTTGGTTGTGGCTTTTCAAACTTTTGGCGCGTCTCCAGACATGTGAAGTTCCTAGTCGCGTAATTAAATTCACCTTCGGGCTGATTGGCTATCGCCGGTTCGGTACTTTTACTCGCGCTGTCCCAACTTCGGGATGCTTCGACTCCATTTCACGTTTCCCATTCGCATTCGCGTCCCTTTCCTTTGCGTCCCAGAATGTCCCGAGCTTCCTAATAGACTCCCTTTCACCCGGTTCGGCCGGTTCGCGTACTTTTCTGGGTGCTAGAGGACGTCGTGCTCGTTCCACTTTCCAATTTTGTGAAAATCGGAGCTCGGAGTCAAAAGTTATGGCCGTTTGAAGTTCCACGGGTCAAATGTTGACTTTTCTTCTTTCCTTCGGCCGCTTCGGCTTTTCACGTCCCACGCGTCCCTTTGTCCCAAATGTCCCAATACTGAACGTTCCCTGTTTCACCCGGTTCGGCCGGTTCGCGGTGATTTTTCATCTTCAATGTTAGATAATTCAGGACCTGAAAATGCTCGTTTCAGGAAAAGTCCACTGTCAACCTTCGTACTTTTAGTCCCACGCGTCAGGCTAACTACTGGCCTTTTCTGATTTCCCGATTTCGTTCGACAATGGTGACTTTTCTCTTCTCGGTTCAGTCTGACTTTTCCCATGCATTTTGCTCAAAATTACCAAATTCGCGTGACCTTTTGTCCCGCGCGTCCCACCATACTGAAAAGTCCTAATTGATTTTCACCCGGTTCGGCCAATGTTCGCGTGGTGTAAGGGGAATCCAGTCAAGCTCGTTTCAAAAAGTCCAATTTTGTGAAAATCGGAGCTCGGAGTCAAAAGTTATGGCCGTTTGAAGTTCCACGGGTCAAATGTGTGACTTTTCTTCCTTTGCTCCTTCGGCCGCTTCGGCTTTTCGCGTGTCCCTCGCATCCTGAGATGTCCCAACTACCTGAAGTTCCCATTTCACCCGGTTCAGCTTGGTTCGCGTACCTTTGTCGGCCGGTTGTAGAGGACTTTCGTGCTCGTTCTCATTTAAGTCCAATTTTGTTTCATTTAGCTCGGAGTCAAAACTGTTATGGGCTGCCTTGACTTTTGTTTCATTCGGCATGGTTCGAAAAATGTTGGTACTTTTGAAATGGTAAGTGCTGCAGAAAATCGGGCTGCTTCGATTTTCACGTTGGTGACGGTCCCTTTTGTCCCGGCTGTCCCAATACCGTGAAGTTCTATGTCTAAACTTGACTTTTTACCCGGTTCGGCCGGTTCGCGTACTTTTGTCCCGTAGAGGACGTCGTGCTCGTTCCAAAAAGTCCAATTTTGTGAAAATCGGAGCTCGGAGTCAAAAGTTATGGCCGTTTGAAGTTCCACGGGTCAAATGTTGACTTTTCTTCTTTCCTTCGGCCGCTTCGGCTTTTCACGTCCCTCGCGTCCCCGGCGTACCTTTGTCCCCGATTGTCGACGAAAATCCCTTCGGCCGAAATTCAGCCGGCTTCAATCTTGTTTCTTATTTGAGGCTTTTTATTGCTTGGGACTTTTCACCCGGTTCGGCCGGTTCGCGTACTTTTGTCCCGGGTCCCAGACTGTTAGAGAGAAGCCGAGGTGCCTTGACTCGTTTCACCAGAAGTACCTTAATTGGTTCGGGCCTTGTTCGCGTACTTTTGTCCCGCTTTCCCAAGTAATTTGGGCTGCAAATTGACTCATTTCAAAATTCGGCCTTTCGCGTCCCTTTTGTCCCAGCTCGTCCCAATGGACCGCCTGTTACTGAAGTGGGTTGATTTTCTACGGTTCGGCCGGTTCGCGTACTTTTGTCCCGTGCTCATTCCAAAAAGTCCAATTTTGTGAAAATCGGAGCTCGAACCATTTTATGGCCGTTTGAAGTTCCACAGGTCAAATGTTGACTTTTCTTCTTTCCTTCGGCTGATTCGGCTTTTCGTGTCCCTTTTGACGCGTACCTTTGTCCCAACTGTCCCGTCAAAACTTGCTCAGGCCTGCTTCGGCTGATTCGGGCTTCCTTGACTTTTCGCCCGGTTCGGCCGGTTCGCGTACTTTTGTCCCACGCGTCCCAGACTGTTTCGGGCTGCCTTGACTCATTTCTCCTGGTTCGGCCGGTTCGAAAAATATTGTCCCGCGCGTCCCAGACTGTTTTGGACTGCCTTTGAAAATTTCACCCGATTTCGTCCGGTTCGCGTACTTTTGTCCCGGCTGTCCCAATGAAAAGTTTCGGGCTGCCTTTGACTGTTTCACCCGGTTCGGCCGGTTCGCGTACTTTTGTCACGTCGTCGCGTCCCAGAAAGTCCAATTTTGTCGGGCTCGGAGCTCGGAGTCAAAAATTATGGCCGTTTGAAGTTCCACGGGTCAAACGTTGACTTTTCTTCCTTCCAAGCCGCTACGGCTTTGCGTCCGGTGCATCGTCCCACGCGTTTGGTCCCTGAATGTCCTTCAGACCTGAAATTCCCTTTTCAATCCGGTTCGGCCGGTTCGCGTTTTTGTGGTGTATTTCCTGGACTCATTTCTAACTCGTTCGGCCAAAAAGTTCAATACTTTTGATCCCGAGCGTCCCAGAAAAGTTTCGGGCTGCCTTGACTCATTTCACCCGGTTCAGGCCGGTTCAATCGTACTTTTGTCCCACGCTCCCAGACTGTTTCGGGCTGCCTTTCAAAATTACCCGGTTCGGTCCGTTTGCGCGTACTTTTGATAACAGAAACCGCGGCGTCCCAATACTGAAGGTTCCCTGTTTCATGCCGACTACTAGTAGTCAATGGTTCGGTAGATACTTTTGTGGTGTAGAGGACGTCGTGCTCGTTCCAAAAAGTCCAATTTTGTGAAAATCGGAGCTCGGAGTCAAAAGTTATGGCCGTTTGAAGTTCCACGGGTCAAATGTTGACTTTTCTTCTTTGCCTTCGGCCGCTTCGGCTTTTCATTCCCTCGCGTCCCTTTGTCCCAAATGTCCCAATACTGAAAATCTCCTACCGAACCGGCCGATTCGGGCTTCCTTACTTTTGTTTGCGGTTTTTTCGGTCTGCCTTGACATCGGCCCGCGTTTCGTGTCCTTCGCGTACTTTTGTCCCAGTCATGAAAGTTTTGGACTGCCTTGAAATTTCGCCCGGTTCGGGTCACGCGGCCCAAATGTCGCGACTTTTCTCTCGTCTGGAAAATTTCGGCCGCTTCGATTTTCACCCGGTCCCGCGCGTACTTTTGTCCCGCGCGTCCCAAACTGTTTCGAAACTGCCTTGACTCATTTTCCCGGTTCGGCCGGTTCGCGTACTTTTGTGTTCCCCAGAGGATTTCGTCGTGTCGTTCCAAAAAGTCCCAACTTTGTGAAAATCGCTCGGAGTCAAAAGTTATGGCCGTTTGAAGTTCCACTGTTGACTTTTCTTCTTCCCTTCGGCCCCAAGCTTGGACTACGACGCGGACCTTCGGTACTTTTGTCCCTAACTGTCCTTCATATCTGAAATTCTTTAAAACAATCCTGAACTTATTTTTTGCATTTATTGCCTTGAACTCGTTGGGATTTCTTCTTAGATTCGGAGAGTTCGCGTAATTTTGGCCGAGGGCGTCCCCAGAAACATGATTTTGGGCTATCTTGAATCATTTCGGCCGGTTCGCCGGTCCTCAGGTACTTTTGTCCCATAATTTCCCATGCTGTTATCACAAATTTGACTCATTTCGCCCGATTCGGCTTCCATTTTGCGTAACATGTCCCACGTGGCCCATGACTGAAGGAGCTGCCTTTACTAATTGTCGGCTACTAGTCCTCGCCGTCCCAGTGTCGCAGGTAGATACCAGAGCAAGGGGAATACATCGTGCTCGATTCCAAAAAGTCCAATTTTGTGAAAATCGGAGCTCGGAGTCGAAAGTTATGGCCGTTTGAAGTTTCATGGGTCAAATTTGACTTTTCATTTCGCCCGGTACTTTTTGCGTCCTTGCGCGTAACCGTTTCGGTTCATCCTTCGTTCGCTTTTGTCCCGCGCGTCCCAGACTGTTTCGGGCTGCCTTCGACTCATTTCACCTGGTTTCCGGCCGGTTCGCGTACCCTTTGGCCCGCGATGTCCCAGAATGTTTGCAGGGCTGCCTTGACTCATTTCGCCCGGTTCGGCTGGTTCGCATCGCTCGCTTTTGTTCCAGACGTGTCCCAGACTGTTTCGAGGCTGGACTTAGAAATTTTTCATTTCTGCCCATTCACGTCATGCTTGTTGCACGTACTTTTGTCCCGCGTCCCAATGTGAAAGTTATGGCCTTTTCGACTGTTCCGGGTCTGCGTTGACTCATTTACGTCCCAGATTCGGCCGGTTCGCGTACTTTTGCAGTCCCGTGCGTCCTTTGTCCAGAAATGTCCCAATGCTGTTTCGGAACCGCTGCCTTGACGCCGGTGACATTTTGATCTGATTGGCCCGGTTCGGCCGGTTCGACTGTACTTTTGTCCATACTCGCAGCGCGTCCCAGACTGTTTCGGGCTGCCTTGACTCATTTCGCCCGTTTCGGCCGGTTCGCGTACTTTTGTCCCGCGTGTCCCAGACTGTTTCGGGCTGCCTTGACTCATTTCACCCAGTTCGGCCGGTTCGCGTACTTTTGTCCCGCGCGTCCCAGACTGTTTCTTTCTAAAGTGCCTTGACTCATTTCGCCCGGTTCGGTTTCCGGTTCGCGTACTTTGGCCCGGATGTCCCGCGCATCCCAGACTGTTTCGGGCTGCCTTGACTCATTTCACCCGTTGCGGCCAGTTCGCGTACTTTTTGTCCGTAGCGCGTCGTGACTCGTTCCAGAAAGTCCAATTTGCCTGAAAATCGGAGCTCGGATCAAAAGTTATGCCCGTTTCGAAGTTCTATGGGGTCAAACGTCGAATTTTCTTCCTTGTTGTCGGTCGCTTCGCTTTGCGCGTACCGTAGCATCCCTTTGTCCCAAATGTCCCAATGTTGAACGGGAAAAATCTTCTGAACCGCCCGAAATGGGCTTCCATGTCCCTTTTTCGCCGGTGACTCATTTCGCCCGGTTCGTGTCCCGGTTCGCGTACTTTTGTCCCGCGCGTCCCAGACTGTTTCGGGCTGTCCTTGACTCATTTCACCCAGGACAATATTCGCGCACCCCGGTTCGCGTACTTTTGTCCCGCGCGTCCCAGACTGTTTCGGGCTGCCTTGACTCATTTCGCCCGGTTCGGCTGGTTCGCGTACTTTTGTCCCGCGCGTCCCAGACTGTTTCAGGCTGCCTTAACTCATTTCAACTTTCAGCAAGTTCGGATTCTCCGCGTTGCGCGTACTTTTGTCCCGCGCGTCCGCAAACTGTTTCAGGCTGCCTTGACTCATTTCCCAACCCCGGTTGCTGAGGACAACGGTTCGCGTACTTTTGTCTGAGGACGTCGCGTCCCAGAAAATCAGAGCTGTTTCGGGCTCCATGGGTCTTGACTTTTCTCTCCTGTTGTCAGCCGCTTCGGCTGTCGCGTCCCGTTCATTTCCCAAATGTCCCGGTGCTGAACGGGAAAAATTTTTCCGAACCACCGAAATGGGCTTCCATGTCCGGTTCGCGTACTTTTGTCCCGCGCTATTTGTCCTCAGAACTGTTTCGCGGCTGCCTTGATGTCATTTTCACCCGGACCATTCGGCCGGTTCGCGTACTTTTGTCCCACGCGTCCCAGACTGTTTCGGGCTGCCTTGACTCATTTCACCCGGTTCGGCCGGTTCGCGTACTTTTGTCCCGCGCGTCCCAGACTATTTCGGGCTGCCTTGACTCATCTTTTAGCCTAGTTCGGATTTCCACGTCCCGCGCGTCCCTTTGGCCCACGATGTACCAGAATGCTGCGCAGACTGCCTGGCGGCCTTTCGGCCGGTTCGCGCCCAGATGTCCCAACTGTCCCTAATGTTTCGAGGACAAGGACTTAGCCATTTTTCATGATTTTTTGTAGCGTAGAGGACGTCATGCTCGTTCCAAAAAGTCCAATTTTGTGAAAATCGGAGCTCGGAGTCAAAAGTTATGGCCGTTTGAAGTTCCATGGGTCAAATGTTGACTTTTCTTCCTTGTGCCTGTCGACAGCATCGGCTTTCGCGTCCCGTGCATCCCTTTGTCCCAAAAGTCCCAATTTTGACGGGACAAATCCTCCGAACCGCCCGTACATGGGCTTCCATGTCCCTTTTTTGCCGGTGACACGTGGCGTGATCTGACTGGCTTTCGGGCTGCCTTCGGCTCATCCGTGTCCCGCTGCGTCCCTTCGGTCACAAAGGCTTCGCGGACTGTTTGTTCTCATTTCCGCACCGAACCAGAATGGTTCGCGTACTCGCGGCCCAGATGTCCCATTTTCTTTCGGACCGTCTGGGACAAATTTTCCCGATTCGCGTACTTTTGTCCCACGCGTCCCGGATTGTTTTCGGGCTGCCTTGACTCATTTCGCCTGGTTCAGCCGGTTCGCGTAATTTTGTCCCGCTCGTCCCGGACTCTTTCAGGCTGCCTTGATTCATTTCACCTGTTCGGTCGGTTCTCGTACTTTTGTCCCTCACATCCCAGACTGTTTTGGGCTGCCTTGACTCATTTCGCCCGGTTCGGCCGGTTCGCGTACTTTTGTCCCGCCCGTCCCAGACTGTTTCGGCTGCCTTGACTCATTTCACCCTATTCGGCCAGTTCACGTACTTTTGTCCCGCGCGTCCCAGACTGTTTTGGGCTGCCTTGACTCATTTCACCTGGTTCGACCAGTTCGCGTACTTTTGTCCCGCGCGTCCCAGACTATTTCGGGCTGCCTTGACTCATTTCACCCAGTTCGGCCGGTTCACGTACTTTGTCCCACGCGTCCCAGACTGTTTCGGGCTACCTTGACTCATTTCACCTAGTTCAGCCGGTTCGCGTACTTTTTGTGGCATAGAGGACATCGTGCTCGTTTCAAAAAGTCCAATTTTGTGAAAATCGGAACTCGGAGTCAAAAGTTATGGCCGTTTGAAGTTTCCCGGACCAAATGTTTGAATTTTCTTCTTCTCCTTCGGCCGCTTCGGATTTTCATGTCCATTTGTCCCAATGTCCCAGTGCTGAAGTTCACTGTTTCAGCCGAACCGAGGCCGGTTCACGTACTTTTGTCCGGCAACGTCCCCAGATTGTTTAGGCTGCATTGATCAGTGCACCCACCCCGTTGGGCCGTGTTCAGTACGTTTTTGTCCCGCGCGTCCAGACTGTTTTGGGCTGCCTTGACTCATTTTCACCTGGTGTCGACCAGTTCGCGTATTTTGTCCCGCGGTCCAGGGTAATAGTTCGGGCTGCATTGACTCATTTCACCCAGTTCGGAAGGTTCGAGTACTTGGTCCCACGCTGCGTCCCAGACTTGTTGGGTACCTTGACTCATTTCACCTAGTTCAGCCGGTTCACGTACTTTTTGTGGCATAGAGCATCGTGCTTGTTTCAAAAAAGTCCAATTGTGAAAATCAGGAGATACGGTAGTCAAAAGTTATGGCCGTTCGTTTGAAGTTTCCGGACCAAATGTTGAAATGTTCTTCTTCTATTCAGCCGCTTGGATTTTAACGTCACTTGGTCACAAATGTCCAGTGCTTGAAGTTCATGTGTTTCAGCCGAACCGACCGGTTCACTACTTTGTCCCGCGGTCCCAGACTGTTTCGGTTTGCCTTGACTCATTGCACCCGGTTTCGGCGGTCGCATACCTTTTGTCCCCGCGCTCCCAGACGTTCGGGCTTGCCGTGAATCATTTTCACCTGGTTCGGCAGTTCGCGTACTTTTGTCCCCCCACTGAGCCGTCAGATATTTCGGGCTGCCTTGACTCATTCGCCCCCCAGTTCGGCCGGTTTCGCGTACTTTGCCCCGGTCCCAGACTGTTTCGGGCTGCCTCTTGACTCAGTTCACATTGTTAAGCCAGTTCACGTTACTTTTTGTTGGCAATAGGACATCGTGCTCGTTTCAAAAAGTCCAATTTGTGAAAATCGGAACTACGGAAGGTCAAATGATGGGAGTGGAAGTAGCCGGCCAAATGTTGACTTTTCTTCTTTCCTTCGGCCGCTGTATGTATCTATATACATATATATATATATACATACATATATATATATGTACATATACATATATGTACATATACATACATACATATATATATAATATATAATATATATATATATATATATATATATATATATATATACTTTTTAATTATTTAACAAGCATACAACATATATTAATCATACATTATAATACATTACCACATTCAAAATTACATATTAGTCACACTATAAGATAATATATTTAAAAAAATACAATTTTACGACTATGAATATAATCATATTGATATTTTAAATCTAAATTAAAATTATAATATTTATAATAATAAATAACCATAAATAATATAAGTACAATAAACACTCCTAAAATACATTCCATATTTAAAAATAGTATAATATTTAGTTTATAATATATAATAAATAAATATGTTGTCAATATATTAATTATATATAAATATTATATCTATAAACAAATCTATTAAAAAAGATAAAAAATAAACCTATTTTATTATTTTACCATGTTAACAAGTAAATACTATATAAGAAAATAAATTTATTAATAAAACATAAATAACAAATAGCCATAAATAATTATAAACACAATAGACATCCCTAAAATACATTCCATATTAAAATATATTAAAATAGATATTAATAATAATATCTATTTTAATATATCTTTTTAATTATTTAACAAGCATACAACATATATTAATCATACATTATAATACATTACCGCAATCAAAATTACATATTAGTCACACTATAAGATAATATATTAAAAAAAAATACAATTTTACAACTATGAATATAATCATATTAATATTTTAATTCTAAATTAAAATTATATTTAATATTTATAACAATAAATAACCATAAATAATATAAGTACAATAAACACCCCTAAAATACATTCCATATTTAAAAATAGTATAATATTTATTTTATAATATATAATAAATAAATATGTTGTCAATATATTAATTATACATAAATATTATATCTATAAACAAATATTTTGAAAAAGATAAATAATAAACCTATTTTATTATTTTACCATATTAAAAAATAAATACCATATAAGAAAATAAATTTATTAATAAAACATAAATAACAAATAGCCATAAATAATTATAAATACAATAGACATCTGTAAAATACATTCCATATTAAAATATGTTAAATAAGATATTATTAATAATAAAATATTTATTTTATTATATTACGATATCCAAAAATTATAGCAATATTTTTAAAAATTATCTCAATACATCTTCTTTGTTTTAATATGTATTAATATTAAATTAATATAATTTATTTTTAGTTTACAAATAATAATTAATAAAAACAAAAAAATACTATTATAATTAAAAAACTTTCCTCTCACCCCAACTCGGAATTAGAATTCTATTATAGGGTAGGGGGGCCCTCCTCTCTATTTTGATCTATCTGGCTCCCAATATCGATATAGAGAGGGTCGAGCCCCTATCTATTATTAGATTCAATCTAGCTAGAGGTTCCCCTACGGCTACCTTGTTACGAATTCACCCCAGTCGAAGACCCCACCATGGTATACTCTAATAGGCTATATATATGGCACCCATGGTGAGGGCCCCCTATATAGAGATGTCCCCCCCCTCGCATTGGTTGCTCTCTAGTTCCCCTATATGGATATTATGGCCCTCTATAGATACATCTATATATAGGGGCGAGGTCCTATAGATAGACAACCCTCCCCTCCCCCCCACCTCGTAGAGATCTTATCTATGGGACGACCCACCCCTATATCTCTATCTGGAGGGCCCCCTTGAACTCTCTTTTCTATCTGGAGGAGGAGGCCATATAGATAAGAGAGTTCAGGGGAGCCCCCCCCACCCCACCCCCTAGATTTCTATTTGTCCACCCCCCCCCCTCCATCTATATGGGCGAGGGAGGCCCAAATCTAGATATAGGGGTGATCCCCTATCTAGATATGGGCCCCATATCTAGATAGGGGTCAGACCAAGGAAAGAAAGCAATCCTGCCTAACCGGAGTAAAGGGAGGAGGGGAGGTGGTGAGGGGGGACCCCCTGTCTAGAATTTTGAACTATGGAGGGGGGAGCCATGAAGTATCTAGATGGGGTTGGATCGTAATTCTGTATGGATGCATGGTTATGACGTATAAAACCGAATTACCGCCTTCCAATCCCCAATAAAAAATGGGATGAGATGAGATATATACCTTAGGCGTTGGCGGTTCAATCCACCCTTCTCCACGACCCGCTCATTGAATGGATCTGCTGTAATGGATGGCAAAGGGCTCATAGTACCGACCGGCCTTGCCAAATGTGTAGCAAAAGTGGAAAACAAAATAACAAATAACAAGATGTTCACAAAGTATAGTCGCAACCCGAAATCAATGTTGCAACAGGGGAATATACATGTTATGAGAAACACTATTTTTATATATCTAGCAGAAGAAATAAAATACCATCAAACTCTTCCCATTGTGCTAGACATGTGAATTCCTGAATCCCGAAGAAACAAATTATTAGAATTCAAAATAATATAAAAATAAAAACAAAGAAATGCTTCCCACAAACACAAATGTACATACATTGTAGATAAAAAAGGGAGTACTTTATTCATTCAAATTTAACCTGCCCAACTACAAAAGGAATTATGCGACTGATAGACTTTCTAGAGATTTTTGACAATTTGCTCAGAGTCCATAAGTACTACGGCCATATCATCAATATAATATCAAGAGAACAGAATGTACCATAAAACAAAAATGATATTAATACTATAGATTGAAAAAAATAAATTTGAAATAACATCAAGCTTATAAGTTACTAAGAATATGCTCAAATTTTGAAGCTTTGCTAGTGATTCTGGAAATATTTAAAGCTTCTGTGAAACATTAAACAATGCTCTCTAAAAACATCTAGATGTAAAAGTTAAAAATAACTAAATATTATCATCAACAACATTTCATAAGCATAAGGAGAAAAATATACAAAATACTAACAATATGAAAAACATGCCGAGGCTAGCGTGGCTAGTATAAGGACGCGCCTAAACAATATATTTCCCTCAAACAAACAATAAATGTAGTAAAAGCACATTAGGTCTATTAACATATTAGATTTGGACCTGATTAATTCCAATATTTTGTTCCATGTCCTTTTTACAACATAGTTACATTAGGAATAAAATGAATCTCTCGTAGGTTACTACGCAAAATGCCAGTATAAAAAAATCAGAAATGGCAGTAAATATACCAAAAAGGGTGGACCAACTTTTGTAGGCATAACAGGGAATGATGTTCCTAAAATCTAGTGAAATATTAAACCGGCTCCGTTCAAGCATTGGTATCCCATAACTACACAGGCCAGAGGCAGAGGTTTTTGTTGGTTTGAAAGTAGGAAACAAGGATTAGTTTTTTGCTGGTTTTAAAAACGGCTTGTGATCCAACTTTTGGTTGTAGTTCTACACAATTATGTTAGGGAATAAAATGAATCTTTTGCACCCTTATTCATACTTAATACATTAAAATACATGGATAAACAAATCCCAAAAAGAAAATGGAGATATATTATCAGAGAGCCAATAAATATTGTCAAAAAGGGTGGATCAAATATAATAAGCGAAAAATAGAGGTGTAGTTTTTAAAGAGATCACTGATCATTCTGTAGAATTCTATACTATTATCGCCTCAATCACACTCACAGATTTTCTCAATAGCCATACTATCAATAACATACTGCTGCCTTAACATCACTATCTATAAAATCTAAATACCTTTATACTAAAAAATAACTATAAAATCGAAAGTTCCTTTCTTAATGATTCTCAGAAAATCTTCTAGGTGTTTTTGTGACAATGTGCCTGTAGTGGCAAAAAACTAAGGCATTCTTCGTGAACTCACTAATAAATGCTTAGAATCATTAACAAACACCCCAAATGCAGGGGTACACAAAAATAACATTTAAAATAAATAACATGAAATTATGGTATGGCTTATCAAAATGATGGAAGGAATGAGGTGAGTGTTTTACCCAGGGTTTCTATATTGCATCTTCTATCAAATTAAAGCATGATTTTACTCATGAAAAAAATAAAGATTTGAGCGACATAGCTTGGCCAATTCAACCATAGATTTAAGTTAGAGTGACCAAGAAAATTTGTACTCTATAGCATGACCAGTTCAACCATAACTTTAAGTCAAATGACCAATTTAACATCACCTACATTCCCTCTTAAAATAGTCATTAAACATTAAGTTGCAGCAAAGGTCATCCTTGAGAAAAATTACAAAAATTTTGACAATCAAAAGAATGATAAAGTAAAGCCTAAACTAGCATAGCCAGGAAAATGATGGAAGGAATGAGATGAGTGTCTTAGCTAGGGTTTCTATATTGCATCTTCTATCAAATTAAAGCATGATTTTACTCATGAAAAAAAGAAATATGTGAGCGACATAGCTTAGCTAGTTCAACCATAGCTTTAAGTTAGAATGACCAAGAAAATTTTTACTCTACAGCATGACCAGTTCAACCATAACCTTAAGTCAAATGACCAGTTTAACCTCACCTACATTCCCTCTAAAAATAGTCATTAAACATTAAGTTGCAGCAAAGGTCATCCTTGAGAAAAATAAAAAAAATGAGAATCGAAACGATGATAAAGTAAAGCCAAACCTAGAATAGCCAGGAAAATGATGGAAGGAATGAGGTGAGTGTCTTAGCTAGGGTTTCTATATTGCATCTTCTATCAAATTAAAGCATGATTTTTGTAGGACCCACAACAACAAGCACACAAGACTATGTAGGAAAACACAAGATAATTTTGTTTTGACTTGCTTGAAACATAACACGACACAACATGCCGTCACCAAGGTTACAACTAACTCTATGAACAACTTGGCACAAGGATGACCACAAGGGCAGCAAGGAAACTTTCACACCCAACAAGGACAATTCACTCTCTCTTACAACAAGGCATGGCATAAAGATACAAGAACATAACACATTTATGGTTAGGGCATCCCACAGTGAAAATTATCATAAGATTATTTATTTTGCTAACAATAAATAAACGACCTTGAATTTATTTATTTTTAACTTACATCCTAGGGGATTCCAATTATGATCCAAAAGATTTTTCTTAAAAGTTATATTCCCTTCCTTTTAGTGGAGGCATTTAGCTTTGGGTAAAAATTCTTTGAGAAGGATCATCTCTAATGGGGAAATTATTTATTTGATTAGTTATAAGATTAACATTAAAAGGTGTGAGGAGAACCAAATTCCACAAGATTATCTAAACAACTACAAGCTACAGAAACCTCATTTTCAACCTCCATTGCCAAAGGAGACAGGTGTAAGCTCCAAGGGAGAGAGACACCATTTTAGGTTTGGAACAAAATCTCCTTTGTGCAAGGTTAAAGATTTTATTAATTCCTAAGAAGGGTTACAAAGTCTACGGCAAGGATTAAGGGTAAGAGGTTAAGTAGAGTTCTTCATCATAATTTCATGGGATAAAGACTAATCTTTTATTGGGGTAATAATTTATCAAGAGATGTTCAAGTTTCATCTAGGTTTGACTTTATTATGTTTGGCAAGGTAATATAATTAGGTTTCAAAAAAGAAGAAGAACCAGACTTAAAGTTTCTTAAATATTCCCTTTACTTACGAAGATCAAGAATTGTCCAAGGGTTAGATGTTGTTTACACTTTAATACCATTTTTTTTCATTTCACAACCATAAGGTTAGTGTTAACAGTTTATCCTAGGGGTGGAAAATAATTCCTTTAGCATAAGAAGATAGTTCCACTTCTTCCAATTAAAGCTCGAGATTTTATCCACGAGATCACCAGTTCCTATATTTTACTTTATTTTAATTTTCTTTTATTTATTTGCTTGTTCATTTATTTATTTTTGATTAACTTTTACTGGGATTTCCAACCCGCTTAATTATGCCCAAAATTAAAACAATGTCAAGACCATGGAGGGTTATCATATAAGGAGGTTTTATGGCTCAAAGGAAGCATTTATCATTACTAATCGAGATAACAAGAAAGTGACACAATTTCATGATTGATATAATATCATAAAAAAAAACACATAACAAGGATAATCGAGTTTAAATCATCCTAATAATAATCACAAGATTTGTTACACATGACAAAACAACTTTATTTCACCAATACCAATAACCCAAGGCAAGAATCCTTCCAAACTCCATTAAATGACTTTCAACACATTGACATTCGTACAAGGGACCACATAAAACAAACTAATGAAACCTTCACAAATCTTTCCTTTATCAACACGCACAGCCATCTGCACAAGTACTAACTCGAGTCAGTTCCTGAGAACTGAGCATGATAAGACTATACAAATCAAGAATATGTTATTATTTAACAACCTCATGAAGGAAACCTATCTATTTAAAGAGATGAATCCACACACTAAACACTTAATTAACCTTGAAAGATAAAACATAATTTTTCCACCATGATGCCGAAGAAGGAAGATATAAGTTGCAGGAAAGAATAATGTCTTGGAAGCATCATAAATTTATACAGTCAAACAAGTAGGACTATATCCTAATGAGTTAGAAACAAAATGGCGAGTGTATTGGGATTTCAATCATGTAATCCTATAGATTATATGATTGAAAAATAATACACAACCATCAATCTAAAATTTCTACAAGAAGCCAATTAAATACTAGTTGCCATCATTGCCTTAAGGAACCATAGTTTCACAATCACTCAAAAGGGGAGCATGCCCTTAAAAGGTAGAAAAAACAACAATCAAGCGCTAGGGGAGTTTCATGAGGTAGTCAAAGAGTTTGAAAATCTGATATTCCAAACAACAAAATAAAATTTTCTTAGCCAAGAGTGAGTCCATAAAGGTAATAATAAGAGAGAAAGGATGGCTAACAAATTTCTGAATGGACATTGCCAAACAACCGCATTACGTGATAAAACAAAAGTGGGACAACGACAAGCCATAAAACTACAAAGCCTATAAGCAAGTTAGTATTAGAAACAAATATCCTTCCAAGCTACATAGAACTATGGGTCCGTAACAAAAAAACGTCCTTTAAAAAATTTATATTTATCAGCTTATAATAAAAAAAAAATATGGGTTTCCACTTCTCATCACAAGATCTTTTTTTTTTAACACTTATTGCCAAATTCAAATCTGCCCCTGAAAATGCATTAGCATGAGTCACCGAAGACCATTATACTAATTACAATTTCCATCATAATCAACATTTATCTATAAAAATAGACACCCAGCAATTGACAAAAACTCACCCACAAATTTTAAAAAAACAGCGAGTTATTCAAATGTATATACCTGCATAAGACTTCCGTATGAGGAAAAAAATCCAAAGGGCATTAAAAAAAATGTTAATGACTATCCTTAACATTTTCATACTATGACCAAATTTGTTTTGGATCAAAATCCCGAAATAACTAATACGATGGCTTGATCAAACCCCTTTTTTTTTGTCAAAAAAGTTAGAATAATCAGGATGATGCCCTCAAAAAACCCAAGTACTATTCTGTTCGAGAATGGAAAAAAGGTCATATAATTAATGTCTTAAACCCTTTTCACTCCAACCTTAGTACCTACATTTTGGAAACCTGAAACATAACCACATCCAAAATTTTAAGCCTTGACCCAACGAATGAACACCTCTTCCTAGAAAAAAAACCTAAGGGCTTTTGAGAAGATGGCGTTTGATAAAAACTAAACACGTCCACACCAGAATACCCAAGAAATTCTTTTTAACCCCGATTATGTATGTAGAACCAGGATTTAATGCCAAAAAAAGAAAATATCTACCTTTAGATATTTATATTTATATGTATATATAGCATAAGAAAACTTACACCTCAAAAGGGGTTCAAAACATAGACCTACAATCTTTAAGTATCTGACCGATACAAAAGCATATGGTTCAACAGACCTTCCTAAGAAGGAGGTAACTAATTTTAGTAGACCCCAAACATCCTGTGGGTGCATCGCCTAAAAAGGGTGTTCAAGATTGCAGAGATAGTAGTCTGTAACGCCCCGTACGACTACTCGCATGAGGCCCAACTACTAAATAGGTTTGGAGAGAGAAAATTATGAAATAATTTTTTTTTTGATAGGTTCAGGTTGTAAGGGGACAGTTGCGAGGCGACGGAGATGATTATCGATCTATTAAGATCGCCTCA
The DNA here is from genome assembly GCA_019776745.2 of Taxus chinensis. Classification (NCBI taxonomy): domain Eukaryota; kingdom Viridiplantae; phylum Streptophyta; class Pinopsida; order Cupressales; family Taxaceae; genus Taxus; species Taxus chinensis. Next base: position 87,571 of record JAHRHJ020003461.1, on the reverse strand, counting down.
AATTTCAAATTCAATATTACATCTTCATTACTTTCCTCAACAAGGTTCTAAAGTTCTTATTTAAGAAATTTCATTAGCTTGTCAAACATGACTCCGTTAATCCCCGGTTAAAAGAATTATTTAAGGACCCTTAAATTAATTAAAACCCCTTTTACTTTTTTTTATTTAAAACAAAATTATAATAATACAAGACTCACACTTTGTAATTCAAGGTCATAAATATATAATGATTAATTACTTGCTAGAAGGGGTCAAGTGTACACTATCTTACTAGTTTTCCACCCCCTTTTCTTTTTATTTCTAATTGTCATTCCACAAATAAATTAACCCCATCACTTAAGTGATGTAGGGTGCATCCTCCACCCTTGGATCTAAATTTTTCCAACCCTTAGATTTAGGCTTGGCAAGGAAACCCTAGAAATCTCTATGGATTGCCATATATTTTATCTCTTTTCATTTATTTTCTTTTCTACACCCAAAACCCTCATTTCTTTTACTCTTTGCTTGCAGGTTAAGGGAGACAAGGAGGAGAAGGCCAATCTATGGAGGCCATTACAGCCATGGGAGCTTTACTCAACAATTTTTGGCTCAGATCTTTGATGTATGAGTCTTTTGTAAAGATCTGCTCTGATTTTGGGTTGTTTGGGTTGCCCAAAAACCCTGGGCGCGCGGATTTAGTGTGAGTGTGTGTATATATATATATATATATGATATGAAAAGAATGTATAGTGTTATCCGTAGGAAGGTCGAGGAAGGGTGGATTTGCACAGGCCGCGCAATGTATGGCCGCGAAATGTATGGCCGTTTAATTTTTTTGTTTTTTATTTTTTGCTGTGGCATGTAATGCCGACGTAGGGTGACAGTGTAAATGGGGGGGGAGGGGCGCCGACCCCATCCCCACCCCATATGGTATATGGGTTGGGGGTGGGGTCGGTGCCCCTCCCCCCCAATCCGTGGAACAGCTAAGGTAACATGCCGCGGCCTGTGCACAGGCCGGCCTTAGACTTTTTTTTGTTTCAAACCCATTTTAAATTTAGTCATTATTTCTTTTATTTTTTATTCGTATATTTATATATACATATATATATATACATATATATATATATATATATATATATATATATATATATATATATATATATATATATACACATGTGTGAGAATGGCACAGCAATTTCACTTTTTTTTTTTTTTGAAAATAAATAAAAGAAATTTACAGTTTGTTAAAATTAATATATTTTAATAATAACTTATCTTATCATTATTAAAATATTTTCATTATTGAGAGTATTAAATATTACCATTTTTTTTTTATCAAATAATAATAAACATAGAAGGAAATATTGGCAAGTTATAAACTTGTTTTTTTTTTTTCCTCATTTCTCTTACGTTTTGATAATTGTTGCATATAAGGTAGAAACAAGTAATATTTCATTTCTTAAACCAATGTTGAAATGATTTGTAATGAGAACCAAATAAGAAACTCTTACTACAATTTAATATTTAGTCTACTTGTTGTCCAAAGTAGAAGTAATTGTGTTTTCAAATTTCTATCTATCAACAAGAAGGAAACTAGCTTTTACTACACATATAATTTGATTAGTACAATGAAATAAACCAACATTTCACAAGAAGGTATTTACAACCAATCTCCCTATTAGTATGATCAAAAAATTATCACAAGCCTTTTTGTACACATCATTTCTTTATTATCCTTACAATCCTTTCAATAATGTAAACATCTTGTAAGTAAAATTTTGCATTCAACCATGTGACTTTTGGTGCAATATAGATTACAATGTCCTTTATTTTTGAATGAAAATAAGATGATACAACTCTCTTTCTCCTACAAATTTACAACAAAATAAAGTATATAAGGTAAATGGAAAGAGTCTTCACAAGCTCCAAGGTGCTCTTCATCCATGCTCCAAGTTCCAAGTAGCTCAAATCACAACCAAGATAGGGGGAGAGGCAACACTCTCCTCCCAACCAAAAACTCAATGGAGAAGAGAAGCAATCTCCTCCATTGACCCCCGAGCCCCAAACACAACACAATGAAAGGGTGGTCTCCAACTCAAGGCAACAACACTTGCTTCCACAATACAATTTCTTCACAACATTCAAGGATAAAATAAAAGAAACAAAAGGAAACACAAATAACACAAAACATTTCACAACAAGGCTTTCATCCAAGCCAACAAGAGAAGGAACTATGGGAAATTTTTCCTTATGCCTCCCCATTGAGACGAGATGCCCATCCAAACCCTCCACAATAAAACTCAAGCCCCTATGACTCTTATGCCTCCCTCAAGTACCCCTTTTTCCTCCCATACTCTTATACCTCCCTCCTCTTATGGCTCCCTCAAGGACAAGGTAAGAATTTGAACATTCTTACCCAAGATGGGCATCCCTCTCAAACTCCCTCCACAATTTCCTATTCTACTCTTATGCCTCCCTCATGAGTTTTCCCATAGACCTCTCCTACACTACACCATAAGCATTCTATCCATTTTTCCACAATACACAAAAGCAAACATACATTTTCTACAAATTTAAGCATAGAAGCAACAACAATAAGAAAGCAAAAAGGGAGAAGGTTTCCTACCTCTCCATTGGAGAAGCCTAAACCAAGAAGCTTTGTCCAAGCTCCCTCCAAAACAATCCAAGCATGCAAGTCCAAGCTCCTCTTTCTTTCTCCCAATTCTTTTCTTTCCAAACTAAAAAAAAAAAAAGAACTCTTCCAAAAAAAAAACTCCAACCCCCTCAACAAGAGAGGAAATTTCCATAAATAGACAAAAGGGAAGGGTGAGGATGATGTGGCTCCATGTAGGATGCCACATCACACATCCTCAAACCACCTCCCATAGTCAACTCAACTCCCAAAACACAATAAATGGGTGGTTGGGTTGAATGACATCTCTTTTCCACATCCATCCCTTCCCATGTGTCTTAAGGCACAAATAAATGCAAATGGAAGAAAAGTGCACTCCAAAGTCATATTTCCCTTCCCAAAACAATAAATAATCCCCTTTTTGGCTTCCCAACCCATAGATATGGTTGGTAAGGGGTTTTGGGAAGTGTGGGACAAGTTCAACTTGTCCCACAAGTCCCCCAAAATTGCCCTAAATCTCAAATTCGAGATTCAAAGGATTTGGAGTGGTCAACACTCAAAACAAACATTCAATACAAGAGGCAAACACATGACTCAAGGAGCCAACCATCAAAATTAATTACACCTACTAGACTTCCCTCCAAAACTTAAAATTTAAAACAAGATGTTAAGTTAATCTAAACATACTTAGCAAAAGTAATTAAAAAAAAAACATCACAAATGAAATCATCTACTAAAGTAAGTTAAAACAAGTAAATAAAATTCTTAACCCCTTGGTCACATTAGAAATTTTCCCCCTCATGGAAATTTTTTTCTTAACAACATAAAGAAAACAAAAGCAACACAATACAATTCACTAGTTGCCTTGACGACCAAATGTTGTAACCACCCGACATCCTGTTGTGTTTGGTTCCCAATCCCCCTTTAGGTTGTGATCATGTTGTGTTTCCTGCAAAATACAAAATACCTCCTTCGGCCTTGCGGCCATGTTAAAATATCCAAAATAACCATATGCATGAAATTTATTAACATCTATACGTAATTCAATCATCATTATTTCAAGGTCTAAATCACAACTTAATTATGCATTTCATCATTATCCAAAATTATAGTAATGTAAATTCAAAAACTACATTCTACTTATCATGGCGAAGAAATCCAATGTTAGAACACATGCAATATATCCATATAAAAATAATATCGGTATCCAATAGTCTGTCCATGAGTCAGTGTAGATCATACTGAAAACAAAATCCAATCATAACCCAAATGCATCTACTCACAAAACATCATGCTAATCAACATAAGTATAAGTCATGTCCATATCCAAAAGTCTGCATAACTCAAAATGATAATCAACTAAGTGTCATAGGGAAGTGGGCATTACACATGCAATGTTGCACCAACACCCATATTCAATGTTAGGTCAACCTATGGGTATGTAACCCAGTTAGGGACGCACAAATCGAATCCACACAACAAAAATAAACTTTCTTTCCTAGCCGAATCAAAAATGTTAGCTCATGGAAAATTCCGAAAGCATAACCATTCAATCCAATGTGCACAAAAAAAAATTCTTATGGATGTGGAGGAAACACAGGTAAGCTACACCCTGCTGCTCAAAACAAGTGAAATTAGCCCAAAAAGATTATGTTATAACAAGGGGATTTTCAAGGGAGAAAGGAAAGGTGTGCCAGCCATGCGACTGATCCCAACATATATCTTCAAAACATCAATTACCCAAAAGAGATTCTAAAACTATTCACATCCACCACAACCAGAAACCCAACATCAAAGAATAACTAAGGAACAACCGCAAGGTAACAATGACTAAACATAAACCATAAAAAATAATCCCTACTTGAAAATCGAAAAATGGAGAAGATAAGATTCATTTCAGGAGATTACTAAATCATAACATATTGTGGAGGTGGATAGTTTATCATGCCTACTTTTACACATCCACCAGTCGTGTACATCTAGCAGGGACTGCTACAGCCACATGCCCCCACCTTATCCTCTACTTTATGCACGTAAAACGCCACTCCAAGCTCCTCCATTTGAAGGCACGACCAGAAGAAAAGGGAATCCTGTTGCTATCCAAACACTGTGAATAGAACTAGATTTTGAGCTTCAATGCCCTTCACAAACCCCAACAAAAGAATCCCCCTCCAATCTCACGCGGCCAGCAACAAGGCAAGAGCAGGTAAGAAGATAAAAACATGGAAGATTTAATAATAAAATCCCATTTTGAAAGGTAAGCGGCCAGCATGGAGGAAAATACACGGTGGGTGGGTAATAAACATAGTTTCATTAATTCTCACCAATCGTATGCCAAACAAGGCACCAAAAGAAATACAAAAATAATATGGCAGGAGGCCATACACTCTTCCACGCACCCCACTTGCCAGAAAACAAAGAAAATAAGGAAACCCTCAACCCCACGCCAAACAGAAGGAATAAGAACCATAAAGGCAGGTCGGTGGGTGAAGGCACACTTCCATTATTATGAAATAAAGTATGCGTGGATGCCCAAAAAGGGCAAATTCTTATGTCTATATATATAAAAAATAGATATTCATATCTCCACGCCAAGTAGTCGAGAAAAAAAAAAAAAAAAGACCAAACAATTTTACAAGTCAGTGGATGAAAAAAAAAACATGCCCTGAAAAGGCTTAATTTATTCGACATAAAATTTTATTATTTATTCACACAATTAAAGTATAATTGATACCGATTCATTTATTATCTATTCTTATTACGCTTTAAAACGTCGTGACACCTAACGGGGTTCGAATAATCATTTAGGAACTAACACGATAGTGACAAAACAAAATAATTTGATCGAGGGGTCGAGCACAAGAGCGATCAATACTACGGTTAAAAAGCTTGCAAGTAATTAATAACAATATTGTTAAAAGAAAATGACACTAACATAAATAATCGCCAATCAACAAATTAATTTAAAATGTTATTTTTATGATTTTTTTTTTTGCATGACTTTTATTAAAAACATAAAATTATTAATCATATTACTAGCAATCAATAGGCAAGCTTGACAAGGGTGAAAACACTGATGTTTCAAAGGAAACACAACGACATTCAACTCCTAGAAGAAAAGGTCGTCGCAGAAGCAAAGGAGCAATGATGAACGAGGCATTACATTCTCCTCCCCTTAAGAAAGCATCGTCCTCGATGCGACATTACACAGAGGAAGAGAAATGGTACGCAACAAGGAACAGATAAAGAAGAAAACACACCCCAAGGTTAAAATTTTAGTTGATTAAAGCACGGCCACAAGGTAGCCTTAGGAACATTTGGTGGAAATTTAACTTTCAAGGTTCTGTGAAGATTGGCAGTTCCCTTTTATTTATTATTTCACTAGTCTCTTTCCATTAACATTATTCTCAGCTTAATTTCTTTAAAACTTCATTGTTGAAGAGTTTTGGTTTATTCCTTATGGTGGGTGCCCAACATGAACTGCTAACACAACACCCTCCCGGGGTCAGATAAGACGCTACAGATTCACAACCACACAAGTATATACTTCAAGACTGTATTACACCACAAAAGATTACTCAAATACGGAAGGGAATAGGCATAGCCCATATAACATAGTACATGCCACACAACCATGACTGACAAATATAATACTTGAACAAGGTGTACTACGACATCCAGACATTTCCTCAATTCTACAACTGAAAAATTCACATAACTCCGAACAAAGGCTAGAGGTACATAGTGTCCACAAGGGCATCAATTCCATATCCACAACATCAAAATATATCCAACTGATATGATAACACATATATCACAACTCCATAACCAAAACATCATAATACATCAGCATGCCTCCTAAAGCATCAACCATACACACAAATATCTTATGCCCCCCTCAAACTCTTATGCCTCCCTCAAGTCTCTTATACCTCCCTCAAACTCTTATGCCTCCCTCAAGGAGGATGCGGTTGTCCCTATGGCCCAAGACACATAGAGTTCAAACACTCCTAACCCAAGTGACATAATAACGCGTGGTTCAACAACCCGCTAGTTATCTGTAACTCCTTAGGGCGTACCCCCATACAATGAAGCGGGTCCATAGGTCCAACCATTCTATGGTGCATCCCATGACCCTATTCCACACATCACAACAATAGAACCAGCATAACAATCCAATCCAAATGCCAAGTGGCAAATTACAAGCCTTGGGCAAGGCGGTAAAATCTTAAAATTTAAAATAAGATCCTAAACCAAGAGAAAAAATAAATGGCCAAATGGCCATAGTTAGTGTCAAAATCCACAGTGTTAGTACCACAAACCAAGGAAATGCCCAAAATTGTAAAGCATGACAATCAAGAAAACTGCTGGTCCTTACAAAATAAAGTAAAAAGCACAATTTACGAATAAAATACACTTATAATAATGTCACATTACGATAACTAGTGTGGCCTTATCTGGCCACCAAAGGGGTACTCAACGAGTTGCTAACACTCGGAACATCGAGCCTCAGCTCGTAAAAATACATATCCATAATACAACTGTCATCATCTCGATCTGAATCATCTCGCCACAACTTCAACAAGGCTCAACATAGTCAAAATCACATAGGTTGAGTCCATACGACAACCATATCGGGAGAGAGAAAGAAAGTACATGTCACCATCTACTGAGCCTAAGGTGTCCGCGAAACACAATATGCATGACAACCGTTGAGCAAGTGCCACACATACCAAACGACCAAAAGTGGGTTTTCAGCCTATGTAAGGCTCCACTTCCTATCTCGTACTTGGCTCAAGTGACTGGTCAACGGTACACATTTTCTCACTCCAAACATACACAGTTTACCGATTTCCCTTAGGGTCAGTTAGTGTAAGGTTCACAACATAACATGTAACTTCATCACTAATACAATGGTGGTTCACACATAACTACCATAACGTCTTACGTATGGTATGTATAGAGGTAGATCACAACATACATTCACCTGGTGCATTACATCACTTTACCACATTCTGCACCCAAGTGCAATCACTATACAATAGGGTTCATAGGCTCACCATATGCCCCTAAATCACGACATGAATCACGTTACATATTACAAAAATCATACATATGAATGAACATAGTAACATCACAACCATAACATGAATTGTTTGCATAATAAAGGTGATACACACATTTCTTCAAAACATGGTAAAAACATCATGATACAACTCAATTCACTTTACATCTATCCAGTCATACAACATATCGACACACCCACATATCACAATATGCCACAATGCTCCAACACTCTGTCATACACATTAGAATTCTTTTCACACATCACAAGCAATAATTCACACGTGAACTCTTCATAGAATCCACAAGAAGGAGAGAGAATACTCCATCCCCAGCACATCAACATGATGACAAACACACACTAAGTGACATACACATCATTTGTGTTCACAATATCACACTTACGACATCAATCACATCACACTTATACCACATTACTCTTCCAATATAAACCACCATCATGCAATACCATCATCTCCATGTAACACTATCATGTACACCATCATCATCATGTAATACCATCATAACTCCAATCTGGCCCATAGGTTTGAGAGCATGAACCTCGCTCTGATACCAAGTGTAACCCACAAAATAGGCACACAAGACTACGTAGGAAAACACAAGATAAATTTTTTTTTTGACTTGCTTGAAACATAACACGACACAACATGTCATCACCAAGGTTACAACTAACTCTATGAACAACTTGGCACAAGGATGACGACAAGGGCAGCAAGGAAACTTTCACACCCATCAAGGACAATTCACTCTTTCTTACAACAAGGCATGGCATAAAGATACAAGAACAAAACACATTTATGGTTAGGGTATCCCATAGTGAAAATTATCATAAGATTATTTATTTTTCTAACAATAAATAAATGACCTTGAATTTATTTATTTTTAACTTACATCCTAGGGGATTCCGATTATGATCCAAAAGATTTTTCTTAAAAGTTATATTCCCTTCCTTTTAGTGGAGGCATTTAGCTTTGGGTAAAAATTCTTTGAGAAGAATGATCTCTAATGGGGAAATTATTTATTTGATTAGTTATAAGATTAACGTTAAAAGGTGTGGGGAGAACCAAATCCCAATAAGATTATCTAAACAACTACAAGCTACCAAACCTCATTTTCAACCTCTATTGCAAAAGGAGACAGGTGTAAGCTCCAAGGGAGAGAGACACCATTTTAGGTTTGGAACAAAATCTCCTTTGTGCAAGGTTAAAGATTTTATTAATTCCTAAGAAGGGTTACAGTAGTCTACGGCAAGGATTAAGGGTAAGAGGTTAAGTAGAGTTCTTCATCATAATTTCATGGGATAAAGACTAGTCTTTTACTGGGGTAATAATTTATCAAGAGAGGTTCAAGTTTCATCTAGGTTTGACTTTATTAAGTTTGGCAAGGTAATACAATTAGGTTTCAAAAAAGAAGAAGAACCAGACTTAAAGTTTCTTAAATATTCCCTTTACTTACGAAGATCAAGAATTGTCCAAGGGTTAGATGTTGTTTACACTTTAATACCATTTTTTTTCTCATTTCACAACCATAAGGTTAGTGTTAACAATTTATCCTAGGGGTGGAAAATAATTCCTTTAGCATAAGAAGATAGTTCCTCTTCTTCCAGTTAAAGCTCGGGATTTTATCCACGAGATCACCAGTTCCTATATTTTACTTTATTTTAATTTTCTTTTATTTATTTGCTTGTTCATTTATTTATTTTTGATTAACTTTTACTGGGATTGCCAACCCATCTTAATTATTCCAAAAATTAAAAAGAATGTCAAGACCATGGAGGGTTATCATACAAGGAGGTTTTATGGCTCAAAGGAAGCATTTATCATTACTAATCGAGATAATAAGAAAGTTTACACAATTTCATGATTGATATAATATCATAAAAAAAATACACATAACAATGATAATCGAGTTTAAATCATCCTAATAATAATCACAAGATTTGTTACACATGACAAAACAACTTTATTTCACCAATACCAATAACCCAAGGCAAGAAGCCTTCCAAACTCCATTACAAGACTTAAAACACATTGACATTCGTACAAGGGACCACATAAAACAAACTGATGAAACCTTCACAAATCTTTCCTTTATCAACACGCACAAGCCATCTGCACAAGTACTAACTTGAGTCAGTTCGTGAGAACTGAGCATGATAAGACTATACAAATCAAGAATATGTTATTATTTAACAACCTCATGAATGGAACCTATCTATTTCAAGAGATGAATCCACATGCTAAACACTTAATTAAACTTGAAGGATAAAACATAATTTTCCATTCATGATGCCGAAGAAGGAAGTAATAAGCTGCAGGAAAGAATAATGTCTCGATCAAGCATCATAAATTTATACAATACCAAACAAGTAGGACTATATCCTAATGAGTTAGAAACAAAAAGGCGAGTGTATTGGGATTTCAATCATGTAATCCTATAGATTATATGATTGAAATATAATACACAACCATCAATCTAAAATTTCTACAAGAAGCCAATTAAATACTAGTTGCCATCATTGCCTTAAGGAAACGATAGTTTCACAATCACTCAAAAGGGGAGCATGCCCTTAAAATGTAGAAACAACAATCAAGCGCTGGGGAGTTTCATGAGGTAGTCAAAGAGTTTGAAATTTGATATTCCAAACAACAAAATAAAATTTTCTTAGCCAAGAGTGAGTCCATAAAGGTAATAATAAGAGAGAAAGGATGGCTAACAAATGTCCGAATGGACATTGCCAAACAACCACATTACGTGATAAAACAAAAGTGGGACAACGACAAGCCATAAAACTACCAAGCCTATAAGCAAGTTAGTATTAGAAACAAATATCCTTCCAAGCTACATAGAACTATGGGTCCGTAACAAAAAAAAATCCTTTAATAAATTTATATTTTTCAGCTTATAACAAAAAAAAAATGGGTTTCCACTTCTCATCACAAAATCTTTTTTTTTTTAACACTTATTGCCAAATTCAAATCCACCCCTGAAAATGCATTAGCATGAGTCACCGAAGACCATTATACTAATTACAATTTCCATCATAATCAACATTTATCTATAAAAATAGACACCCACCAATTGACAAAAACACACCCACAAATTAAAAAAAAAAAAACAGCGAGTTATGCAAATGTATATACCTCCATAAGACTTCCGTATGAGGAAAAAAAAATCCAAAGGGCATTAAAAAAAATGTTAATGACTATCCTTAACATTTTCATACCATGACCAAATTTGTTTTGGATCAAAATCCATAAGAAATAACTAATACGATGGCTTGATCGAACCCCCTTTTTTTTGTCAAAAAAGTTAGAATAATCAGGATGATGCCCTCAAAACCCAAGTACTATTTTGTTTGAGAATGGAAAAAAGGTCATATAATTAATGTCTTAAAACCTTTTCACTCCAACCTTAGTACCTACATTTCGGAATCCTAAAACATAATCACATCCAAAATTTTAAGCCTTGACCCAACGAATGAACACCTATTCCTAGAAAAAAAAACCAAAGGGCTTTTGAGAAGATGGCTTTGATGATAAAAACTAAACACGTCCACACCAGAATACCCAAGAAATTCTTGTGAACCCTGATTCTGCATGGAGAACCAGAGATTTAATGCCAAAAAAAGACCCCATATCTACCTTTAGATATTTATATTTATATATATATATAGCATAAGAAAACTTACACCTCAAAAGGGGTTCAAAACATAGATCTACAATCACCCATTAAGTATCTACGAAGAGGGACAAAAGCATATGGTTCAACAGAACCTTCCCAAGAAGGAGGTAACTAATTTTGAAATAGACCCCAATTACATCCTGTGGGTGCATCAGCCTAAAAATGGTATTCAAGATTAAAGAAATAGTCTCAGACCAACACTCATATTCAATGTTAGGTCAAGCTATGGGTATTTAAACTTAGTTAGGGACACACAAATCGAATCCACTTTACAGCGCATAGAAAAATAAACTTGTTACCTAGGAATCACAGGGCCAAATCACAGCCCAATCCAAATTGTTCTCATGGAAAGGAAACATAGGTAAGCTCATGCCTTTTGCCCACAAGTAAAATTTAGCAAAAACCCATTTTTTATAACAAGGGGATTTTGACAAGGAAAAAGGAAAGTTGTGCACTTAGCCATAGGTGACTGATCCCAACATATATCTTCAAAACATCAATTACCCAAAAGAGATTCTCAAACTATTCACATCCACAACAACTAGAAACCCAACATCAGAGAATAAGTAAGGAATAAGTGCCTAAGGTAACAATGACCGAACATAAACCATAACAAAAAAAAATTACCAGTACTGTATTTATTATAACCTCTGATGAAGTAAAAGAGGGATTTCAGGAGATAAATAATGTCCTAGCATATTGCTGAGGTGGATAATTTATCCATGCCTCTTTTTACCATAGCCACGCAGTAGGAAGTACATCCTAGCAGGGAATGCTACAGCCACACGGAACCCCCCCCCCTGTTTTCTCATCCTTTTTGGTAAGCACATCCAAGTTGCTTCACTCCAGTGTATCCCACGTGGCCAACAGCAACAAGGGGGAGCAGGTTGCAAGAATGGGTAGGGTAGGGTCCTGTTGCTAGTGCGCAAAAACATGTGAATAGAAGGAAATTAGTGAGTTTCAATTCCCTTCAAAATCCTCCAACCAAGAAAACTCCCCGTGCAAGAGGACTGCCAATTCAACATTGAAAGAGTAGGAATAACGGAAGACCACGGTGAAGGATATGCAGGGTTTCACCCACACCCAACTCCCATTACACAAAGACCGAAAACGGCTAACGACCATAAAGGTTTGCAAGTACACGGTGGTTGGGTAATAAATCACACTTCCATTAATTCATGAAAAATAAAGTATGCCAAACAAGGCACTGAAAAGGATTGTTAATTTCAAATAAGAATATGGCATTAAGCCAGACACTCATCCACACACCCCCACTTAAAAACAAATATAATAAGGATACACATCATCTCCACGCCACGCAGGAGAGAAAAACGAACCATAAAGGCAAATCGGTGGGTGAAGGCACACTTCCATTATTATGAAATAAAGGATGCGTGGATGCTTGACAAGGCTTTATTAATTCAACATAAATTTTATAATTTATTTACACAATAAAAATACCACTGATACGGATTCATTTATTACTATTTTTATTATGCTTTAAAATGTCCTAACCCCAAAACGGGGTTCGAATCTAAAAAGTATTTACGAACTAATAAAAAAAGTGACAAAACAAATGTCACTTTGATCGAGAGCTCGAGCATAAGAACGATCATTAATAATAAAGTAAAAATAATTTGCAAGTAATTACTAACAATATTAATAAAAGAAATTGACGCTAACCTAAATAATCATCAATCGAAAAAGATAAATTACAATGTTATTTTAATCATTATTTTTATGATTATTTTTATATCAAAAAAATAAAATAAAATTATTAATTATATTACCAGTGACCAACAGGAAAGCTTGACAGGGAAAAGACACTAATGTTTCAGTGGAAACACAACAACGTTCAACTCCTAGAAGCACGGTCGTCGCAGAAGCAAAGGAGCAATGATGAATGGGGCATTACAATTTTACTCATGAAAAAAAGAAAGATGTGAGCAACATAGCTTGGCCGGGTCAACCATAACTTTAATTTAGAATGACCAAGAAAATTTGTACTCTATAGCATGACCAGTTTAACGTCACCTAAATTCTCTCTAAAAATAGTCATTAACCAATAAGTTGCAGCAAAGGTCATCCTTGAGAAAAATTAAAAAACTTGAGAATCAAAACAATGATAAAGTAAATCCTAAACTAGCATAGCCAGGAAAAATAGAGTTCTACAGCACCACATTCTAAGCTATGGTCAGTTCCTTGGATATCTCATCAAACCCTGATCAATAAGAGTAAAATCCTATGCATATTTAGTTTAGAATCCCACTACTAGTAAAAAAATGACTGATAAAATTGGCTATGGAAACTAATTTCAAATAATTATGTCTTGCCCCTTATAAAATTAACTAAATACTGAGCAACTAAAAAAATTTCAAACAAAATATTCCAATAGCTTAGCCCTTTTAACTGATATTAAAATTTATATTCAAGCATAAACTGATATTAACAATTCTAGTAACACAGAGCAATTTTTGTAACACATAAAGCTATAGAAATGGAATAAAATTTTATTTATTAAAAAAAAAACCTTCTCAATTGAAATCAATGACAATTCATACCTAAAATTTAGTTTTAGACTCAAAGTAAAATTTCGTGCCTAATGATGCATTGCCTAAACAAAAGTATGTCAATCCCAATTATATAAAAGTTAAGCAATCACAATCAAACAAAATACCCTGCGCTGCAGATGAATACTAGAACTTATGTACTTCTTTGAAACCTTTAGAATTAAAACACAGGGAAAATAATTTTCTTTTATCTTTTTAGTGCACAAAAGGAAAGCATATATGATACTTGTACATGGCATCACTGTCTCTCGCAGCGCGCATGTGTAAGGATTCACCACCAGTAAGCATGTTTAATACACCATCAAATATCTCACTGAACCCTCAAATAGATAATAAACTATATTTCATTAGAAATTAGATGTTTCCTCAAAAAAATTAGGAATATATAAAACAATTATGTTTCCTACCAAATCATAGAAACTTGTGTAGAAAAAATTTAGAACATAACATAAAACTCAGGGATATTCTATCAAATGATTAAAATGCAAATAGAAAAGAGACAAATATAATACATTTCATATACTAAAATAAACAGGAAACAAATGAGTATATACAGTTAAAGACATTGAAAAATAAAATACATATTGACTCCATTACGAAAGCTACAAGGCTCTGTAAATAGCCAAATAAAAATCCAAGTTTAATTTGCTAGAATGGATGCTTTTGCAAAATAACAAATTGTAAAATGGATGAAAAAAAGAGAATAAAGCTCTCTTAGACAAAAACCATAGCCTAATAGCTTTAGCACCTGCTCTTTATGTGCTAGCCGCTGAAGGTTTTGGTTTCCTTCTTGCCCATGCTTGTGATCAAGGGCTTGTGAAGGGTCTTCAACTCCCTTTTATGACTCCCCTTCAACTTGTCAATGGAAATTTTGTAGATGCCTCCTTTCTCACACCCCTGGAGGGGGAAGCGAATATCAACAATGCCATGCAATGTTTGGATATGCATTGTTTAGCTTCAGGTTCTAGTATCTAATAAAGAAATACCCTGTGCTTCAGGAAATATTTTATCCCTACACCTGGTTGGTTGAATCGTTTTGACTGGAAGTATATCCAGCATGGAGAAATTTTTAAATTTATGAGCATTCCCTTTTCTTTTGATGCTTCTACCAGTCAACTTTGGCAATATCTTATTGACAGGGTTTCCCACAAAGTGGAATACTAGATTACTAAACCCCTTTCGCTTGCAGGAAAATTTCAGATTTGCTCCAAGATATTTCCATCCACACATGTTTATTACTTTTCTTGCTGGGTGCTAGCTAAAGCCTCTTACAAGAAACTGGAGAAAATTCTCAAAGATTTCCTTTGGGCTAGCTCAGACCTTGGAAAAGGCTTTCACAGAGTTGCCTTAGAGTATTATTATCTCCCAAAGGATTATGGAGGTCTTGGTTTGACTGACATTGGCCGCTAGGGGTCTTCTCTTGCAGCCAAGTGGATTATTCGAGCCTACACTAGCAACGAAGCTTGGAAAGAACTTATTCGAAAATGTATTTGTCAAGGCTCCCCATAAGGGTGTAAAACTTGGTAAGGGCTAGATTTTCATAGCATGTTCATTATCAAAGCCCCAGTTAAGATTGTGGGAACTTTTATTGTCAAAATCATATGGAAAGCTTAGGAGCTGCTCAAACCCTTTTTAATCTGGGAAGGGGATGGATTCAGAAATGGGTTATCCATTAGTGACCACAACATTTGGTGGTCTCCTCTCATCAATTTTCATGATGTGCCAGTTGCCTAAGTGCCCTAGGTTCATGCTCTTAAGATGTTTCGTCGAGGCTTGCACACTCTCAAAGACATATTTTGCAGGTAGACTAGATTACTTCTCACTTGGCCTCAAGATAAATCCAACTTTCAACATGCTTCTACTGATAGAGAGTCTTATCAAGAAGTTCTTGATTCCATTCCTGTAGAGATGCTTCACAAATTTGGTGTCAATTCTCTCAGGCCTTGGTGGAAGGATTGGAAATGGTTTCCAGATACCCCTTTTTTAAATTACTCCCTAGGAAAAGGTTATGCACTTTTGATCCCCAGGTTGCCGATGGTGGCCTTGCTAAATTCCAGATGGTCCATCAATTTTGGATGGTCATCTTGGGAAGCTAGATTTCATACTGTATGGAAATCCATCATTCAGCCCAAGTTAGTCTATTTTTCTTGGTGCCTGCTTTATCAAGGCCTTCCTCTTGGGCATAGATTAGCTCATTACGGGATAGATCCTCAGCTATGCCATTTTTTTGGAAACATTAAGACGCTCATGCATCTGTTCTAGTACTACCCAAAAGCTTAAGCTATTTGGGCTTAGATCCATGATTTCTTTCGATCGTTTAGACCAGCTCAATTTCATTGGAAACATATTTTTCTTGGGGATTCTACTTCCATTCCCCATGCTTTTGCACAAGTGTGTTATACTTTTAGAGTAGAGATCCTTTTTTATATGGAAAGAACACAATTTTGTTGTTTTTACTAATTTTGTAGTTTCTTGTATTCTTTCACATTACGATAAGGCCATACTTATCTCAAATGTGTTCTTACATATCTAGGACCAGGCTCGGAAGGTGGAGCTGGAGGTGTGGCACCTATAGACCCTTCTGGATCATTGGGCCAATTCTCCTTGCATTGTGGCATGGGAACCTCCTACCTCCCCTTCTGGGAGTGTTCGTCCAAGAGGGCGTCATGGCCATGGCTGGTCGGTAGACTAAGCACATCATCATCGCTCTCCCAGGAGGCAACCCAAGCAACAACATAGCGATGTTAATTTCCATGGTTGGGGGTCCCCTCACCGTTCTGGCAGCATGATGACTGGGGTTCCCACCACCACAACCCGCCTCCTATACAGAGAGATGGGTGGGACTCTGACAAAGTTCCTAGCTTAGCTCTTGCTTTTTCTCCTACCCAGAATGAAGAAAAAGTTGAAGAATTTGCTTCAGGCGGACCGCCCCTTTTCGATGGCAAAGATCTTCCTAGTAGCAACTTGGAGGACAAGGGGCCACCACCACCCCCTACCCTATGTTTTCTGCGGCTGCCTAGTTTTTTTTTATGGTTTTTTGGCATTGTTGTTAAGTTTGTTGTTTCCCCTTGGGCTTGATACTTTAGTCTCCTATCCGTCATGGCTAGTTTGTTCGTGGGGTGTGCCCTTTACCACCCATAGTTTTTGTGGAGAGGCTGTAATATTTTATATAAAGTAACATAGACTATTTCATCAGAAAAAAAAAGTACATAATTAATAATCAATAAAAATTGATAGGTCTGTTAATTACAATTAGTATTTAAAATTTAGAAAATATTTAAAAACTAATAAAGAAATAAATATATTCAAAATAAAAAATTAATATAAAAAATAATAAAAAGTGATAAAATTAAATACAAATTAGAATTTTATAGAGGTTTAAAAGTTAAAGAAAAACCCAATTTTTTTGTGGTTGTGGTGGTGGTGGTCATCATCATCATCATTTTCCTCTGCATCGTCCTCATTGTTGATCATCTTCATCATCATTATTAGCACGATCACCACCACCATGATCAACTTTGTCATCATCATCTTATCAATAATATTAATGATATTATTATTATTATTAATATTATTGTTAGTAATATTAATGTTGTTGTAATTAAGAATTTTTTTACTAATATTAATATTTTATGATTAGAATTTTGTCAACAATAATAGTAATTAGATGATAGGCCTCACTAGAGACAATGTTTTGTCATAATCATTCTCCATTTACATTTATTTTAATTTTAAAAATTGTAATAGTTTTGGTCTTAGAAATGAAACACAATTGAAAGGTGGACATGTAATTGTGGGACAAAATTAGAACAAAAGAAGAATGGAGAGAAGAACAAACTCTACATCTTGTTTTATTATGAAGAAGCATGTACATTTTATAGGAGAAATAATAATCAACATTCCCCTAAACTACAGGAGGAAGATATGGACGTAGGTGAGAGAATAATGGAATACAACAAGAAGAGAGAATAAATGGATAATATAAAACAAACACAACTAAAATATAAGCTATACTACGTATGGTAACATTCCCTCCCTTATTACATTATTCTTGCAAATGTGACCCCTGAAAAGTTTAAATTTCACTTTTCCAAGAGATTTTGTGAGAATGTTAGCTACCTGTGCTTCTGTAGGATAGTACTGGAGATGAATGTGATGGTTCAAGACATTCTCTTGAATGAAATGGTAGTCAATTTCAATATGCTTTGTTTGTTCATGAAATACTAGATTCTGCATGAGCTTCAACACACTCTGATTGTCGCAATAGAGAATAGGTGACTATTTTAAAGGAATTCCCAGGTCATCCAAAATGTGACATAACCATATCACTTCGCACACATATCCTCATGCGGCGTGATATTCTGCCTTTATGGATCAAATAGAAACAAAATTATGCTTATTTCTTATCCACGAGATAGGTCCAAATCCAAGATAAAAAATGTATCATGTAGTTGACTTCCTGTCATCAATAGATTCGGCATGGTCCAAGTCGACGTATCCCTATAAGAAGAATTGATCATTCTTCTTATATTCCAAACCATAATCAATTATTCCTCAGACATATCTCAAAACATGCTTTGCTGCAGTCGAGTGACATTTATTCGGCTCTTGCATGAACTTGGAAAGATAGCTGACAACATAGCATAGATCTGGTCTGGTATATGTCAGATAGATGAGACCTCCAACAAATTTCCTGTAGAGAGTAACATGTACTTGAGGTGAGTCCTGAAATCTTGAAAATTGCAAGCCTTTCTCCATGGGAGTGGATATAGGTTTACAATAAGACATTCTATACTTTACCAGGAGTGTCTTGGCATACTTTGTCTGGGAGATAAAAAATGTGATGCTCCTTTTGCCATATCTCCAAGCCAAGACAACAATGTAGTAGCCCCAAATCTATCATGTTGAAGGTTCTTTTAGAGATCATTCTTTACAATATTGACGTGATCTTCTGAACTTCTAGTGATCATAAGATCATCTACATAGACAACAAGAATGACTATTTCTTTGCCTACCTTCTTTATACAAAAATTGGAATCTAAGGGGCTACGAGTGAACCCATGCTACAAGAGGTGAACATCAATCTTGATATACCATGCCCTTGGAGCTTGTTTCAGTCCGTACAGTGATTTGATGAGACAACATACCTTCTTAGGATGCTCTTCATCAACAAATCCTTCAGGTTGGGTTATGTATACTTCTTCTTTCAGATCACCATTTAGGAAAGGACTCTTGACATCCATCTGCTGAAGTCTCCATCCTTTCTATGCTACTAGTACGCAAAATAATCTGATGGTATTTATCTTCACAGTGGGTGCAAAGGTTTTTTCATAGTTAATACCTTCTTTCTGAGCATATCCCTTTGTTACAAGTCATTATTTGTGCTTTTTGATGGATCCATATGCCTTATATTTTATCTTGAAAACCCATTTGCAGCCTATGGGTTTCTTTCTTGTAGGCAGATCGACAAGTTTCAATGTCTGATTTTTCTTGAGTGAGTCAATTTCTATATCCGTGGCTTCCTTCCACTGAGGTTGACTAAGTGCTTCACGAACATTGTCTGGCTCGGAGCTATTAATCAGTGAACTCATGAGTGCAAATTTTACCTCATTTCTTATTTGACTCCGGATTTGATGTATCTGGGAGTTGTTGCAAATGTGAGTCCTTGATGGTGATTTGTACCCACTTTGGACGAGAACTTGGCTATTTTTGAGAAGAACTGTTTCGTTGCCGTGTTGATCGATGTGGAGTCACATTCTCTAGTTCTCTAAGGTCAACAAATAACTCTCTTGGAAGCATTTCTTTTCTCTAAGTAGTCTCTTCTAGCTCATCATTTGATTCAGAGACTAGTCGGTGAGAGGTTGTTGGTAATGGATCTTCTGTTGTCACTACTGAGTCAAAGGATGACTTGTCACAAACCACATCCTGACTCTCATATATTTTCTTTGTCTCAGGATCCATGAGATGGTATGCCTTCGAGGTAGTGCTATAGCCAAGTAGGATGCACAGGAGTGACTTTGGCTCAACCTTCTTTCACTTTTGAGCTGGGGCATGCATGTATACTGTGCAACCAAATACTCGTAAATGATAAATTGATGGCTTTCTACCACTCCATACCTCTTCTGGCGTTTAATTTTGTAGATTCTTTTTTGATGCCCTATTGAGAAGATATACAACTGTGTGTACTACTTCAGCCCAATAGCATTCCTCTAGTTTGTTGTTGTTAGCATGCAGTGAGCCATCCCCATCACTGGGTGATTGTGACGCTTAACAATGCCATTTTACTAAGGTGTGTAGGGAGAAGTTAGGTTATGTTTAACACCTTGTTGGTTTAGGAAGGCCAAGAAATTATTTAATGTAAATTCCCCCCCTCAATCTGAGTGAAGTAGAAGAAGTGGTTGTCCAGTCTCTTTCACAACACAATGATAGAAGTTCTGGAAATGTTGAAGAGCCTCACTTTTATTCTTCAAGAAATATACCCACATCTTGTGAGAGTGGTCATCCACGAATAGTTAGAAGTACTTGTATTCTGAAAATGAAGTAGGGAATGGGCCATTCAGATCAGTATGAACTACCTCCAGATGCTTCTTGGCATGGAAGGTGCTCGCCTGAAACGGATCTCTGTGTTGTTTTCCTGTAAGACAGCCAGGGAAAATAGGAAAGGAACTGGACAATTTGGGTAGTCCATGGACCATTTCTTTCGAACTCATCTGGTGCAATGAACTAACCGACAAGTGTCCATATCTAAAATGCCATAGGGCAGCGGATTCTATTGTAGAAGCAAATAAAGCTACTGCAGAAGATGAAACAGTATCTAAAGCAAATAACTTATCTTTTACAAATGTTTAGCAAGAACCGTACCTTTTCTAGAGATTAAACATGATTTAATGCCATTTTGGACAAGAAATTCTACCTTAAGGTGATGATTTAACAGCTGAGTAACTGACAAGAGGTTGCTAGTCAAGCCAAGAACATATAGTACCTTTGTAAGTGTACATTTTCATGGTCCTAGAGGAATGGTGACATTTACTATTCCTTCTGCAACATACTCTTTGTCATCCACTATCCGAACTTGATCTCCACTTGGTTCTTTGTGTAGTGAATCAAAGAACTTATTGTCACCTGACATATGCTTGCTTGCACCAGAGTCTATTAACCAGACTTTCATCATGGGCTGAGAAGTTTGAGAGACGAGTACAAGGTTCTTACCACAATGGGCTCCTTCTGATGTCTCCTCATCAGATTCATCATCTTCTTGGGCTGCGAGATGTCCCTTTTGTTTTCTCCAGTGGGGACATCATTTGGAATTTTGAAAATATTTGTGCCCTGATGTGCTTGTTTGACTTGAAGACCCCTGTTTCAAGCTATTGTACCAGTAGTGATCAGTGTCATGAGTGTTGGTTCTGCAAATGTGACACCACCTCTTTGAATTTTGATCTTTTTGTTGTTGTTTTGGTTGCGCTTGATTTGTCTTCTCTTGGGGACCCTTTCAATTCTTCTGGCCATGGTATGGCTTTGAGAACAAGGCTTTATCCTGAGACTCCTCTTAGGATGAAGTGATGGCCTCTTCCTGCTGTAGAAAATTCACAAGTTCTTCGAATGCCACTATTTGTTTAGATACATTAAATGTCATAAAAAACACTCAGAATTGAGAAGGGAGTGCTCTCAAAGTGATCAGCACGAGAAGTTTTCCGTCCACCATTTCACCGATCACTAATAACTCTGATCGCAGCTCAGCCACTGTGACATAAGAACTCCTCCACTTTCTCATCTGACCCCATAGAGAGGGTGTGCAACTGTGATTGAAGATGAAGGATCTTAGTCTGATTTTTGGCTTCATAAATAGTTGCCAACTTGTCCCAGGCCTCCTTTAGTTTCTCCGCATTCTGAACATGCAGTTGTACATTGTCACTGATACTGAGCATTATCAGCATTAAGGCTTTGGCACTAGCCATCTCATACTTTATTAATTCATTAGGGGTTGTGGGAGCAGACACAGACCCTATGACAATGACCCCATAATCCTTCAAACTGAAGGATTGTCCTCATTTTTGTTTTCTAGGCTGCAAAATTGGGCCCTTTGAGCAACTGAGCATCGGAAAGAAGCAACTTTGGAGTAGACATTATAATAATAAAAAAATTATTTATTTATTTCAGGAGTTATTATAACTTTGACTCACTGATGATAAGTACAGGCTCGTATATGCTCGCAATATTCACGTGTTGTGAGATGACGACGATTTGTGGGTTGTTCTTCTTCATCATCACAGTTGGCGTTGTACCCAGTTTCTAATTCTTCCTGAACTCCCTTTGCTTGGCAGCTGACGTTGAAAAGGAAATATTCAAGAAGTCCTTCTTGAACTAGCTTGTCGAAGGCTAGATTTCCAGTGTTTTGAAGCTCGTTGAGCAATGCAAAGTAGAACCCAGAGCTCTCAGGAGCTTCTTCACGGTGTTCTCTAGCTTACGAGTTGATGTTCCAACTTTCGGCAGTAGCGATCGTTTTATTGACGCTCTCAATCGAGTTGTCTACACTCGATATTCGGCATAATGTTTTAAGATCTACTTCTTGTCCTTTGTTGTCTTGGTGGAGAGGTCTTTTTCAGACACTAATGGCACTACTTTAAAACAAAAAATCTGACCTTCAGGCTTCACAAATCCAAATTTTCTTCTCTTCAAGAGCCACTCTGACTCTTCATGCGGGATTCTGCACATTATATGCAGCTTTCAACTTCTACGTAGGCAGAAGGAAAAAAATCCTCAACGCAGGTTGTCTACACACCAGTTTTATACTTCCACGCAGGAGTGAGCAAAAAAAAAGACAAAAACTAAAAGCAAAATAAAATTTTAGGCCCTTGTTTCCTCCACCACAGTACACAACAAGTGGATTCTTCCATGCACGAACTCAAGAAGACTTCCTTGTCTCTCCTCCACACAACAGATTGTATTCTTTAGATTTTCTTCTTGTATTTTCATGCAGATTCAACAAGCAAGATCCTCATGGTTACAGGCCACTCTAATTCCTCCACACAATACCACATACCAACAGCTTCAGGCTGCTCCAACCTCTCCACCACATAGGACGTATGTTGAAGATCTATCTTCTTCTCCACACCACTCAGATCTCCACACACCAAGTGTTCTAAACCTCCTTCCGTGCAGGTGGATTTCTCAGGATGTAATTCTTCTCTCTGCTCAGCTTTCATGCTGACCATACCTAGCATAGAGGCCAAAGGTAGATATATTTATGCTATGATACCAAACTGTGGGACAGAATTAGAACAAAAAAATAATGGAGAGAAGAACAGTCTCTACATCTTATTTTATTATGAAGAAGCACGTAAATTTTATAGGAGAAATAATAAACAACATTCCCCTAAACTAAAGGAGGATGATATGGACGTAGGTGAGAGAATAATGGAATACAACAAGCAAGAGAGAATAAAGGGATAATCTAAAACAAACACACCTAAAATATAAACTATGCTATGTGTATGCTAACAGTAATGCCCCGTTCGACGTTTACACCCGTGCTTGCTTCGGTGACCATGTTGTTAGGCGTTGAACATTTGTTTGTGCGCTCATTGATTGTTAATTTCCTTCAACCTTGTTGCAAAGAAGAATTAGCATTCCTCCTCTCCATCTTTCCTTCTTGTGTCTTGGTCAATGCTTCTAGTTGTGGGCCTCTGTAGCATCCTTTACGATTACCATATTAAAGGAAAATCATGTTCTCAAATTCTATAGGTGGCTTGAATGACGATTTGGTGTTGTTAGGGCATGTCCGGTTAAAAAAGGAATATCTATATAGTAATAATTATTATGAATATCTATATAGTAATTATTATTATGAATTATTATTATTATTATGAAATTTTATAATATGTATGAGATTCTAGTTTTAGGGATATCTTGTGAAATGTGCACTTAATCATAAGTTCAATTTGATTCATAGTTACATATGGTAAAAAGGTTTGATATATATGTGGTAAATGAATTTCAAGTTAATATATTGTAGTGAATTTTCAGTGCCTTTTAAATGTAATAAAGAGATTTAATTAAAACACTCAACCATAGTATAAGATTCGTGCATAACCTGTTCATGTGTGATCCTTCTTACCACAGAAGAAATTGAAATTGTAGAATGAACTTAAAATTTGCACTCGGTGGAACCTCCTCTTTTAGGTAAATAAAACCCCTAGTTTGAGTTTACCGTCATATTTGTTATGTTTAGCAATATTATCGTTAACCCATCTTATAGGAATGACATGGTCCAACCTTATCTGGAATATGTGGTTTCCTTCTAGGTTTTGTAACTGTGAGGAGAATTTATATGCTTCAGGTACGACACCGTGTTGAGTGGTGAAGACCACCCTTGAAGTCACCTTAAGAGTCCTTGTTCGAAGCAACGACTATGCAGTGTAACCTTACCATTTACGGGGGGTAAGTAGAACTATTAACCCCTTAGTATCCTAGTGGACTAATAAATCTTACAAAGTTATATCTAGAATTTTTTTTCTTGTCATCGAATGAATTCCTTGTGGGACCCCAGACAACACAAATGGAGAGAGTGAAATAGTTGTTCTATGACTTAAAATCTTGTTAATGATATCTTTAGTTCCTCATAGATAAATGGGTTACATTACTAAACTCATCTTTACGATTGAAGAACCAGGTCTAGTTAAAAGGTTAACATATTTTCAAATTTATCTCAAAGGTCCATTAACCAATTATTCATTAGGAAGGTACTAAGGAGTATTTTACTTAATTAATATTTTGTTCTCTTTAGCTAATTTTCAATCCTAGAAAGGTTAACCTTATGTTAATTTATTAAATTCATTATCTTATTAACTTAGAGTCCTTTTGTGACTTCTCAAGGTTTGCTAAGAACTAACAAAGGATTAGCACTCTAAGGAAAGTTTAAATGGCCCCATTCCCAATTACACACACCCTTAAGGATTTGAAATTAAACATTTAAAATACATTTCTATCTTAAAAAATTAGGGTGAATCCTCCACCCTTAGATCAAAAAAATCTTGGCCACTAGATCCTAGGGCTCCAAACTAGCCCTAAGTTTTCTTATGAATTTAATTAAATCCTTTCCTTATTCTATTCTTCTCATTTGGTTTATTTCCTTTTGTTAAAAATTGTAGGTTGCAGAAGAGGAAGCCATTGAAGAAAAAGAGGAAGATCCATGGAGGATTTCTACAAGGATATCTAGTTTATATTATCTTAGATTAAAGTTTTATTGTTGTTATTACTTCTATTTAAGGATTGGGAGGTGTAGACACCTGTAGTTTGATCAATGCACTATTATTTCTAATAATGCACTAACTATTATCCTCCTTGCAAATTGACGACACATTGTCAGTTAGACCTATCTAACTACCCTCTTATGACACCCATTTGGTCATTTACCCTCTTGCAAACCATCTAAATAGGCTATTATAGCCTCGTTCTAACTACATTAGCTTCATATTCCCTTCTAGTCTACCTATACCATCTTCCTAGACTATCAATCCATTTCATTGGATTGATCGAACCTCTCAGAACCCTAATTACCCTCTAAACATGGTTAATTAAACTTAACTATGGTTTATCTCTTCTAAACATAGTCAAATCACACTTTGACTAGCTAAAAGTGTTTTTTGGAATTTAGCGTTTGTCCCACATGCACACAAATATCCCATTTTCCCAAATAGAAAACTATAAATAGGGCTATACCCCCTCCCTCATTTCCTAAGAATTCTCTCTTCTTCCTAGCATAGCTTATAATATTTTTTTTAGGCTTTATATTGTATTTCATTTTCTTATATTGAGCTAGTAGCATTTTCTTTTGTGTTTTATAGCATAATATGGAGTAAAAGGGAAGATCCATTAGCCTTGAAGCCATTAATGGGGATGTCTCTTTCTCTTAAACACATAGCTGAATGCTTAGATCCTCTTAGGTTCATTATTTCAAGCTTTCAAAGATTAGAGGTTAGTTTCATTTGCTTAGTTTGATTGTTTACTTCAAATTAATGTATGCAAAGAAGAAACCCTTGCTCATTTCTTATCACATGGTCCATTGATCAGATTGTTAAAAGCCTTTGGGTTTCTTTAGAGATTCTTACCCCAAATCCATGGCTTTTGCAAATTTTCATTGAACACATTTAGCACGCCCGGTGGGACACTTATGTCCATCCTCCTTTAATGGAGGTCTTTTGTGTTCTTCAAAGTTCATTTTCAAGTTCTTTGGAGCAAATCACTTGTTATTTCCTCATTTCTATTTTTAACACTAGATAAATGACCTTCAGTTGTAGGTATTTTGTGGGTTTGATGTATAATTAGGAAACTTTGACTAACAACTAACCTGTTTGCTCTTGAAAATTGGAAAAATCCGTGTTTTTTGCAAGTATTTGAAAGGGTGCATGTAGGTGTAAAACAACGGGCGCGTACACATTGAAACCTTGGTGTCCCTGTCGAAACAGGAGTGTACCTATCTGGAAGACCTTATCATTTGCAAAAATTTTCTCTATAGGGATGCGCATATGTCTTCGTCAGCTCGGCCGCATATCCAACTCTCTGGCCACGTATGCGTAAATAAATTGACTATGTAAACTTGTAGTTGTTTGTTTTATGCTTGGCTGCGTATGTGTTAATCTGCAAGTGTACACATTAATACACAAGCATCCCTGTCTGGTTGTATGTGTCTATGTTTTTAATATTCTGGGTTTCACTAATTTTTGCTTGTAGGCATATCTGTTGGGTTGGGCGCGTACCTGTCGGTTTGGGAGCATTGGTGTCGGTTTGGAAGTGCAGGTGTCTATGTTAAAATTGGAAATTTTTACAGTCTACAAAAAATTTGTTTTTCTGATCCTTGTTGTAGGTTTCTAGGACTACGCAAATTAAAAAATAGAGGTTTTCCTTGATTTTTAAATTTGCATGAGATAAAAGTGTTTTTGTTCTTAGCTTAAATTAGGTTTGTAGAAGTGCGTATGATCTCTCCTCATGTCTTTAAAGGAAATATTGGAGATCAAAAACACTTATACAAAACACATATTAAATGCTCAAAACACTTGGTTTGTAAGGGATAAAGTAAAACTTTTATGATTCAGTGGGATTTTTCACATTTGTGTATGCTCTTCCTTCACACCTTTTGGCGATCTTAGGAATCAAAAGCAAGGTGTAAATTCCCTTTCTTGAAATCAAATTAAAAATGGAAAATTACTAAACTCATTGTCTACAGTACCTAACGCTTGTCAAAGAAAGGTTTCAAAGATAAAACACAAAACTGCTAATACACGTGTTCTTACAGGTTGCCAAAAGGTATGCTACTTAAAACCACACTAAGTTAAGCAAGGTAAAAAAACACACCATATTCAAAACATTGTATTGTAGGTTTCAGAAAAGTGTACGTCCCTATCTGCTCAACTAGAACATAACCCCTTTAGCATAACGCTTTTAATCTACAATAATGGGGGTGGTTCAAGGAACCCTAAAGTAATCCACCGCTGAGTAACCTCATGGATGAAATAGGAATCACTTCGCTTACCCACTTGACTAGTACGCCTTGTGAGATAGAGTTACCAGGTTTGTCCATATGGTGACCCCAGTGAGAGTTCACGTGGACACATTTATTGCCCATTATTCTTAAAGGGGGTAAAGAAAAACTGAGATACTCCCAAGATAGGAAAGGGACTATTTGGGTAAATTGTGCTCGCTTAAGACAGCTTTGTAGCACTTAGGTGAGAGAACTTATTAAGGAGACCATTTTGTCATGGAGCCCTCTTTACTAGTCCATTGTTGCGTCAAGCCATCACAAGGTGACAACTCATGTGGAATCTGAACCTTGTTTGTCGAACAAGGAAAAGAACCCTTTTGATTTTTATCCAAGTGTCTTTCATCATGAAACTAAACTGCATCCCACTATTACTTATTTTTATTCTTGTCTTCGGATGAGGTGAAAATATACCTAAGTGGCGCTTGGTTTGATTTTCATCCTTTTGATATATACCCTTGCATTCTCACCACCCACTTTTTTGGGGTGAGAAAGGTACATACCTTGCGCATTTTTATCAGAGATAGTGCTTGCCAATTTTTTTTTCCATTTACACCCATCCATATTTGCGGCTGGGTTGTTAAACGTCTAAAGTGCGTAGGTGCACTTTTCATATCTTTGATAAAATTCCTTCTATCTTGATTTCAATATCATCTTCACCACTGTGATTTGGGTTCATCTTTTGTCTCTTCTTGATTTGATAGTTTTGTTCACATCCTAGACACACAATCTTGGTACTTACATCGTATTCTCATTTTTTGAGAAAATGGTATAAGTCCCTTTATTATGAGGTTATGCTTCTCACACAATTAAAAAACTCCTTGTTATACTTATCACTTAGTTTTAGTCTCGACGTCAAAGTCTTTTTGAAAAGTGTTGATAACGCCTTATATATATCATAATAAGGTTGTCATGGTACTAACACCTTGCTTTCTCGGTTAATGTATCATGGTGACATTATTACGCTATATCTAGTCACAAATTCCATTTTTCAGAAGATTTGTCTTTCATCGGCATTCAAACTAGTATGAAATATACCTTATTGGGGGACTGTGTCAATGTCACATCAGTACTTGGGCCTTATTAGAGTTCTAACTTGACCCACATATTGATATAGTATTGTCACTATCTGTTTTTAGGGTTTAGGCTTGGTAAAAACAAATTGAGTGATCATAAACATTTAGGTGTGCAGATGAGTGTTCCTTGATAAAAACAACTACATAACACTGCATCTATGATAAATTGTGATATAGTTCAAACATTATCTTGAGTGGATTACAGAAATCATACATCTAGGGGCCATGCTAGCTACACACCAATGTCTGCTAGTAATGACTAAAATCATAAAAATGGCAACCAAATCAAACAAGCATGACATAGGAGAAAACCCTTTCAAAACCTTCCCATTTAGTGACAACAATTTAGCACCTCTCTTTTCTCAAGTTAAAGATACGGAGCTATTAATTGATCATAGTGGAGAAGAGTCAGAATATTCTAGAGAACAACAGAGGTTAGACCTAAATAGATTTGATGAACTCCTATGTTATAATAAAGATCAAGTACTCACAAGAGTCTTAGCATTAGGAGCAAAAATTTTGCAGAGTGCGAAGAAGAAACAAAATTCATTAACAATAACCCAGAAGAATGAAGATTCATCCTAGACATAGATTGCTACACCCTTAACCTATTGCTTGTATTAGGATATGAGTAGCCGACTTGTGGCTTACCATATCATTTTATTATATCATTTATACTTTCTCATGCTTAATAGGTCGGCCTTGGTGATGGCCATAGCATATGAATAGTATATATAGAGGATTATAGGTAGTATTTCATTATCATTTGAGCATTTGAGTCTTGCTATATGGCTTGGAGGTTGCCCCCTCGAAGTGGCGAAGCTATTATAATTGCATATTGAGATCGTTATCCTGAAATATTGTGTTATTTGGTGATCTACTG
Organism: Taxus chinensis; assembly: GCA_019776745.2. NCBI lineage: Eukaryota > Viridiplantae > Streptophyta > Pinopsida > Cupressales > Taxaceae > Taxus > Taxus chinensis. The sequence goes on along the minus strand of JAHRHJ020003461.1, from coordinate 58,128 downwards.
TTGCTCTTAATCTGAAGTATACAAGTAATTTCATTACGAGTGGTATCAGAGCATCCACCCATGTTTAAATCCTGCTCGGTTGGTTACGCCATGTAGTCGGGGCCCATGGGGTGCCTAAACATCGGTGAAGTGGGGCTCGTATGTATGGGAGTGCGGGCACAAACCCAGCCAAATTTGGGCTCCATGGAAGTGTGGTGGGATGTTATGATCTTCATGTGTGGATTTCACTAATGCCTTGAGGTTTTGGTGTAACGGTTTGTTACATTTGGTATCAGAGCTGTGATTTGGGCCGAAATTAAGGAAAAAACCCTAATTTTTTATTTTCACCACATATTGTGAACCAAAGAGAATTGGTGGGAGATATTTTTACCATAGTTGCAAAACATTTCAAGTAAGGTTCCTTAAAAAATTCAGACTTTCTTTATTTATTTTACAAAAGTTATTACAAATTTAGGGTTTTTCATAAAATCACTCCCTAGGGTGCAAATTGTGGAAAACTTTTAAGTTCTTTACATTTTCGGAAATCCCTCAAAAAAATAGTATTAGTATCTTCTCTTTTTTTTTCCTTTTCGGCCTAAATTGTATCGAAACCCTAAACCCCAAGATTTGACATCATGGTGGGGCCTTCCACAACAGAAAAAAAGAATCTGGTTACTCTGGGTAAAACCCCAGATAAAGATGGGGTAGTGATTGAAGAGATGGAGTCAGAAGGGGTAAATACATATTCTTCAGCACTAGGGTTTACCTTAGTTGATCATAAGGTTTGCCAACTTGAGTATGGGTTGCGAATTTTACAATCTAAGATGGCCTCTAAAGGAGACATAGCCCAAATCAATCATCGGTTGGATGATATCATGAAAAATGTAAAGGGTAACCAATATGGCCCAAATCCAGCACATATCAACCAAGGAGGACCTTTAGTTCAAAATCATGGAAAAAATAAACATATGGGATCACTTTTTTAGTCCCATCAGAATCAAACTTATCCGCAACCACGGAACATGATGCCGAAAGTTGATATGTGCAAATTTGATGGTAAGGATCCCTTGAATTGGATAAATCAAATGGAGAAATTCTTTGAGTTACATCAAACACCATCAGGGCAAAAGGTGACATTGGCATCCCTATATCTTGAACCCGACCAATTTGTTTAGTATCGTTGGTTATGTTCTCAGAGGCAGAAGAATGGTCTAGGTGTCACTTGGATCGTTTTTACCGAGGAGTTGCAATTGCACTATAGTTCCAGTGTTTCAGAGAACTAATTTAGTCAATTAGCAAAGTTACGGAAAACAAGATCAGTCAAAGATTATGTGCATCAATTCCAAAACCTATCCTTAAGGGTGGAGAATATTCCAGAAGAGAATCTGAATGACTTGTTTCTTGGGAGTCTTAAGGACCACATCGAGCATGAGGTATGGATGTTTAATCCAATCAAGCTGTCTGATTCTATTATCATGGCACGTCGTGTAGAGTAAAAAATTCTTTGTAGTAGGAGGCCACCTTTCATTAACACTAGAGACCGTAATATCTCTTCCCCTTAATTTGCTAGGCCAATTAGACTAACTCCTCAACAAATGGAAGTAAAGAGGGCAAAAGGATTATGTTTTAACTGTGATAGAAAATATGGACCGGGACATAAATGTGTTGAGAAGAAGTTGTTCTATATTGACGGAGGTAATGAGGATGATGAGGAAGCTGAAATTATAGGAGAGGCTGAGGAACCAGTAGAAGATGAAGTAGAGGATCGCCAACCTACAATTTCTTGCCATGCATTATCAGGTATTAGTACTCCTCTAACACTCAAGGTTATTGACTATCTCAAAAAAAAGAATGTGACGGTGTTGATTGACTCGGGGAGTACTCATAACTTCATAAATAGTAAGTTAGCTGCCCGCCTCAATTGTTTTATTTACCCAACTCCAGAAATACAAGTTATGATTGCGGATGGTGGGACAGTCAAGTGCACAGGAAAGTGCCATAGTATCAGGATTTCCATGGGAGACTACACGTTAGACTCACCTATGTTTTCTATTTCTATGGAAGGGGTAGATATTGTTTTGGGGGTCTAATGGCTCACAACCTTAGGTACTATTGAGATGAATTTCCAAGAATTGTTCATGCAATTTCATTCAGATGGAAGGACAATACAATTGAATGGGATGGTAGATAAGTCTCCATAGATTATTATCTCTCATCAGATGTAGAAGGTTTTCAGAAAAGGATTGGATGGCTTTATAGCAAAGCTATTTTCCATAGAAGTACAAAATACAGAGTCTTCAATGCCACCCCGATCTTCAAAAGATTGTGGATGCTCATTCATCTATTTTTGATGTAATTCTAAAGGGACAACCACTAGTTAGAGATCATGATCATGCCATTCAGTTGATTCCAGGGAGCCAAACACCTAACATCAGACCATATATATACCCATATTCCTAGAAAAGTGAGATCGAGAAAATGGTGGAGGAAATGTTGAAGGTAGGTATCATCAGGCATATCCAAAGTGCATATTCTTCACCAGTGGTCATGGTACATAAAAATGATGAAACATGGAGGATGTGTCAAGATTACCGAGAACTCAACAAGTACACCATCAAAGATAAGTTTCCTATTCTAGTAATTGATGGTTTACTTGATGAATTACATGGTGTTGTTTATTTCACAAAATTATATCTTCGTTCGGGGTACCATAAAATTAGGATAAAAGAGGAAGATGTTCATAAAATGGCTTTTAGGACTCATGAGGGCCATTATGAGTTTTTGGTAATGCCTTTTGGTCTTACAAATGCACCCTGAACCTTTCAAATATTGATGAACACTATTTTTAGGCCTGTTTTAAGGAAATTTGTATTAGTTTTCTTTGATGACATATTGATTTACAGTAAGACATGGGAAGAACACTTACAACATGTAAATAACGTGTTGGAAGTTTTGGAGAAACATACTCTGTATGCAAAGTCATCCAAATTTTCTTTTGGTGTACAAGAGGTAGAGTATTTAGGTCAAATTATATCCCATGAAGGCGTCAAATTTGATCCTCAGAAGATCAAAACTATGGTGGAATGGCCAAGGCCCAAAAATCTCAAAAATCTACGCGGGTTCCTAGGACTAACAGGGTACAACAGAAGATTTGTGCGGGGATATGGTAGAATAGCAACCCCACTCACTGCATTACTAAAGAAGGATGCCTTCCATTGGACAGACGTAGCCACTAAATCCTTTGAGTAGCTGAAGGAAGCCATGTGCACCACCCTAGTTTTGGATACTCCCAACTTCTCAAAAACCTTCATTGTTGAATGTGACACTTCAGGATCAGGATTGGGAGCATTTCTAATGCAGGAAGGACGACCAATTGCATTTGAGAGTCATCAATTCAAAGGAAAAGATCTACTCAAACCTGTCTATGAGAAAGAAATGATGGATATTCTTCATGCAGACAAGAAATGGAGGCCATATCTCATGGGTAGACACTTCAAGGTAAAAACTAATCACGATAGTCTCAAATACTTTTTGGAGAAAAGGTTATCATCTGAGGAACAAAAAAAGTGGGTAACACAAATGTTGGGATATGGTTTTGAAATCATATACAAAAAGGGTAAAGAAAATGTAGTAGCTGATGTGTTGTTTAGAAGGGATACATCCACAGATGCCTTACTATGTGGAATGTCCATGTTGACGGCCGATTGGGTGGAGGAAGCAAGATTGGAATGGAATTAATATAAGGATACACAATCTCTAATACAGAATATCAAGTAAGGATCTATGACATCTAAAAAATTTGAGTGGAAAGGTAATGCCCTATGGTACAAGGATAGGTTATACTTGAGTAAATATTCTAAGTTGAAGCATAAGATTCTTGCAGAGCTACATGCCTCACCTGTTGGAGGACACTCTTGGTTTTTGAAGACATATCATAGAATAAAAAGAGAATTATTTTGGGAAGGACTCAAGGGGGATGTACAAAAGTTTGTATCAGAGTTTTTAGTGTGCCAACAGAACAAAGGGGAAACAATTAAGACATCAGGTCTGTTGCAACCCTTATTAATTCCTAGCCAGAGATGGGAGGAGGTCTCCATGGATTTCATCACCATATTGCCTTCTTCAGAGGGTAAGAATGTTATTTTTTTTATTTTGGATAGGCTCACAAAATATGCCCATTTTTTTGCCCTATCACATCCATTTGTAGCCAGTACATTTGCAGCTGTTTTTTTTGGAGACAGTTCAAAGGCTACATGGAACCCCAAAGATAATTGTGAGTGATCGTGATCCTATTTTCACAAGTAATTTGTGGATGGAATTATTTTCATGTTTGGGTACTCAGCTAGCTCACATTTCCTCTTATCATCCTCAAACTGATGGGCAAACAGAAGTGTTCAAAAAATTATTAGAGGGGTATTTACGTTGTTTTGTATCAGATAAGGAAGAAAGGTGGATTAAATGGCTACCACTGGCAGAATGGTGGTATAACACATCTTTTCATACCTCTTCTCAAATGACCCCATTTTTAGCATTATATGGTTACCATCCACCTTCTATCACTTCCTCCTTGAGGGTGTAAACTAAGGTCAGAGATGTTGAGGAACACATTCAACATCAAAAACAGGTTTTGGCTAGTTTGAAGGAGAATTTAGCATTAGCACAAAACAGGATGAAACAACAAGCAGATCAACACCGTAGTGAAAGACATTTTGAAATTGGTGACTAGATTTTTTGTACATCTACATCCTTACAAATAGATGTCCCTAACACAACAGAAAAAGGAAAAAAAAATTGCTCCTAAATATTATGGCCCTTATCAGGTTCTACAGAAAATTGGTAGTGTTGCTTATAAACTAGAGTTGCCTCCATCTTCACACATACACCCAGTATTCCATGTTTCATGCCTAAAGAAGGTTATTGGACAGAAATTTGAAGCCCAGACAGAGTTACTAGAACTTGACGAGGAAGGAAGAATCATTTTGGAGCTAGATAATATTCTGCAAACACGTACTAAGAGGTTGAGAACTAGAGACATTAAGGAATATCTGATCAAGTGGAAGAATCTGAGCATAGAAGACGCCACCTGGGAGGATGAAGGTTTTCTGCAGCAACATATAGGATTATTCAATGTTGAGGACAACATTGGTTTGAAGGGGAAGGGCATGCTCTTAATCTGAAGTATACAAGTAATTTCATTACACAGATAACCCTTTTGATGTGGGATACGCTTCCACTTCCAGGAAACAAAAGGAAACTTTCGAAGGGGAACCATCACTAAGACCTCACTATAAAGCTTCACGTAAAGTGAAAATTAAACATAAAGCTTCCCCTCCTTCGAAATTTGATGAAGAAGAGGACCCCCTAGTTGAGGAGGAGATCCTCCAAAAATAGATCTTGAAGTTGAGCCAGAAATTAGAAAACCTAGGCTCTTTAAGAAGATACATGTACAAAGAAAAAGACAAAAAAAAACTTAGCGAGTTTCAATTTGATCCACACACAGACTATACCTTTAAGGCGACTCAGGTACAAAGACCAATGCCGCCTACTAAGGAGCAACTCATTTAGGAAGAGTTAAAATCTATGAAAGATACGCTTACTACATTACAACAAAGAAATGTAGGTCAAAATAAGAAATATTCATATGAAGAATAATGCCCTTACCCCTTCGATAAGGACATGTTACAAAAACCTTTCCCACAACACTTTACCATTCCCAAGTTTGATAAGTATAAGTGCAAAAGTGATCCTCATGATCATTTAAAAGACTTTTACATGGCTTGCCAAGATGGTCGCATATAACGACAATTTCTTAATACGACTTTTTCCTCGTAGCCTAGGAGCTACATGATTTGAATGGTTCTATGGCATACCCAAGGGCTCCATTAAAACATGGCCCGCATTAGCAGAAAAATTTGTAAGGCATATACTCCTATAATATGGAAAGTGACATAATAATGAACGATCTATGCAATACAAAACAAAAACCCAATGAGACATTTACACAATTTTTACAATGATGGCGTGGGTTATCTATTCATTTTCCTTGCACCTTACCAGAAAAGTAGTTAGTGAACATATTTTTTTCCTAACTCAAACCTAGAAATAGCCTTTCACTTACAAATGCATTGTGGCTCTAACTTCGAAGAAGTTATAGAGAAAGGTGGTCAAATTGAGAAATCCTTCATTGCAAAAGAAATGCTTAAGTCTGTAGCTAAAAAAAACATGAAAACAAATCTACAGAAAAACCTAAATTCTTCAATAGGAATAAACATGTTGGTGGTGATGGCATTACAGACTTCAAGAGAGTGCAAGCCATACAGACAGACCCACTTTTAAAGCTTTTTCAAGGACCTCGTCCCAAAGCACCTACCAAACGTATGTTTACATCCTTAATAGAGTCCTTATCTACCATCCTAAAACAATTGGATGATTCAAAAATGGTGGAATATCCAACTACAATAGTACCATACCCATAGGATGCTCCAAAAACCGGTTTGGTTCAAAGATCATGAATATTGCGACTTCCACCATGTTAAAGGAAAAAAAAAGATAGATGTTTCAGATTGCGCCATTATATCCAAGACCTCATCAAGGAATGGAAAATCACTGTGGATTCTCCCCTTGAGTCCCATAAAATTTCAAAGGAAAAAAATGGGTGTTTACAAGGAACCTTTTCCTAACCATGCGAATAAAAGAAAAGGAAACCAGATCAATGGAAAACCTCCAACGACTATAGGACAACTGCCTATGTTTACCCTACAAATTATAGTCCTTAAGATTCCCTCATTGGATGTATTAGCTCATCTAATGAACAAATCAATACGATCTGAATTTTAGAAAAGAGCTACGTAGTAGGGACAAGACAGGCCCATTTAGTCATACTAGATCCTGTGCCTATCCCTCAGGAAGGTCAGTATGATTTAATAGAGTAGTTAGAGAAGACACCTTAAGATATCTATTCTCGATCTCGTCAAGATATCTAATGCCCATAAGAACATACTGTACAATACTTTGCAAAATTCAGGGGGTTTCCACAGAGGTAGCAGCCCACGAACCTTGAAGCCATGATTGCACACCTAGACTCCAATGATCATATTACTTTTGATCAACTGCAATCCCACATAAAAACCTACAACATAACTTACCCTTGTATCTTGAAGTGGTGGTTACCCATTTCAAAATAAAAAGAGTACTTGTAGATGGGGGATCTGGTCTAAATTTTTGCACTTTGAAGCTGGTTAAGTAGCTAGGCTATTCATAAAATAAACTGGTAGCTAAGAATATCACGATCATGGCTTATGAAAATGAAGAAAGAGAATTAGCAAGGACTATAGTGGTTCCCATGGAGGTAGGCCCAACGTGTCATGACACAAACGTTCCATGTCCTTGACTTGGACCTTCCACACAACATGCTCCTAGGGCACCCATGGATCCATGCCATGTAAGCTATTCCATCAAATTTTCATCAGTGCATCAAGTTATGTCATGAAGGTCAGGTAGTTACCATTTTGGGCAACCCAGAACTGTTCACATATTGTAGACCTCATTGCACATTTTTTCTCGTGTAGCTTATGAGTGTCCTTTTGCGGATGTAGTTGTCCCCCTACAAACAGAAGATATAAAAAAATGAATAGATTCAGATTCCCTCATACCTTACAATAAATAATATCCTTCATTGGTCAAACCCATTCTCTTCATGGGAGGCAACATCAGCAAAGTATGGCCCATATAAGCCATTTACTCTTGAACAAAACCTTGTTGATATCAGACTTATCAGTATCCCCCCAAGACAAGGGGTAAGCCTTATTTTAAGTTCAAGAGCACTTGTGAGCAATGTCCTAAACTATTGGAAAAATTCATCCATAGTGGTCTCCTATCTAAGGAGAAAATGTTAGAAGATCCTATCAGCAGGGTGCCGGAAGGCACCATGGCTTCATGTAATCAAGCACCTCAATACATCAAAGGTCCCCGCATGATGTTTGTCATGGGCTATAGTGGGTTTAGATGTGGCATTAATGCACAAGGCTGGTTGGATCCTATCGTTATCCCTTGTTTTAAATCTAATAAACATGTCATGTATCAAAACAACTGGTTGGTACAAAATGACCACAAGGAAGAAAATTAATTTTGGCAATATCTTAAATTATAATGTTATGTGAAAATTGGTAGTTATTGTTTACCTTATTACTTTGTTATAATATTCATTGTTTATAATTTTTCTATTGTCTTATGTTCGTGGGTGCCCAAGAGTAACTAACATCAACATGTCACAAAAAACTTAACATAAAACAAACAACCCACGACACATCTTGCTACATACTTTCATGATTGTAACACAACACAAGGTCTTTAATTCCTTCATGGAATGACAACAAGTAGTCCACATAACAAATAATTTCCAATAATTATGTCATAGACATAGATCCAGTACACACCTGTGACTAACAAACAGAATCATCATGATGATACATATACAATGGGTATCACATGACCCAAAAATCCATGAATGTACCAACATAGTGCCAAGACAATATCCAATAGTCCATACCAATGGGAATGTCAATCCTCAAACAATACAATGTCTAGCCAGACTCACAAGAGTACACATAACTCATTATACCAACTCCACACATCACAAGGCATCACAAAACAAATCTCCAGATATCTCCAAAAGCACAAAATTTAACTCAGAAGTTGGAAGGTTTAGTTAAGTTTTGTATTTTATTTATGTAATCTATTTCCTTCAAGGATTGGGAGGAGTTTCCTCCTCCAATCTAGTATATATTTTTTTTATTCCAAGATCTTAGTGTATTGAGTTTAATTTTGGGGGCAAACCCTACCCCCTTTGTTATACATGAAAGAATGCTTTTAGATTCACCATTGTGTGTTTTTTTATTCCAATCCATAGTATTTCTCTTTATTTTTCTTGCTTGTAGTAATAGGTTAAATTTTACAACTTAGAATTTAGTCATATAAGTTCTACCCAAGCTGTGTAGTCATCAACAATGCAGATTTTTCACCGCAGTTTCGCCACTTAGAGTTGCAGAGAAACATTGAACAGAGCTTGTTCGAGCGCCACCATCGAGCGGCTCAGCTCGGTGGAGGTGGTGGAATAGGCCCATTTCCGAAACTTAGCGAGCTTAACACCATACATCCGGAAGAATTTAGTGAGCTGAATTATAGCATCTTTCCACCAACTTATCTAACCCACGCTACTAAGAGGGTGAGGTGCAAGGTTCCAAATTCAACAGATGTGAGCCAAAGTTGGGTCATGATGCAGTAAATTAGTATTTAAATAAAATCACATCTTTTTTATTTTTGGCATTTAAAAAGCCCGCTCAATCCAGAACCGAATTGGAATGTGGTCGGAAAGAACAATGACCCCTAGAGCTTCCACCGGAAGAGAGTAACAACAGGTAAATTTAAAGAAAGGTTGTAACGAGATCATGGCATGATCTAGCCTTTTAAAAAATCTATCTTGGCCATTTCTAAGGTTATACCAAGGAATGTTATCATTACAGCAAGTGCAACAACTTGCCTCTGCAGATCTTTCATATTTCTATTCATATGGGCAATACCACCTCCTCTTCCTCTTCTTCTTCCTACCATGTATTTTTTTGAAGATTCAAACCATCTCTGATACCAAATAATATATTTTAATGGCCTCTAGAACTCTGTTTAATTGTTGATCTGTCATGTTTCCACTTTGGGTGCTCTATGTATTAGTTTTCATGGTTAGGTTTATCACTTTGGCTTATGGGAACATTTGATATGGCCATATCATTGAAACTCACTTCACATTCTTTTATACCTTGCACTACCCAATTCGAGTTGACCTTGTACGCACCAAGTTTGAAGCTTGTGTTTGATCCATTTTAAGAGTTCATCGGTGCTCTATTTGCATACTTATCTCATCTTAAATAGAAAATTTTAATCCATTTACATACCTTATAGCCATTTTTTCCTCAGTTTCTTCATGCTCTACACGAATGGATAACTTGTAGAACTCATATTTGTATTCTTGCACTTTTTGTAAGTTCTGTCTGAGATTCTGAAACCTCCTGTAAAGGGTTTGGGCATAATCCACTGGGAGAAATTTATCTTTCAGCTTCTTCTCCATCTTACTCCACATCCTAAATATTTCTTTCCCATGTCTTGACCGCTCTTTCTGTAGGTGATCCCACCATAACATAGCATGACCTTTCAATTTCATGCGTGCAAATTTTACCTTCTTTTCTTCTGACATGGCCTTCCACTCAAAAAATTTCCCCATGCTAGTCAACCAGTCTATAAACTCCTCTGGTTTTAGACTACCACCATAGTCTGAAACATCAACTCTTATCCCATCATTTTTTCCTTATAATGCTTGAAGCATCCTTTCTTAAAGGGCTAATGGTGGTGCTTGGGTTTCCTCCTCTTCATAAACTTCTTCTTCATTTGTGTCATCTCCATCTTGATTTCCTCTCTAGGTTATCATTGCAGCAAGCGCAACAACTTGCCTCTACAGATCTTACATATTTTTATTCATCTGGACAATACTACCTCCTCTTCCTCTTCCTCTTCCTGCCATCTATTTTTTCGAAGACTCGAACCAAATCTGATACTAGATAATGTAGCCAAATTCTAAACAAACTTGATATGCTGCAAATAACATGAACTCCAAAAGAAAATAGATCTCCTTGTTCATTATTCAATAATCGATTACAATGTTTCATAAATAGGAAAATAACTCCCAAATCAAGTTTACATGTAAACCCTGACTAACTTTGACTAAATCTACTCTAGGTGGCGGAATTTACTATTTTTAGCAATTTACTAGAACCTGCTATTCTTAGTAAGTTCCCATGCTTATTTATACAGGCACAGAAATTGCCACTCATCTTCTACATTCCTAAATTAAAGGAATTTTGAACTTTGTAACTCATAATGTAACTAATAGACTAAAATTAACTAATTCCCAAAAATAGGAAAAAACCAAGTTATAACTTAAATCCTAATTTTCGGCCTCAAGATGGCGGATTTAGGGCCCGAAAATGTGCCAAAAATTTCCCCAACTAGTAGGGCGGGTTGCCTATGTGTTTATCTCATCGAAACATGTGGTTTAAAAAAAATGGACTCAAACGGACACCCGAAGCTCAAGTTATGACCTTGTCAACTTCCTAATAATTTTGGCCCATCATTCCCCCCTACTTGAAAAAAACGCAGCTCCTGCAAGTTGTCTTCTTCAAACTGCTTTCATTTATTTGCATCCAACTTCTTAATCTCCCACTCTGTGACCCAATTATCATCCTCTTGTTCAAGTCCTTTCTAATGTACCAAATATTTGTTTTATTTCCCATGTCGCGTGTCCATTGTTTTCTTATCTAGAATCTGATCCAATTTTTCTTTCTTCTTTACTGAAACCTGCTACCTCCAACCTACTACTTCATTAATAAAATCCACTTCTGCACCATCCCCATGAAAAGAATACAAATCTAAAACATTAAACACTGGAGAAATATAAAAAATCCCGAGCAATTCTACCACATAAGCAATATCATTTTTTTTTTCAAAGTTTTGCAGGGACCAATTTTCTTGTACTTCAACTTGTTATAGGTTCCTTTTGGAAAACTTTCCTTTGACAGATATATCATAACCAACTCACCAACTGTAAATATATTTCTCCGTCTATGCATATCCGCTATTTCCTTATACTTATCATTACTATTCTGTAGCTTCTTCCTATAATTGTTGGATATGTTCGGAAAATGATTTTACATCATCACTGACTCTACCATCAGCTGGTAGCTGTACTAAATCTAACACCCCATTTGGATTATTCCCATACACAATTGAAAATGGAGACTTTCCTAGGGATCTATTTATGGAACTGTTATATGCAAACTCATCTTGTGGTAATGTTAAGTCCCATTGTTTTGACTTTTCCGCAACGATGCATCTTAACAGGTTTCCCAAACTTCAATTAACCACCTCTATTTTCCCATCAGTCTAAGGATAATAGGTACTGTTGAACTGTATTTGAGTTCCCAATTTATTCCATAAAATCCGCCAGAAGTGACCTAAGAACCTTGTGTTCCTATCTGAAATAATGGTTTTTAGAATACCATGCAAATGAACAACTTCTCTAAAAACAAATCTGCTACACCTGTCCAATCACTTATTTTCTTGCAGGTAGTAAAATGAAGCATCTTAGAAAACCTACCAGCAACCACAAAAATTGAGTCATTACCTCGTTGTTTTTTGGGTCAACGACACTTTAGGAACATGCAACGGCATATACAACCTTGTATTTTGTGCATGACCTTTCAAGATGTGGAAAATTCGACACCTCTCCACATATCTTACCACATCTCTCTTAAGCTTTGGCCAATAGTATTTCTCTGCTACCAAGGCTATTGTCTTATCTTTACCAAAATGCCCAGCCAATCCTCCGCTATGCAACTCTTTCACTATATTCTCTCTCATAGACCCAACTGGAGTACATAGTTGGCATCCCTTGAATAGGTAGTCATCCTATAAAATGTACCCATCCTAGACATCTCTTGCATTGTCTGACAATGGACAAATTAACCTATCAACAATATCCTTGAAATCGGAATCAGAAAAATACAGACCCTTTATTACTTCAAAACCCACCACCTCATTTTCCATAGTGGTAAACAAAGTCACATGCCTACTCAATGCATCTGCAACTTGATTCTATTTTCTATATTTATGTTTTAGAGAAAATGTATAACCCTGTAAAAATGATACCCACTTTGCATGCCTACTATTTAACTTCTTTTGTGTATTCACATACTTCAGGGCTATGTGGTTTGTAAATAACAGAAACTCCTTAGGCACTAAATAATGCCTCCAATGCCTTAATGCTTGTATAATTGCATAAAATTCCACATCATAATTAGAGTAGTTATTTCTTACATCATTTAGTTTCTCACTAAAGAAACCTATTGGTTTTCCACCTTGACTTAGAACAACACCAATAACCACATGTGAGGTGTCACAATCAACCTCAAACACTTTATCAAAATCTTGTAGTGCCAAAATAGTTGCATTTGTCACCTTCTTCTTCAAAAACTGAAAACTATCCTCAGCTGCCTTTATCCACAAAAACTCCCTTCCTTTTGTGCAATCTGTTATATGTGCTACAATACTGCTAAATTTTTTAATAAAGAACAACACAGTGAAATACAGGATAACTTTTTTTTTTTTACTTGCTTGACACATAACATGACGCAACATGTCGTCACCAAGTATACAACTAACACTGTGAACAACTTGATACAAGGATGGCCATAAAGGCAGCACGGAAACGTTCACACATATCAAGGACAATTTACTTTTCTTTTTGACAAGACAACATAGAAGTCCAATCACAGAACACACTTACAGTTAGGGCCAACCACAAAGAGATATTCTTGAGGGTTATTTATTTTAAAAGGACATCTTGCAATTCTTAGCTTACGTTTTCAAGGAGGCTCAAGATATGATCCGTATAATTCAACTTGCCAAGCCAAGTTTATTCCTTTGACACAGAGTAATTATCTTTAAATCTTCTCTATTATGACATTTATTTTCTTAATTCGTTTATCAAGAAAAAGGAGTAATTAAATTCCACAAGGCCATCTGCTCACCACTAACGCTACTAAGATTCGTTCTTGCCCACAAGACAACATGGTTTTAAGTTCAACACACTTAAGAGAAGAGATATAAGGTGCCTTGAAAAAGGGATAGAGGGAGAAGGTCGAGATGAAACATTTTTAGGACCTCATTAGTTATTGCCAGTATTAAATTGAAGCTAGGGCTCTTAACCAGAATTAACAACAACTTTACTTAGGCTTCGCTAAAAGTATTAACAAGGAGTAAAAGAATTTACTTTCCAAATGGCTGAGAGATAGATTGTGTGGTTTCAAAATTGTTTTCTCCTGTTTATTAAATCTTATTATCTTCAAAAACTAACAGTTCATTTCACCTTAGGGTCATTTTACAAATTTCACCATGAAAGGGATAATGTTCACTTAGAGGAGCTAGGGTTATCAAGTTATAAAGTTACTTGCAATGATAGTCTTGCCCTTGTTTACTTAGAGAATTTCTTGCTCTCAAGTTGGTGACCCCTACGTTACTTTATTTGAATACAACTTTTAATTTAACTTCCTGAAGTATTAAACAATCCCATGTTAGTTTACTTATGACACTTTATTACTAAGTCATGGCAAGGTTTAACTCAGAATTTATTCTCAAGGCAAAGTTGAAGCAACACTCATTTACGAGAACAAAACAAGATTACATCATTTCTTAAAATACTGATACTCCACAAGTCACTCAACCACAATAACCAAATTTTCTTATAATTTCAATGATGGTCAAACAATACAAGGTTTCCAAAGTTCAGATGACAAAGTCCACAATACTTTATACTAAGACATTAATCCTCTTTTAAACTTTCCACTGGACGTTAACAAAAGTTGAACAACATAAAAAGGTTTCGAGCAAAGGATCTTCTCAACTGAGGTTGATGACAAAAGTCTACAAATCTATCCCTCATCTACATGCAAAATCCATCTGCAGAAAATTTTCTACAAGAGTCAGTTCACGAGAACTGAGCAAGATAAGGCTACACAAAACCACCATAACTATTATCTAACAATATCACGAAAAGGAAGCACTTTATTACAAGAATTGGTTCAAACCTCTAAACACTATTAACACATCAAGTTATAATAAAGTCTTCATCATGCCAATCAAAGAAGGAGAAGACCTTGTACTTCAGTTAGGAGTAAAAACAACGAAAGTAAGCAATCGTAAGAGAATGGCCCTTGGCCCTATAAGGAGAAAACAAACAATCTAGCAAAAATAGAATTCCCATCAAGTAAGTAATTAAACAATAATTACAAGATTGAGATTTGATATAAATAGACCAACCATCTAGAATTTTATCAAAGGTACCAACGCATAGGCTAAAATAATACATTTCTAAAAGAACAAAAGTTGATCGGCCCAAGAAAGGGGAAACACGGGTTTCAAAATTTAACACAAAAAGTCATGTATAAATGAGTTTCAAACCGGAAATCAAATAGAGTATACACACAACATAAGTTTCGAAGCGAAGGCATAAGTATACTAGTTTTGACCATTAACTACAAATAGATTTACCAATCATCCAGGAAGGGTCAAAGTCTTACAGGCTAGTAGCAAACACGCGAGAGAAGAAGGGGGTTCCGTCCAACAAGAGTATACAATAATGTCATCAACAATTTTTATAACACTAAAGGATTTGCAAACTTCCACTACAATTCTAATGTTTGATTAATTTAAAATAAATTATCCCATTTCCCAAAACAACCATATTTTAAGGCAACCCTTGGTAACACAGTCAACCGTCACACAAAGATACAAACATAACTTCTAAGTGACATTATCAAAACAAAACCTTCCGCTATGAATCCATAAGACTATCAAATGAAAGCTGAGTTTTTCCCGAAGGTTAATCACATTTAAGGAAATTTCCATCACAAACTATTACGGTAATTACGTGCATAAAAACCGACCAATATTAATTAATAGCGTTAACATTACAAGGGAGAAAATAATGCAAGTTAGGAAAAATAGAAGAGCGCCATCAGCAATAATTCTGAGAGGGGATTAGACCAACTATTCTAGTGTCAACGAGGTACTGGATTCGCACAATGAAACCTCCAGCTTAGTTGATCCGAAAAGCTAGTTATGGTTCAAGTTGATAGGGATGGTCAAGGTACTTCTTGAGGATGGCCTTAAAATCCTAGAAACAAGATGAAAGATAGTATAAGAGTCTAAACACGCGAGACGGAAAAACACGTTGCAAACAAACCTTTTCATTCTACCAGTTTTAATACCAAAACTCTAAGCTGGCTAGCCCACGCATTGCTCACACAATCCTACAACCTTTCTTTCTCGATGCCAAAAGGTTATCAAAGGGACTTGCGAAGGAGCTAACAAAAAACGTCAAGGACAAACTTGGGTGCTAGGAAGGGGGTTTCATAGTTATCGTAAACTTACTTCCATGATATCGAAAATACTAGCTTGATCAACATAATAACTTGCAACTCAATCGCCGAGAAGAATTAATACATAAACAAACAGACGAAGGTCTATCATTCGAGTAAGAGAAACATAACATTCAGAGGAGAGGGCACACGCATCCTTTCGACCCACATACTGTCAACGATAAAAGCTAAAACAAGAAGAAACAAGCAGAAAGGGAAATCTCCCATCATGACATCCAACTGACAAATCAATGCAAGGAAAAGTGGTTCGATTTCACAATATTTTTAAATAAAATAACAGTAGAAAAGTGTAGAAATATCTTGCCTGTTTCTCCAGCTTCAACAGGTCGTATAGACTCCGCACGGGTCAGCATAAGAACTGTAGGTACTGGAATCCGGGTGCACCAGTTCTAAGCGGTCCACATTCACGATCCGCGAGACCATGCAATTGAAGAGGATTTTTGTCAAACAGTTCACGAGCATTGTTGTATTCGAAGTGACTCCATGCACTTGTGCTCAACTATTGATTTCCTTGAGCTTCTACTTCTTGTGGGATTCGACAACCAACACACATACCCTATACGCGCTACCACAAACACAAGTGATCTACACAAGGCTAGAGGAGATGGATTTACCCAAGTTATTCATATTTGTTTCAACTTCCTATGCCTCCTCCACAAATCCATTCCAAAACATATCCTGCAATCCTTGCTGTCCTTTGGCCATATTTCACTCAGGCATTTTGTCAAGAAGTTTGGGTGTCTTATGCTTGCTTCCACTTTGCATATGTATCTACCAACGCACCGGTAAACAAAGCATTTGACACAGCCTTGTCCCTTCTCCATTATTTTCCAAGTTTCCAAGGTGTCTCAACCCACCCAAAATTGTCCACAACCAACAATCATTGCTGTCCAAAAGAACACATTACGTTCAAGTTTTGCCAAACCATCCGAACACTTTGTTGAGCATCCAGATCAGGAGTATAAATCCGTCTTAAGACAGTTATGTGCCCAGGACACTAGCAGATACAACAAGCAACAAAAATCTCTTTTTCAAATGCATTGGAGAACGTCCATGCCCTGTTCAAACACTCCCACTTCGGTATAGGCGTGGAGATGCTATCAAAGGTTGTGGAGTTTGGCTTTACACCTGCTCTTTGCATTTGCTAGAAAGTTTATAAAACCATTTCAACATATCCATAAAACAGTCCCTAGACTCAGCATCCTCACCTTTTCCCTGCATCCCATAATCTGCAATCATGGCTGTCCATGAGAATACATCACTTTTAGGCATTTGATCAAATACTCGGCGTGCAACTCTAAAATTCCCACATTTGCAATACATGTCTACAAGGGCATTCATTACTATAATAAACAAATCAAAACCACTTCTTAGTATGAAGACGTGGATCTCCTTCCCCTGATGCAAATTCGACAGGTGAGAAGTTACTGGAAGAACAGTTGCAAAGGTAACATTGCTGGGCTTCGTGTCAGCCAGATGCATTTGTTGAAAGAGATCTAAACTTTCCTCATAATGTCCACTCTGTGCATACCCTGCAATCATTGTATTCCATGACACTACTGTTTTCTCAGTACATGTTCTGAATCTGAAAAAAATATCCTGCTACCTTCATCTCCCAAGACATTTTCTCCAACATTGCATAGATCTCCTGTGCCTGTGGGTGCGATCTGTCACCTACACAAAAAGCATGCACCTTTTTATTGCCTTTAATCCAACTACACCAAGTTTCTTTTTAATTCCTCTATCCTTCATCGATCTCCTAAAAGCTCTCTTGCAAAGCAAACTGTGCTTCATGAATATTCTGATATGAAACAGATCCACCTCTATGAGATCCTCTTCCATGAGTTACATCGTAGAACAAGCAAGGTCTCAGTAGAGAATCTCTGTAATAAATTTCATCGGGTCTCCTGGTAACACTCTCACTGTCACTTAATCGATTTTGATGAAAATATCTTGAAGGAGAATCCCGAATTTGAGGATGCAGTCGAAATAGAACAGATAACAACATAGCTGGACAGCCTGCCTGTTGGAAGCGCTCAAAACGGCTTCTACCTTGCTGTAACGTGCCTGCAGCCTGGCTAGAAATTGTGGCAGGTCACTGCTGTGGAGCCTCAACAAGAACACACCTCGCAGCACCCTAGGAAAGAGGAGGAGAAACAAACAAAAAAGGAAGAGGGTTCGTTTAGCAGAAAATAGGAACAAAACAACGCAGAAAGGAAAGAACAGCACTCAAACACGTTTTCCCTCCTCCCAACGCCTGCAGCCCAAGAAAAACACGCCCAACACCCACCCATACGCATTGAAAGAGCAATAAAGGAATACCAAATCCTTCCACCCACCGCCAGCTAACAACCTAGTCGACTCCATAGCTAGGCAGGAAAAGGAATGGCGTGAAAGAGAAGATAAAAGTGGCAAATTAATACCAGCAAGTGGTTAAATCAAAGTCGTCGTTGCAGAACCACATAATGGTCTGAGCACAATTGGTGAGACAAGAAAGAAAGGAAAGGCGGTGGTCAGATTCAAGTAAAATGCATGTTTGTAATAATCTTCACTATATTAGAGATTCAAACAAAATACATTTAATGTATTGTTTCAAGCTATGTAAGGATATAAAAGCGTGTATTAGAAGAATCTAAGTGCATTACATTCTCCTCCCCTTAAGAAAGCATCGTCCTTGATGCAACATAACACAGACGGAAAAAAAATGGTAGGCAACAAGAACTGAGGGTGAAGGAAGAAAGTACTTTATGGTTTAAGATTTCAGACACAAAAAACACGGCCAAGGGGTGGCCTTAGGAACATTTGGTAGAAATTTTAACTTTCAAGGTTCTGTGAAGATTGGCAGTTCCTTCTTATTTATTATTTTCATTAGTCTCTTTCTGTTAACATTATTCTTAGTTTAATTCCTTTTAAAAATTTCATCATTGAAGAGTTGTGGTTTATTCCTTATTGTGGGTGCCCAACATGAACTACTAACACAACACCCTATCAGGTTCAAAAGACACTACAGATTCACAAGCACGCAAGTATATACTTCAAGATTGTATTACACCACAAAAGGTTACTCAAATACGGAATGGAATAGGCACAGTCCACATAACATAGTACTTGTCACACATCAATGACTGACATACAAAATACTCAAACAAAAGAGTACTACAATCCACCAAACATTTCCTCAATTTGCATCAATGAAAAATTCACATAACACCAAACAAATACTACAGGTACATAGTGTCCACAAGGGAATCAATGACATATCCACAACATCACAACACATATCCATCTGACATGAGTAACACATACATCAAAAGACCACTACCAAAACATCACAATAACTCAACATATATCCTGAAACATCAACCATACACACAAACATCATATGCCTCCCTCAAGTCTCTTATGCCTCACACTCTTATGCCTCCCTCAAGTCTCTTATGCCTCCCTCATGCCTCCCTCAAGTCTCTTATGCCTCCCTCAAGTCTCTTATGCCTCCCTTAAACTCTTATGCCTCCCTCAAGTCTCTTATGAGGCCTCCCTCAAGGTTGACCCTATGGCCTAAGACACATAGAGTTCGAACACTCCTAACCCAAGTGACATAATAACGCGTGGTTCAACAACCCACTAGTTATATGTAACTCCTTGGGGCGTACCCCCATACAACGAAGCGGGTCCATAGGTCCAACCAATCCATGGTGCATCCTATGACCCTATTCCACACATCACGACAATAGGACCAGCATAACAATCCAATCAAAGTGCCAAGTGGCAAAGTACAAGCCTTGGGCAAGGCGGTAAAAATTCCAAATTTAAAAGAAGACCCAAAATCAAGCTAAATAAATGGCCAAATAGCCATAGTTAGTATCAAAATCCCCATGTTAGTGCCACAAACCAAGGAAATTCCCAAAATTGTAAAGCATGGAAATCAAGAAAAGCTGTTGGTCCTTACAAAATAAAGTAAAAAGCTCAATTTACGAATAAAATCAACTTATAATAATGTCACATTACGATAACTGTGTGGCCTTATTTGGCCACCAAGGGGTACTCAACGAGTTGCTAGCACTCGGAACATCGAGCCTCAGCTCGTAAAATACGTATCAATAGTACAACTGTCATCACCTCCATCTGAATCATCCCGCCACCACTTTGACAAGGCTAAACATAGTCATAGTTGCACTTAGGTTGTGTACATACAACCACATAGGGAGAGAGGAAAGAATCACATGTTATCTACTAAACCGAGTTTTGGCTCGAGTTATTGACCCATGGTACACCATTCCTCACTCTCAACATACACTTCTACCGATTTCCCTCAAGATCGGTTAGCGTAAGGTTCACAACATAACATACAACAACATCACTAACATAACGGTGGCAGACACATAACTACCATAACGTCTTACATATGGTACATATACAGGGTAGATCACGATCATACATTCACTGAGTGTAACACATCACTTTACCACATTCTGCACCCAAAGTGCAAGCACCATACGATAGGGTTCATACACTCACTGTATGACCCAAAATCACAACATGAAGCATTACATATTTGCACAAATCATACATACGATGAACATAGTACATCTCAACATAACATCCATTGCTGCATAACAAGGTGGTACACACATTTCTTCAAAACATGGTTAAAAAAATCATGATACAACTCATTTCTTTTAACATCAATCTAGTCATACAACACATTGATACACCCACATATCACAATATGCCACAATGCTCTAACACTATGTCATCCACTATATAATTCTTTTCACACATCACAAGTAGTAATTCACTCGTGAACTCTTCATAGAATCCAAAAGAAGGAGAGAGAATACTCCCATCCCCAACATATCAACATGATCAAAAACACGCACAAGGTGACATACACATCACCTGCGTTCACAATATCACAATTACGACAATAATCACATCACGTTTAAAGCACGTTACTCTTCCAATATCTACCACCATCATGCAACATCATCATGATCATGCAGTATCATCATGTAACACCACCACCACCATGTAACATCATCATATAACACCAATCCGGCCCATAGGTTCGAGAGCATGAACCTATGCTCTGATACCAAGTGTAACGACCCAAATAATCACACACACGAACAACACAGTGAAATACAGGATAACTTTTTTTTTTGACTTAATTGACACATAACATGACGCAACGTGTCATCACCAAGTATACAACTAACACTGTGAACAACTTGATACAAGGATGGCCATAAAGGCAGCACGGAAACGTTCACACATATCAAGGACAATTTACTTTTCTTTTTGACAAAACAACATAGAAGTCCAATCACAGAACACACTTACAATTAGGGCCAACCACAAAGAGTTATTCTTGAGGGTTATTTATTTTAATAAGATATCTTGCAATTCTTAGCTTACGTTTTCAAGGAGGCTCAAGATATGATCCGTATAATTCAACTTACCAAGTTAAATTTATTCTTTTGACACAGAGTAATTATCTTTAAATCTTCTCTATTATGACATTTATTTGCTTAATTCGTTTATCAAGAAAAAGGAGTAATTAAATTCCTTAATCCAACTACACCAAGTTTCTTTTTAATTCCTCTATCCTTCATCGATCTCCTAACAGCTCTCTTGCAAAGCAAACTGTGCTTCATGAATATTCTGATATGAAACAGATCCACCTCTATGAGATCCTCTTCCATGAGTTACATCGTAGAACAAGCAAGGTCTCAGTAGAGAATCTTTGTAATAAATTTCATCTGGTCTCCTGGTAACACTCTCACTGTCACTTAATCGATTTTGATGAAAATCTCTTAAAGGAGAATCCCAAATTTGAGGATGCAGTCGAAAATAGAACAGATAACAACATAGCTAGACAACCTGCCTATTGGAAGCACTCAAAACAGCTTCAACCTTGCTATAACGTGCCCGCAGCCTGGCTAGAAATTGTGGCAGGTTACTGCTGTGGAGCCTCAACAAGAACACACCTCGCAGCACCCTAGGAAAGAGGAGGAGAAACAAACAAACAAAAAAGGAAGAGGGTTCGTTTAGTAGAAAATAGGAACAAAACAGTGCAGAAAGGAAAGAACAACACTCAAACACATTTTCCCTCCTCCGAATGCCTGCAGCCCAAGAAAAAAACGTGCCCAACACCCACCCACGCATTGAAAGAGCAATAAAGGAATACCAGATCCTTCCACCCACCGCCAGCTAACAACCTAGTCGACTCCATAGCTAGGTAGGAAAAGGAATGGCGTGAAAGAGAAGATAGAAAAGGCAATTAATACCAACAAGTGGTTAAATCAAAGTCGTCATTACAGAACCACATAATGGTCTGAGCACAATTTGGTGAGAGACAAGAAAGAAAGGAAAGGCAAGTGGTCAGATTCAAGTAAAATGCATGTTTGTAATAATCTTCACTATATTAGAGATTCAAACAAAATACATTTAATGTATTGTTTCAAGCTATGTAAGGATATAAAAGCGTGTATTAGAAGAATCTAAGTGCATTACATTCTCCTCCCCTTAAGAAAGCATCGTCCTCGATGCAACATAACACAGAGAACAAGAAATGGTAGGCAACAAGGAACTGATAAGGGTGAAGGCAAGAGTACTAATTTTAAGATTTCAGACGCAAAAAACACGGCCGTGGGGTGGCCTTGGGAATATTTGGTAGAAATTTTAACTTTCAATGTTCTGTGAAGATTGGCAGTTCCTTCTTATTTATTATTTTCATTAGTCTCTTTCCATTAACATTATTCTTAGTTTAATTCCTTTTAAAAAAAATCATCATTGAAGAGTTGTGGCTTTTTCCTTATTGTGGGTGCCCAACATGAACTGCCAACACAACACCCTATCAGGTTTTCAAGACACTACAGATTCACAAGCACACAAGTAAATACTTCAAGATTGTATTACACCACAAAAGGTTACTCAAATATGGAATAGAATAGGCACAGTCCACATAACATAGTACTCATCACACATCAATGAATGACATACAAAATACTCAAACAAAAGAGTACTACAATCCACCAGACATTTTCTCAATTTGCATCAATGAAAAATTCACATAACACCAAACAAATGCTACAGGTACATAATGTCCACAAGGGAATCAATGACATAACCACAATATCACAACACATATCCATCTGACATGAGTAACACATACATCAAAATACCACTACCAAAACACCACAATAACTCAACGTATATCCTGAAACATCACCATACACACAAACATCATATGCCTCCCTCACACTCTTATGCCTCCCTTAAGTCTCTTATGCCTCCCTCAAACTCTTGTGCCTCCCTCAAACTCTTATGCCTCCCTCAAGGAGGCCGGGTTGACCCTATGGCCTAAGACACATAGAGTTCGAACACTCCTAACCCAAGTGACATAATAACGCATGGTTCAACAACCCGCTGGTTATATGTAACTCCTTGGGGTGTACCCCCATACAATGAAGCGGGTCCATAGGTCCAACCAATCCATGGTGCATCCTATGACCCTATTCCACACATCACGACAATAGGACCAGCACAACAATCCAATCAAAGTGCGAAGTGGCAAAGTACAAGCCTTGGGCAAGGCGGTAAAAATTCCAAATTTAAAAGAAGACCCAAAATCAAGCAAAATAAATGGCCAAATAGCCATAGTTAGTATCAAAATCCCCATGTTAGTGCCACAAACCAAGGAAATGCCCAAAATTGTAAAGCATGGCAATCAAGAAAAGCTGCTGGTCCTTACAAAATAAAGTAAAAAAGCTCAATTTACGAATAAAATCAACTTATAATAATGTCACATTACAATAACTGTGTGGCTTTATCTAGCCACCAAAGTGTACTCAACGAGTTTCTAGCACTCGGAACATCGAGCCTCATCTCGTAAATACATATCAATAATACAACTGTCATCACCTCCATCTGAATCATCCTGCCACCACTTCGACAAGGCTAAACATAGTCATAGTCGTACTTAGGTTGCATACATACAACCACATAGGGAGAGAGGAAAGAATCACATGTTATCTACTAAACCGAGTTTTGGCTCGAGTTATTAATCCATGGTACACCATTCCTCACTCTCAACATACACTTCTACCGATTTCCCTCAGGGTCGGTTAGCGTAAGGTTCACAACATAACATACAAAAACATTACTAACATAATGGTGGCACACACATAACTACCATAACATCTTACATATGGTACATATACAGGGATTTTTGTAGAACGTTTGAGGCATTTTGTAGAAAATTCTTCTATTAATTCTGCTATTTCTACTAGTATTTGTGCATGTGTAGGTTCATCCTTATTTGTGACTATTGCATAACAAAAACTAGTTGTCTTTTCCTCCTTCACAAATTCCTTTACAAAAATCATATTTTTAACTTTCCCCTCTTCCTTAAGAGGTAGGAAAACTTTGTTTGTGCAATCCTTCCAAAAATTATAAGTATTCTTTCCCCTGTCATTAATAACTTTCCTATCAAATTGCCATGGTCTTCCTAGTAGCATATGACATGCATCCATAGGTATAACATCACGCCAAATATCATCCTTGCAACTATTCCCAATAGAAAAACTTATTAAACATCTATTATCAATAGTAGCTTCATTACCCTTCTTAAACCATGCAATACGGTAAGGGTTAGGATTCTTCTCACAATGAAGACCCAATTTCTCAACCATCTCATTTGAAACCATATTCTCAACACTACCACCATCAATAATAACATTACATACCTTTCCTCCTGAAGTGCATCTTGTTCTGAAAATATTTGTACGTAGCCATGTATCCCCTTTCATTCCCTTTCTTGGAGTAATCATCGTCCTCTTGACCATCAAATTTTCTCCAACATCTGGTGGAATTTCTAGGTCGTGTTCATCTTCTACTTGTTCAGCTTCAACAAGATTTACTCTTGGAGCATCTCCTTGCCTCTTGTCATGTGTATAAGAATGTGGGCATTCAAAATCCCGATGCCCCTCTTCACCACATCTGTAACAAACAAATGGTCTTCGTGGAGCCTCCCATCCTCTATCGCAAACCTATCCTCTGCCCCTAGAAAATCCTCTACCTATTTGTTGATTCTGGAAATCTTGTCTTGTATCTTCTTTCTTTTCCAATCCATAAGATGATTCTTCCCTACCTTGGCTGAAACCAGTTCATCCCCGAAAGGAAGATGAGGCCCCTCTATTCATTCTAGGTGATCTCCTAAAACTTTGACGATTTTTTTTTTCCTTGGCCTTTAAGGCTAATTGATAGGCATCCTCCATGTTATTAATCCTATTCATACTTATCTCATCTTGAATAGAAAATTTTAATCCATTTACATACCTTGCAGCCATTTTCTCCTTAGTTTCTTCATACTCTACACGAATGGACAACTTTTAGAACTCATCTATGTCTTCTTGCACTATTTGTAAGTTCAGTCAGATATTCTAAAACCTCCTGTAAAGGGTTTGGGCATAATCCACTGGGATAAATTTATCTTTCAGCTTCTTCTCCATCTTACTCCACGTCCTAATTCTTTCTTTCCCCTTTCTTGACCATTCTTTCTATAGGTGATCCCAACATAACATAGAATGAACTTTCAATTTCGTGCATACAAATTTTACCTTTTTTTTTCTGACATGGCCTTCCACTCAAAAAATTTCCCCATGCTATTCAACCAGTCTATCAACTCCTTTGGTTTAAGACTATCACCATACTCTAAAACATCAACTCTTATCCCATCATTCTTTCCTTCTAATGCTCGAAGCACCTTTTCTTCAAAGGCTAACGGTGGTGCTTGGGTTTCCTCCTCTTCACAAACTTCTTCTTCATCTGTGGCATCTCCACCTTGATTTTCTCTCTGGGTTATCATTGCAGTAAGCACAACAACTTGCCTCTACCGATCTTACATATTTCTATTCATCTGGGAAATACCTCTTCCTCTTCCTCTTCCTGCCATCTATTTTTTGAAGACTCAAACCAGCTTTGATACTAGATAATGTAGCCAAATTCTAAACAAACTTGATATACTGCAAATAAAATGAACTCCAAAAGAAAATAGCTCTCCTTGTTCATTATTTAATAATCAATTACAATTTTTTTAAAATAGGAAAACACCCAACTCGAGTTGCCATGCAAACCCTAACTAACTTTGACTAAATCTACTATAGGTGACGGAATTTACTATTTTTAGCCGTTTATTAGAACCAGTTATTCTTAGTAAGTTTGCATGCTTATTCATACGGGAAAGGAAATCACCACGCATCTTCTACATTCCTAAATTAGAGGAATTTTGTACTTTCTAACTCATAATGCAACTAATAGAAAAAAATTAACTAATGCCTAAAAATAGGAAAAAACCGAACTACAAATGTGATGAAACTTTCCCTAGGTGGTAGGGTGGGTTGCCGGTGCATTCGTCTCATTGAAACATATGGTTTCAAAAAAAAAACTCGAACGAACACCCGGAGCTCAAGTTATGACCTTGTCAACTTCCTGCTAATTTTGGCACATCACCAAGTGTACCATGGTAGCACGCTAGTGTGACGCAAAAAATTATTGTCATAAAACCCAAATTTACTACGCGTGTAAAACTAGGTTTCCCTTTTACCAGCTGGCCATCTCATGGGTAGGAGACCCATTTTTTCTTTGGGATGATCAACCATATTAAAATCCTCATTGATTAACTAGTGGGTACTTGGAACGTTGTCAACCAACCACCGTCAAAATGACATCCTTTCTGATGTGTCATTGGGTGCATAAACAATAATAATCCCAAATGAGAGATTTTCAATATTGAATAGCACCCAAAGAATGCGGTTGTTAGGGTCACATCCATGATTGACATAATGCGGCTGCCATTTCAGAGAAATAAATGTGATCATTCCACCTCTGTCAGCTGCATGGTTGCTAGGGATAGCTAAACTATCTGGCCAAATAGTCTTGGTGACAAAATCAAACAAAAAACATGTAACTTTGATCTCTTGTTAACACAAAATATCCATATTCGAGAATCTTTTCATAAAATCTCACACTATGTATTTGCGAGTGGAGTCTGTGAGACCCCAAACATTCCATGAGTAGAAATTCATGAGAAAACATTGTCGAGATGCATTTCTAAGTCTAGCTCACTCAAGCCATAAAGGGCCCCAAAACTATTCTGCAAAAACTGTTTTTGGTTAACTGTGAAGAAATCAGATAGTTGAGTAGCCCATTGTCTCCTAGGGCTATATTCCTCCTCCTCGTGCTCACGAGCAGGGAAATAAGAACGTCGAACCGCCTACTTTCATCGTGAAACCACTTTGTTAGAAACCAGTAACGGTTGAAGACCACTCAGAAGATTGATATCGGAAACAAGTATTCAGAAGATTGATGTATACCACCTTCTGAGAAAAATACACATCACCAACCTGGATGGCAATGGACTCTTTCAGGTCCTTTGAAAGATCCAGTTCTATGAAAACCCTCTTCAGCAGACAAGCTACAAAAAATATGTTAGGCCCTGTGTAAATAACACAGCCGAGGGTGGCAGCAATACGCTTTAAAAAAATGCTAACAAGGCATAGGAAGCCCTGGGAACTCAACCCAAACGGGGACCTTAAGATTCATCTAGTCAAATACTATAAAATCCCTGGTCTGGGGAGACAAAACCAAAAGGGAGCTTCTTACATACCAAGTTTACTACATATGTAAGATAAGGGAAGTGTAACGCGCCCGTATTTTTCTCAATAAGAAAACACGATAAACCCGATAGTAAACCAGGAAAAATTATCGAATAATATTTTTTTAAGGGTAAGACATAGGTAAAACATTAGCCAAGGTTTAAATTAATTCTTGATTATAAACTTCCACAATTTAAAGGCAGTCGGAAAAGGAATTACTCACTAATTTATATTTGCCCATTTCAACTTTATATTACGATTAAACTTCCCTAAATAAATTAAAATATAAAATTTAAATAATACTCACCTCGCTATCATTTCATAACCCATTTAATTCTCTTTAAACTAATTATTTAATGGCTCATAAATAAATTTTAATTTTTATTTTTTTATTTTTTTATTTAGCATAGCTTTAATAACCCTACTAGTTTTAAAGACATTGTACACAATAATAGTAAGTTCTATTATCTCCAAGAGGGTCACGGTGTTTACATCTTATTCTAACCCCTTAGGCCCCATTTAACACTACACACACATATTTTTTATTTATTTCATTCCTACCTAAATACCCCATCACTTAAGTAATGTAGGGTTCATCCTACACCATTAGATCAAATATTTCTTAGCCCTTAGATTTAGGTTTGGAAAAAGTAACCCTAGAAATCGTTATGGAATATCATATATTCATTTTCTAAAATCTAATCTCTCATTTTTTTTGTTTTCACTTTGCAGGTTAAGGAAGAGGGCAAGAGGATGAAGCCATAGAGGCCATAGAGACATGGAAGCTCAAGATCTTGAGTGATTTCTCATAAGAGGAGTGGATAGTTTTAGCATTCCCTCTCCTAGGGTTTTTTTTCTCTATTAGACATTTTACAGATTATTGCTTTACTTTTGAAAGAGGATTACCCTTATCTGGGTTATGGGCTTTTCCCATTGTTATTATGGTTTAAACAAGAACTATATTGTGTTGCAGGTCTAAATATATATATACCAATTGTATATATGTCATTGCAAAGGGGTATATATA
Source organism: Taxus chinensis (assembly GCA_019776745.2). Taxonomy (NCBI): domain Eukaryota; kingdom Viridiplantae; phylum Streptophyta; class Pinopsida; order Cupressales; family Taxaceae; genus Taxus; species Taxus chinensis. Next base: position 29,419 of record JAHRHJ020003461.1, on the reverse strand, counting down.
TGCGATTACAAATAGATATTCTAACAATTTTGTTCCCTTGATTTTACAACAAGAAATAACTAGTTGATATTTTCATTCTTAAATAAATATAAAGATATTATTTTCTTCATTTAAATGAATCAAAAATTTCAAGGTGATGTATATAAATACAAATACGTATATTATATATATATATATATATATATATATATATTTACAAATATATATAAGTATTTATATACACATTTACTACAAAACTTTATCTTTTAAAAACAATCATTTTTACATATTAATTTAACTAGGGTATAAACCGATAATATCCGCAGTGAATGAAATAAAAAAACACAAGTCGAATTTCATTTACCAGACCGACTGAAAAAGCAATGGTTGCTTTTAATGAAGGAGATGTTTTTTTAACACTAAAAAATTTTTTAATCGTGGGGGATTATAGTGTTGGGGGGAGGAGGCGCATTCCGACCCCACCCCCACCCCTTATATTAAAATAAGAGTTGGGGGTGGGTCGGCGCCCCTCCCCCTAACATTTTAATAAATTATTAAACCCATGATACCATGGCCAATATGGACGACCACCCTAAACATACACATTTGTTCTTTTTGTTTGTTAATTTTTAATAAACAATTAATCCTTCCCCACTTAACCCATTCACATGGCTTTGACCAAAACTACTTTATAGTTTTTAATATTATTAATAATATGTATGTACACACACACACACATATGTGTGTGTGTGTGTGTGTGTGTGTGTGTGTGTGTGTCATACATAGATTAGATATAGATAGATATATAGATATATAGATAGATAGGTGTGTGTGTATGTGTGTGTATGTGTGTGTGTGTGTGTGTGTACATCTATATATATATATATATATATATATATATATATATATATATATTAATATACATGTTAATATTAGGTAATTACTATATTGTATTATAGTCTGTTTGTAGTAATTAACTCTTTATATAATTTATAATATAATTAATATAATGTGTAATTGTTAATATAATTTATTATATAATTAATAATATTAATAATATTATTTGTTGGTTAAGTTTTCAATTAATTTAGGAGTTTGTAATTTAGTGTGGGAGGGTAAATTGCAATTATGAAATTTATATAGATATAAATTTGCATGCACCTAACTAATTATAGTATCAACATTTTATGTATTTATCTAGTTTAAAAATAATTATCACTTTCAAATTTAGTTAAATAGCTACCTAAGGTATATTAAATTTAAACATTTACTGGTAAAACAATTCTTATTGCAACAAGGAGAAAAATACTATAAATAAATCAATTTTATCTAATCCTTTCATACATTCATCTTTGATACAGGAAAACAAGACACACTCTTAACTGAAATTTATTGTTTCAATATTCAAGTAACAAGGATTTTCAATAGATGCAAAAAATCAACATTGTACTTCCCATCTAAAAACATTAGGATTTAAAAATAAACCAATTTGCTATGCAACCCTTAAACACAAATTTTGATTTGTAAGAGCTTAATTTCCATTTAGAAGATCATTACAAGGTTCACATTCACATTAAAGTAATTATAAGTCATAATAACTCATTTACAAGCATTTAACCAATGGGTAAGATTACATCCAATGTAGTATTGGTAAAATTTATAAGTTGTAAAGCTATAATAGATCAAATTTTAACTCCACATGTCTTTTCCAAACAAGGAACTAAGAACCATCCTATTGATATCCACCATCTTCATCAAGACATACACACAAAAAAATGGGGGAGTAGGAAACACTCTCCACCCAACCAAATATCCAATGAGGGAGAGAAGCTTTCTTCCTCATTGGCCCCTGAGCCCCAACAAGGAAGAAATGAGGGTTATTTAGACAACCATTGGCAACTCATAATGGCTTCCACATACACATTCAATCAAGACATTCGATGGAACAACACAATACCAAATATTTACAACAAAACCAACAAATATCAAAAACACAAAGGCTTCATACTAAAGCCATGGAGGAGAAAGGAACATGGGGGTTCTTCTTATGCCTCCCAAGGGCTTTGGTGTCCACCTATGAGCCTCCAAAAACTCCATCACAATACACACAACACTCTTATGCCTCCCTCCAAGAAGATACACCACTCTTATGCCTCCCTCAAGAAAACCCACTCTTATGCCTCCCTCAAGAAAATAACAAGATAAACACAAATCATATTTATAAAAAAGGTGGACATCCCAACCTAACACCCTCCTAAAAAATATACGATTTCTCTTATGCCTCCCTCAAGTTTTACCCCCATTTCCATTTCTCCCACAACCTAAGGATCAAGTCTATTTCCCAAACAATCATAAGCAATACAACAATCATCATCTACACATATGAGCACAACAAAATAGCAAGGTAAAAAACAAGGGTGAAGATCTACCTTACAAATGAAGAGTATCAAACACAACAAGCTCCAAGCCTTCCATAATCCTAAGCAAGCACCATCCACTCCAAGCTCAATCACCATTCTCAAGCAAGCTCTCCAAAATTACAAGCATTCCACCAAACAAAATGAACAAGTAACCCCCAAATCATCACACAAACATGAATAAATAGAAAAGAGGGAGAGAGAGGGTGATGTGGCTCCATGTAGGATGCCAAATCATCTCTCCTCCAACCCACATCACCAAGGTCAAACCCAAACCCAAAGCATAATAAATTGGTGGTTGAGGGAAAATGACCACCCTCTTACACACTCAACCCAACCCCACACCCCTTAAGGACAAAAATTAAATACCCATGTAAGAAAAGTGCAAATTAATTTCTCTTTTCCTCCATAAAAACACAAAATAAGGACCTAAAATAAGTCCCTCACATCATAGGCCTAGTGGGTGGGTCACTTTAAGAGATGTGGGACAAGCTTAACTTGTCCCACAAGTCACCAAAATGGCCTAGAAGGTCAAAATCCGAATTTCACTTGAGAGATTGAGTACACACTACTCAAAAACAAATTAAATTCATTCCCATCCAACACACATTAAGGATACCAAATCACATTTATTTCCCCACTTTTTTCACATCCTACTTAGCACTAGTTAAATAATTTTAATTATCTTAAGAGGAGAGCTAAACAATAATAATAAAGTGACTCCATATACTAATAAAAATAATAAAAACTCACAAATAAAATAAAATCAACAAGAAAAATCACAAACTTACCCAAGGTCACTATTGAGGTCACCCCCCAATGGGGACCTCCAAACAATCAACAACAATACACAACATATGAATACATGAGTTTCCATGGTGAGTTGTTGCCAATACCCCACATTCCTTCGTTGTTGGTCTCCTATCCCCCATAGTTTGTTGTGCTATAATTTCCTGCAAAATCCAACAATACCTTTCTGGCCTTGTGGCCATATTAATGATGTCAAAATAATAAAACACATGCATGTATACATAACAATTTACATCATCGAATATCATAATTAAACCAATGTTAGAAACAAGTAGTTCACCAATTGTTTAATTTTCTAACATTTCAATTCTACCAATCCATCAATTTGTACTAAGATCATAACATCAAAAATCATCCAAAATTATTCGTAATCACATCCAATATGTCATTACAGTAGTAACAGTTAGAACATCGAATACTGATATATGAATCAAGCATATAAAATTCACCACAATAGTCACATCATGTCACAAGTCTAACATGTTTGTATTGTCTATCAAATAAGTAAAACAAGTGTATCAATTTTCATCTAGCAATGTCTAATATCTAATATGATATCAAGGTCTAGGGATCCAATACAGAGTGAGAAGAGACATAACAATATCACAATCAGTCTGTAACAAGGTAACCATTCTAGATCATCATCATATCCTTAAATTCCCATCAAGGTCCACAATACAACCATACAGTCAATATAATAAACAAAACACAATATTAATCATGATGTCCCGCACATCTTATTAGTATGCTAACTATAATACAAGCAACAAGGTTTAAGATTATAAATCAATTTCGGAAATTGATAACATGGTTCAATAAAGTGTTGAAGAGGAGTGGGCATTACATCCCCCTCCCCTTAGATTTGAATTCCTCCTCAGAAGTCATGGAAAAAGAGGTAGGGAAAATGCAATTATAAATAATAGAATCACACCTTTGTGGGATTTCTTTGCTTCAACAAGTGTGGGTCTATAGAACCGAAGTCTAATCCAATGCAATTCAACAAGAAGAAGGGAGATTTTAAGGGACGAGTTCTAAAATTTCTTCAAGTAAGGTTGCAAAAATTTAATTCTATAGAGTAACTCTACTTGATCAACCAAGCTACAACACATAACATCAAAACATGAAATAGTCAAAGGAATCTCAAGAACAACCACCAAAGTAAAAGAATAATAGGGAGAATTTCATGAACTCAGGATGACCACATAGTCTCCCATGGATACAACATACTGCAATAACAAAATTTAAGGCTTCCACTAAGGTTGAGTTATGCTTCAAAGTTCATTATTTAGACAAGGCTAGCAAAAAAACCAACCATGACCAACAATTTGTACGAGAAACATGTCTACTCAAAGGTCTCACAATTTTGAGATCACACAAGATGAGGTTTAACAACAAGGAAGGACACCTAAATTAGCAAAACATTTACAATCAAGAAAACTATTCATGGGAAGCACTTTATAACTCAAGAAGGGTACAATTAAATTTTCATGGTAATACTAAGCAAAATCATGACCACAAGGTTTTCTATAACTTGATTTTACACTTTAAAAAATCAAACACACAACACTAACCTGATTTAGAAACGTGAAACACATTTAGATAATATTTCCACTAGGAACTAACATATCAATACAAGAGACACCAATCACTCTATAACACAATGGGATTTATTTATCTTAAATCCTTCTCAAGCTCAAAATAACCATAAGAAGAACGTGTGCACAAGTCGTAACACCAAAGAGCACTCAGGCGAGTTATAAGAGAAGAACAAGCAATAAGAAGGGGTCCAACTACAATCTACTAGTGCATCATACCAATACTCGAGTAACTACTTACGATAACAAACTTGCACTTTCCTCTCCCAATGGAAAAAGGGAAAACAACAACAAGGTGTCACAAGAGAAGAAGAAGAAAAGAGGACTTCCCAAAATTCATTTCATATCCTTAACATATGTTGCCTTAAAATTACAATAACCTAGGTCACCAAGGACTAAATCAGCACACAAGGAGGTTGCTTTTCTTAAAAACAAGAGATAAGACCCAATCCTAAAAGGCCACAACTCACACTCGTCGAGCTACGAGGCAACAAGGGTACGATGACCCAAAACTCCTACAAGGGAAAAGCACATACATCTATGAACAAGGGAGTACTATGCAACTAGAACACATCACTATCAACAAGGTGTTTCACAAATCTGGGTAGGTGGTAGAACTAAAGGTTCAATTATACATTGCACTCAATACACATAAATCTTACTCATTTTATAAACCAACTATTAAGTCAAAAGTTATAGTTTTTCTTGCTAAGCACTCTTCTTACAAATTTTCTTAATAATAAAATCTTCCTTCTATTATGACATCACATATTTGTGTTATTTAGGAGCACCACAAATATTAGCTTGATATCTCACCATTCTGTATAGGCAGTAGAAAATATTTATTTTACTTCTAGGGAAGGTAAATGGACAAAGTTTCCTTTCTATTTTCTTTTCACATAGTTTTATTTCTTCTATTAATCTACCAAGATTATAACAAGGACCATTTTCCTTTTTCCTAATGTCCCAGTTTACTTGTTAAGTTTCTAGTCCAAGCCCTTCAATTAGGGTTTTATTATGATCAATTTATCATTTTACCAAATAGATTTTAATGAGAAGGAAGAGTCAAACATATCACATTATTACTTTTATGGGAATAAGAGATAAATTAACATATCACATTTTTAATTCTAAAGGAACAAGAGACATTCAACATAACAAACACATCATTAATTTTGTAAGAACTAGTAATCAATCCACCAACATGAGTCACACCAATATTTCAAGGGTTTACCAAATAATTACAAGCATCACTAAACACTCCAAGTGGGTCTCCAAGTCTCAAAAGAAGTTACGAAGGAAGACCCATTAAAGAGGCATATTTACTTTTATGAATTTAAGAGGTTTAACAATGTTTGTTGTTTAGACTCAAACATTTTGTTCACATAATAAGACAAGGAGAGTTTCCAAATCAACACTCATATTTCCACAAGATACCACCAACCAAAGCAACAAGATGACAATAGAAAATTTTACTCCAAGGACACCACATTTCCATTAGAAGACATCAAATGCAAGAGGACAACCAACTAATCTACCCAAACATGGACTTTATGACCAAGAGTTGTAGTTTTAAAAGAAGAAGCACAATATAAGCACCACTGAGATTAAAATATTAAGATCTACAAAAACTAACATCTCTAAGAGCAAGGTCCAAAAGACCCAAAAGCATCCATAAGTGTCTCAACATAACCCAAAGATTAATAGGTCATAGATGGGTATTCATAACAATTTAAAAAGAAAGTTAAGGCAAGGGTAGACTTATTTATAGGTCAATGAGAGTAAAACAAGCACACTTAATTAAACACATTGCCTGAATGGGCTTAAATCTAACCATAATTACCAAGATGCATACTATCCACAAGTCAATACTTTCTATGATGAAACAAGGAAACTATGATACAAATTTAGCATGCCATCATGGAACATCATACTACCAAACAAACACTTATCCACTAAAAATCTACAGTCAACCAAGATTCAATCTGATCCTAACACAATCCATAAGCCCATAACCAAAACACATCTACTCTGACGAGGATCAAAAGCTCTTACCAGATTGTAAGAGGATCACCACCACCACTATCAAACTTTGCCAACTAGACCATAATGCACAACACTCTCTTTCTAGAAAGGTTCGAAACTCTCACTCTAAGATCCTAGACACACTCAAGGTTTCATCTTTCCAAAACCAAGGCATAACTTAAAGCACCTAAGAAGACATTCAAGGCACCTAGGGTGTACCCCCATACGACAAAATGTCACAATACAAACAATGTAGAACCAGCTCATCAACATGCAAGAAGGAATCATGTAACATTTAGCTAAGTAGCCAACAAGATAAATGAGCTCTGAGTCACCAATCAAAGTAAAATCCAAGAAATATTGGTAATCAAGGAAAGTGGCTAAGTAGCCGCATTGCAATGTCTAAAAATTCTCACAAAAATATAAATAAATAAAAGAGCCTCAGAGATTCTTAATCCAATCATAAAATAAGATGATGGTCCTTGATAAAATAACACAATTTACAATATATAAAATATAGAAATTCAACATCACATTCACTTCGTAGCCCTTCATGGCCGCCAATAGGGGTACTATACCTCAAGCTCAGTTCTAAGAACACATACACAAAACTGGATCAAAAGCAACACCAAGACCTAATATCCACTTACTCATACGGGGATTAAGTCGCCAAAGAGGCAACCAAACTAACTTGTCTAACCATTGAAGGAAAAACGGGAAGCTTTAGACAACTAAATAACTTCTAATTTACTTTGTTTGATCCCTGAACACAACCACTATAACTAATAAACTAGCATCACACCATACAATTTAGCATTCCAAAAAGGATGAGTCTCAAAGGGTTTATCACATCATAGACCTTAAATAAAGAGTTAGGACTCATTAAACAACATCTTAGTAGGGAACCGAGTTCCTGATACACTTAGAAGTTTGTAAAATATCAATTTAATTTAACATTTTCAGTTACCCGGGTTCGACAAAACGCCACTAGGCGAGTACAACAATTCAAACAAATTTATTATTTTATTATTATTTTAATCATGGCAGTTCAAATTTTTAACTAGTTTATGGGTTTCAAAGTCGGTCCTAGGGTCCAAGCATTAAACCCACGGCTCTGATACCAAGTGTAACGCTCGCATTTTCTCCACAAGAAAACTCATGAGAAACCCGATAGCAAGACAAGAAAAAATTATGGAATATTTTTTTTAAAAAGGTTTCCAAGGCCTTATTAGCATAAAATTTTAATAAAATCCCGATTACCAAAAATTTAAACAACAATTAATTGGCAGTGGAAAATAATTATCGATTACTATTAGACTGCCAATTTTCAAAATTGATATTATGATTTAATTCTTTCGCCCATTAAGTTTTCTAAAATTTTATTTAAATAATCCATTTTAGCTAACTTATTTAGCTTCCCAAAAACATGTAATCTCCATTAATCCTTATTTAAGGTACAAAAATTAAACTTAAATTAAATCATACTAGGATAATAACCTTGCTTTGTTAAATACATGCAATTTATAATAAGGTTCATTATTCTAATGGGGCAAGGTGCACAACTCAAGTCTAACCCCTTAGGCCCCATTTAACATTACACACACATATTTTATTTATTATATTCCCACTTAAATAACCCATCACTTAAGTGATGTAGGGTGCATCTTACACCATTAGATCTAATATTTCTCAACCCTTAGATTTAGGTTTGGAAAAAGTAACCCTAGAAATCCTTATGGGTTTTAACCTATCTTGTCATTTCTCTTGTTTGTTTTGCAGGTTAAGGAAGAAGGGTGTAATGCCCCATTCAGCGTTTACCCTAGTTCTTGTCGCAATGACCCTCTTGTGGAGCATCGAATGACTGTGTGTAATTCTGATGTCTTGGCTCCATGGTCGGTATTTGCTTCGTGTTTGCCTTCGAACGTTAACATCTAGTTTATCCCCTTGGTTGCTTAGGCCTGTTCACATGTTGTTTTTAATCATTGTGAGTAATGGGCAATTCGATTCTTACTTCCTCTAGCTTGCTCGTCTGGTTGCGATTTAATCTTCTCGGGTTGAATAGTAATCATACAAAAATTCGTATACCTTTTTAGCTTATGGGAACTATTCAGGTAATCTTGTAACTACTTTTGCATTTGTATTAATATATCTTCTTTCGTATGCTTTGTGAGCTTACCTTAGTTAGTAGAGATTTTTGTTATCCCGTATCTTTGCTGAAGGAGGGGCTCATGGGGGTGCCTGACGATGGGGAGGAAGCGTGATTTCAAATATATTTAAAGAATCTCATTAAAAAAATCTTGATTATTAAAATATGTATAAAAATTCAAATGCTATTCTGTAAGACACTTAGTAGCTTCCTCTAAATACATTCATTGATTTATTCTAATTGACTCTTGCTTGTGGATAAGGAAAAATAATTGGACAATGAGATTTTTCTCGGTAATTTTGATTGGCCAACTAATTTCTAAATGCTAAAAATTCATTGGGAAAACCCGCAAAAATATGTTAACCTCTACCATTGAATTAATAGGTCGTGGTGAGGACTGAGCAGTTTTTAAATCTATTAATTTGCTTGCACCTACCCTCCACTGCCACCTTGGCTGACCAGGTCCATTCACAGGTCTTGTTGTAAGTGGATGACATTAGTCTCCTCCCAACCACCCAACCTGCAGACTGTAATGGCCATCACGTTTCTACCTTGCGTGAGGGAGATGGGAGTCGATGGAGGCCTATTTTTCTTCACCTGGATCTCTTTTTGATTCTTTTATTCAATGCATATAGGCGCAGTATGGTTTGACATGATGGCTAGATGAAGCTTCAAGCTAGTGAAGCAGGCGTGTTACCTCTACTTTCATTGAGTGCTGCGAGGTGTGTTCTTGTCAGGGATCCACAGCAACGACCTGCAACAACATTTAGCCAGGCAGCAGGAAAGATAGCAGAACATTGTGGTTTCAGCTTGCAGTCTATTCTATTATGCGGGTTATTAGGTTAAAGAGAGGATTCAACCTGTTTAACTCTCCCTTCAAGAGCGCGTGGGATTGAAACGTGGGAAGGACGTTCACTGTTCTAGTCGCAGGCTCTTTTTCTCCCTCTGTTGCTTCGTTTTCCCTGCGCTTTGTGAATGAAGACTCCCCATGGCATGTCACGGCTCCTCCTCATCGGATGGACGATACTGTTGCAGTCGAGTATGGAAGAAATGCGGCGGCAGGCATGTTGCAGTATAGTAGAAGCCCCTTTGTGAGCACACTTCCAGCAAGCAGTTTTGTCCAACTATCCTGTTTGTTATCTGTTCAGTATCAGATGCATCCTCAAATTTGGGTTTCTCCTTCAAGATATTTTTATCACAATCGACTATGTGACAGTGAGAGTGTTACCAGGAGACCTGATGAATTTTTTTTACAAAGATTCTCTATTGAGACCCCCCCAATTGATTTGTGGCATTCTGTCATGTTTTGCACGCTTCGTGGATTCTCTCTCTCCTTGCATACATTTTTTGGAGATGTATTTCTTCTTCAAATTTCTTTTATCCTTGTTTCTTGTGCTTTTTCGATGCCTCTGTCCTTCTCTGGCGCCCCATCTTTAACGCAGGATGGAAGGTTGTTTAGAGGGTTGTGCAGTCTGGCCTTGTCCCTTTCTTTCAAGTATGTGCTGGACTTTTTTCATTAAAACCATATTATGCATACTGTAGTCTTGACAGCACCTAAGACCACCGTTCTTTCCGTTCGACGTTTCTTATAAAATGGAGCTCTCTGCTCATGCTAAGCATAGACAAGAATGGAGCTTGAGTGCCTAGCCTATAAAAAGGGGAGATTCGACCTGAGGATTGTTGTTGTGTTGGTCCGGGCGGTTATTTAAATGTGTCCATGAAACCTGCTGAATCTGGAGAAAAAGGCAAGATATTTTACACTTTTCTACTGTTACTTTATTTAAAATTATTGTGAATCGAACCACTTTTTCCTTGCATTGATTTGTCAGTTGGATGTCATGATGGGAGATTTTCCCCTTTCTGCTTGTTTCTTCTTGTTTTAGCTTTTATCGTTTGTCCAGTAATGTTGGTCTAAAGGATTGCGTGTGCCCTCTCCTCTGGGTCTTATATTTCTCTTGCTCGAGTGATATAGACCTTCGTCGGTTGTTTATGTATTTATTCTTCTCTGCGATTGAGTTGTAAGTTTATTATGTTGATCAAAACTAGTATTTTTCCGATATCATGGAAGTAAGTTTACGATAACTATGAAGCCCCTCCCTAGCACCCAAGTTTGTCTTGATGTTTTTTTTGTTAGCTCCTCACACACAGTCTCTCTGATAACCCTTTTGGGTATCACGAGAAAAGAAAGGTTGTTAGGAGTATACTAGTTGATCAATGCTGGGCTAATTATTAAAGCTTTAGAGTTTCGGTATTAAAACTTTTAGAATGAATTTTTTTGGGTTTGTTTTGTGTGCAATGTGTTTTCCGTCTCGCGTGTTTAGACTTCTTATATTAACTTTCATCTTGTTTAGGGGACTCTCAAGAATTCACTGACCCCAACCCATCCATCCCCATTGTTCATAGCTTTAGGATGGGGCCAGGTACCTTGACCATCCCTATCAACTTGAATATAACTAGCATGGTCAGGTCAACTAAGCTTGAGGTTTCATTGTGTGAATCCAGCACCTCGTTGACACTAGAATTTTTCGGTCTAATACCCCTCTTCAGAATTATTGTTTATGGCGCTCTTCTATTTTTTCCCTAACTTGCAGTATGTTCTCCTTTGTAATGTTAACGCTATAAATTAATATTGGTCCTATATTTTATATGCACGTAATATACCTTAATATTTTGTGATGGAGAATTTCCTTAATGTGATTATATCCTTGGGAGGAAAAACTCATGTTTCATTCAAATTGATATTTAGTCTTATGGATTCATAGTGGAAAGTTTTTGTTTTGATAATGTCACTTATAAATTATTTTTGTATCTATGTGTGACGGTTGACTTGTTTCAATCAATATGTTTGAAATTAATTAACAACATTATTTTTGTGCTTTTTTTAGGAATGGTTGTAATTGTTGTTTTTAAATAGCAAGCAAAAAACATTAGAATTGTTGTGGAGGTTTTGCAAATCTTTAGTGTATATCCCATTTGTTGAATGACATTATTGTATCTCTTGTTTGACAGAATTCCCTTCTCTCTCGAGTGTTTGCTACTAGTAGCCTGTAAGACAATGGCCCTTCAATTTGAATGATTGGAAAATCTTTGTAGTTAATGGTCAAAACTAGTATACTTTGCCTTCGCTTCGAAACTTATGCCTAGATTGATTTGTTAACCTGGCCAAGTATACTCTATTTGAGTTCCAGTTTGAAACTCAATTTAACATGCTTTTTGGGTTAATTTTTGAAACCCGTGGTTCCCCTTTCTTGGGCCGATCAACTCTGTTCTTTTAGAAATATATTATTTTTAGTCCTATGCGTTTGGTACCTAATGATAAATTTCCAGATGGTTGGTAATATAGTCAAATCTCAGTAATTGAGGTAATTTTGTTTAATTAATTTACTTGATGGGGGAATTTTTGTTTTGCCGAGACTTAGCTTTGAATTTTATTTTCTCCTTATAATTGACCCAAGGGCCATTCTCATACGATTGCTATACTTTCGTTGCTTTTACTCCCTAATTGAAGTACAAGGTCTTCTCCTTCTTTGAATGGGAATAATATGGAGACTTTATTATAACTTGAATGGTGTTGATAGTGTTAGAGGTTTGACCCAATTCTTGTAAAAGTGGCTTCTTTTGTGGTATTGTTAATAATTATTCATGGTGGTTTTGTGTTTAATCTTGCTCAGTTCTCGCGAACTGACTCTTATGGAAAAATTTGTGGGCAGATGGATTTTATAGCATGAGGATAATAGACATTGTAGATTTTTACATCATTCTCTCATTTGATGGAAGTTCTTTGGGCATAATCTTTTTCATTGTTCAACTTTAGATAAAGTCTAGATGGAAATTTTAAGAAGAGGATCAATGTCTTAGATTTTTGTATCGTGGATTAAGTTGTCTTAATTTGGAACCTTGAATTTTCTGTCTATCTGGAAAATATCAAGCAAAAATTTGTATTATTCCAGCTTCAGGTGAGCATTGCCCTTAATATTCGTACATCGGGTTCAAGTGGAGTCTATCGGAAATCAATAAGACTTTGATGTAAGCTTTCATTTCATTAAGAACGTAAGAATGATTATTGTTAACCGTGGTTTATCAACTTTGCCCCCCCCCCCCCCCCACATGATTAAATGTTGACGTTAAATCTTTCTAAACTTTGTAATAGTGTGTTATAAGTAAAATAAAATGGGTTGTTTAATATACTTATAGAAGTTAAACTAAAATTTTATATGCAAATAAAATTAGTGTTAGAGGTGACCACCCTTGAAGCATGTAATTCCATAAGTGATCAAAGATGAAGATCCTTTAATTTAAGTAAACATTATAAAGCTTGATGTCCTCCCTAGAACTATGAACACTTCCATCAACAGTAATGCCCTTTCATGGTGAATTCTTAAACGAACTTAAGGGAAATCTATGGTTATTCTGGAAGATAAATGATTTAAAAGCAGGGGATAACACTTGTTAGAACCACACAATCTTCTCATTCCATATGATGGTATTGTTCAAGTATTACTAATCCTCCTTTAGGTAAAAATCACAAGTAAAATCAGGTATGTTTTAGTAAAGATAAGTTTTGAGTGCCCAAGAGTGAATAAGGTTAGAACGTAAAACCACGGGTATGAATATTTGGAGAAAGATGCATACAATGCGAAAAGATGCAAACATGTAGATAAGCACAAAAACCGCTAAGTATAGAATATTGTCGCAGACAAAATGAAATCCACGAAGAACTAGAAAAGGAGAAAATGTGTAGAAGGTAGCAAATAAGGTAGAATCTGTGAGGACTTGAAAAATATGCACAATTTATACAGATGCCGCGGAGAACTAAAAAGCCGCATAAAGAAAGGAAAAGTTGAAGAACAAAAGGAGAATCTACGATATGAAGGAAAAGATCAAAGATGCCAAAGGAAGCTACAAAATGATTGAAGTGAACTGGAGTAGATCAAGGGAAATTAGTTAGAGTTCAAATCAAAAGAGTGAATTTTTGCATTTAGATTTGGAAGGAGATTTGATTGACAGAGAAGTGCAACTACAATTTCAGCTAGAACTTCACACAGACCAATTACATTCTTTGTTCCAGATACTAGGGTTTAATACATGTTGACCATGAGGCATTTTGTTTATAAGCTCAATGGATGTTTTTGATTTCAAGGTGAATTAAAATAATACAAAGATGGGTCTCCATTTTGATTTCATGATGCAAATTCTAAATAATGCAAGTTTTCTATTTTTTGAATTCGTCCATTAAATGGTTTTGTCAGATGCGTGGAAGGAGTAATGAAGCCAAACAAGAAAAGAATAAAATCTAGACTCAGCTGGAAACATTTAATGATCTAAATTCATAGGTGAAAGATCAGGAAGAGAACACGATTCAAATTTTGAAGAAAGAATTTGATTCATGTGTGCAATAAAAGGAAAAACTCTAATCCATTTGATGTTGTTGCTCATAAGAAAGAACTTATGAACTAGAGGCAAGAGATTGAAAAAGGCAGAGAGAAGAAAATATGATGCAATCAAGCTAAGAAGAGCTACAATGGTGAAGAAAAGAGAGGGGTTAGATCGAGAAAGTAATGAAGAACATGATCAGATAAGTAGTGCATAACAACAACAAACTGAATGAGTCAAAGAGAGAAGAACAAATGAGTGGAAGAGTGTGACAGAGAAAGAACACAGATTGAGCCAGGAAAGTGATCATAATTCATAGATAATCAATTTTTGTAACTACATGATCAAACATTATATGTAAAGAAGTCTAAGTTATAGCTTAGCATATTCAAGGAGTTGCAACTTCCTTGTAGCTTCTTTTGATGCGTAATATTCACTTGAGTCATTTTTTGTGCGTAATATCAGCATAGGTGTAATGGTTAGTGCTCTTTGTGTCTCACTGAACAAATATTATAAGATGTGTTATATTTTTATGAGTCCTTGCTTTGTGTTCTATTCTTAGGTGTTGATGATTGGTCAACAAAACCATTTCTTAGGTGTTGATTTGCCCCCCCTCTTAGTATTTGTGATCTGTAACACATCTGACTTAGGTGAGTCATTATTCTTTATGGAGTTATATGACATATGACATATTCCATCATAGAATCTATCATACATGTCTTATATGACACTGTCATGGGTGAGTTACATGTTATTATAGCATTGTAACTCCTCACTCCATCATAGGATCATGACACATCTAGGAATGGGAGTTACACATTACTCCCTTATGTAAATGTGTATGAGTAGATCTATTCTATTTTACATGACCAATTTGGCTATGGTTAATATTTCTTGTTGATTACTTGGGGCACTTTCTTATTTAAGTTAGAGTGCAACAACCTTGATTTTCACGGGTTCCCATTGATCCTTGTGGTTCATTCAAAAAATTTCTTCACCCCACTTCAAATCCCATGAAAATACCACAAGTGATTAATAGCTAACTAATCAATTATTAATTCATCTAATCGCATCCTAATAACCAACAACATCATCCCTAGCATATTATCAACAACATCATGTACCTTTCACTATCCCCATATCCACCACTACCCAATAAAATAATTCAATTAACTACCCATTTTCAAATATTCTCCACTATTTCACCCACCTTCCCTCTATTTTCAAATATTCTCCACTATTTCACCCACCTCTCTATCTTCAAGGATGCTTTATTATTCACTATCCATCTTCCCTCTATTTTCAAACATGTATCACTATTCATCCAAATTTCCCCCACTTTCAAAAAATTTCACTATTTATACATTATTGATCACTATTCACCTACCCAATTTATCATTATTTTCAAAACAAAGCAATTAACCCCATTTACTAATTACGCCCCGAGATCCTATTAATATAACCTATACCCTCAAATTTACATATAACTTCATGAGTATAACTCCATTATACATTTTCCCCTCTTTGATTCCTCTCTAAACCCTTTTTGCTGAAATCCCTCCTTTCCATTTTGGAAAACAACACAATGCTACCAGACTAGTATTGCACAATAGATCTCACTTGCGGGTACCTACATCTAAAGCATGCACAAGAAAATCCACTTGATGGTTGTAATTGAGGTGTATGGCTATAATTAATATGTTTTATGTAGCTTATGATATTTCTTATGGTTTTACTTTCACAAATGTCTTTTGTCACATTAAAGGGCTCGGAATATGTCCGAGGTAGATCTCCTAACAAAAAAAACTATCATATTTCTCTTGCGTGTGATTTGTAGATTTAAATTTGGTTGCGGAGAAGCTAGCCGATCTAATTCATTAGAATAAATCTAATGAATTCTCTCTCATTGAACGATAACAATGTAAGTTCTTTTTAATTTAGTAAAATGATTTTGAGTTAATTTTACTAACGCATCCCCCAGGGGGGCGTGATATCTAAGTGTGCACAACTTAACATGTCCTAATGAATGATACGAAAGACCACAACATTTACAAAGAAATAAATTGTTAACACTTAAATAATACAATATCAATGTTTTTTGTAATTATTAAAGGTTGATAAAAAGAAAAACAATAAGCAATCACATAAAAGATAAAATACTTCTACAAATAATATTAATATAAAATAATTATTTTTAAAATTCATAATATGAACAATAGAAAATTAAAATAGTTAAGTATAATTATTATTATTTTAGATCATTTACTCGCCGAATGAATTGCTATAATTACATATTTTGACGTAAACAAATAAAATTCCAAGCTAAACTATCCCTTAACGTTTGAATACAAGGACTCCAATTTTAACCATAAGGAAGTCTCCAAAAATTAGTGAATAAGACTCCAAGTTTTGTCATATATTGCCAATGGGTCCAACTTAGAAGCTCAAGTCACCTTCAATACTTTAAAGGACTCGCAAACATCTAGTTTTGTCATGTCATGCCACTAGCTCCAACCTAAATATATTATTGAGCTCACTTGGAATATTGAGACTCCTTTAATACTTTGAATGGCTCACAAACAACAGAGTTTTATGATGTTAAGTCTATAAATCGAATCTATTACATATTAAAAAGTGGCAAGCCAATGGGTCCAGCCTAGAATTCAATAATTTGAAATGCTCAAAGACAACATGTTTTGTATAAGCTAATCGGTCCCTTCTAAGTGTATCTTCCCTTGGTGGGAAGCTTGAGCCGCCTTCAACATTTTGAATGGCTCTCAAGGACGGACAATGACAACTCTTACATTCCAACATAGTTTAATGGAGTGAAATATACGAGTAAGCTGTTGAAAAGCCGTCTATAAAAGGGTGTTAAATCATCGATTATAGTGAGGATTTTTCAAGTGGAGCAATGGCCAAAACAAGTGCATGGCTGCTACTTTTGGCATTAGCTGTAAGTTGTTGCAGAGTAATAATAATTTTTGGTTTTCTGTTTTTACTGGAAAAAATTAACAAGTAGAATATAATTAAAGAACTACTCGATGCTTATAAAAATGTGGGCATGGCTTTCAGGTAATTATGGAGCTAGATAGGATCGCTGCGGTTAACAGTACTGTGGCGGCGTTGCAGCGCCGGCAGTGGCGAGAAAAGCTTCCCGGCGTAGAATACCCCAACGACTTGCAGCTCGTCTGTCTCCTCTTTCATTACCACAGCTACAATCTTTCATCACAATGTTGAAGAACAAGGACGCCGCTTCCTTCGACGCGGAAGAATTCTGCAGCTCTGCGAATTTGTTATGCCGTCAAGATATGGCGTATCATCCGGCAGTAGGTTCACAATATAGCTGCTCAATACATTGCAGAAAGGGCGACGCGGTTGAGAATATGCACATGTTCCTTGATAAGAATGAGCTGAGGGAATCCGGAGAAATAACATTGCCAGATCTTCGCTCTACCATAACCTGGAAGTCTTTTTGGCCCCGCGTGTTGGCCGAGTTGATGCCGCCTGTCTCTACAGCAAATCTTTCTCAAATTTTAACGTTGTTAAACATCCCGCCGGAGTCGAACGTGTCACGGAACATGGCGAGTTCATTGGAGCTGTGCGAGGCGAGCAGGGAAGAAGGAGAAGTGAAGAGGTGCATCACCTCTGTTGAGGACATGGCAGAATTTGTGTTGTCCGTTTCGGGGTCCGGGGTGGAGCTGCTCACTGATCCCTCCACTGTTGGGTCTGGTCAGACGGTGAAGGTGAGAAAAGCATCGAGGAGGGAGAATGTGAAGGGTAGTAAACTGAGGGTAGCGTGTCACAGCTTTGTGTATCCTTATGGACTGTTTTATTGTCATTCTTTCCCTGGTAGTGACGTTTTCGGTCTGGAGTTGGAGGCTGTTGAGAATGAAAATAGAGTTATTAGGAATGCTACGGCCATCTGTCACTACTTTCCCAATGCGGGGCCAGGAAATGATGCTGCTTGCCATCTCGTCTTTGGTGATATGATGTTGTGGCTGCCTAAATCAGCGCAAACCTAGATCTTTCTTTTATCAATGGAGTATATTTATAGCCGTTTACACTTCTTAAGTGTATATTAATGTTTTTGGAATAATTAGGGGCATCTATTCTTGAATACATTAATGTTTTGGTATAATGAGGGGCATCTATTACGGAACTCTTGTATAGGATATATAGAAGAATGTATATGATTTAACAATTCATCATCTCTAGTATTAAACATTTTTTTTATATACGTTATATATTTAAATATATGTTTGAATTAAAATCGTAATTAATAGGTATTGTATTAACTGTAATTTATGTCTAAATTTTTAGTGAGTGTATTTTTATCTGATCTTAAAATAGGTAATTTTTTTGTAAAGTAGTTTTCTTAAATGACTATATTTAACAATATCAAGAAATATAAATTTTAAGGTATGTGTTCAATTAATTTGTAAATGTAAGTCCAATCTTGATTAATGATTTATTAATTCTTTTTCTTTTGTCGAAATTTTATCTATCATTTTGTTAGATTTATTTGTTAGTTTTGAACTAAAAAAGAGGGAAATGATTTTTAATCTTTAAAATTGTTTAAGTGACTTTTCTAACAAGGTAATGAAATGGAAAATCCTACTGAAGGAAATGTATTTGAGTTAAAGAATTGAATAGAATGTTTTATTGAAATGTACAGTTGCAACGAAACTTTTCTACTCCTGCTATGAATTTACATCCTCCATTCTTACTTGCCCTTTAGATTTGAGTATTATATATTTCAGACTGTAAAACAATATTGTTGCAATTTAATTCAAAGTGACATCCTTCATAACGCTCCACATTTCGAAAATAAACACGAGTTAAGGAGTAAACTAGATGGATAATGAAAATTGTGGGTGCTTAGAATATGGTATAAGCCTTAATTCATAAATTGAACCCAAAAAATTGAGAACTACGCATACCACACTGTTGTGTGCCATAAAATAAATAGACATGTAATGATCACAGAGGATATATATGACATTAGGTTCTCAAGAGGTCTAGCTGAGACTATCTTGAAGACCTCTGGTTTGAAAAGGCTCTCATATTCAAGGCTGAGTCGCATTTTTCTGTTCTTTACCGTGATCTCTCCAGGATTCTCCTTCAATGCGTTGGGGGTGGGTGTTGGGCGCAGTTTGGTCGATGTGACGGATGAGATGGAGCTCCAAGCCAGTGTTGCAGACGTGTTTGAAACGTTTCCTTCACTGTTCCTCCTGGGCGCGTCCATTTTTCTGTCTTCCCCGGTCGCGTGAGTTCCAAGGAGGATTGTTTGGTTGCCCACATTTTTTTTCTTTTGGTCTGGCCGCGTGAGGAGACTAGATGGATTTTCCTTGCTTTTCTTGAGGCATTCGGGTGAAATGGATTGGAGGCCTGTTTCCCTTCTGTGAGAGGGCTGGCCGTCGCGGGGCTTTTTTGGAATGTTTTCCTGCTGCGTTTTGTTCTGGTTGCACGCGACTAGTCGTGATCAGTTTGTAAAGTCTTGCAGCCGTAGTAGAAGGACGAGATAAAGTTTTAGTTGAAGCCATTTTGAGCACTTCCAATGAGCAGGTTGTCCGCTGTGTTGTTATCTTGTCAGTGCGAATGCTTCCTCAAATTCGAGACTCTCCTACAAGATATTTTATCAAATCCGAGTGCAGGAAGTGACAGTGTGACTGTTACCAGCAGACCTGATGAAATTTATTACAGAGTTCAAAGGACTGAAACCTTGCTTGTTCTTCGATGTAGTTCATGGAAGAGGGCCTCTTGGAGGTGGATCTGTTTCAGATCAGAATATTCATGAAGCACGTTTGCTTTGCTGCAGTTATGGCGCCTGCTTTATGTGTTGGTGACAGATCACACCCACAGGCACAGAAGATCTATGCAACGATTGAAGAAAACGTCTTGGGAGATGAAGGTAGCAGGATATTCCTCAGATCCAGAGCTTGCACTGATCCTTCATTTCTCCAAAACCGATTCGTGACAGTGAGGGTGTGTTACCAACAGGCCTGATGAAATTATTTGCAAAGAGTCTCTATTGAGATCTTACTTGTTGTAGGATGTAACTCATGGAAGAGAATCTGTTAGGGGCGGATCTGTTTCATATCAGAGTATTCATGAAGCACAATTTGCCTTGCAACTATATGAGCATCTTCTAAGGAGTCACTATGTTGGCAGGCATAAAGGGGTGCTAATGGAATTATTCACACTTTTTCAAGCTACAGCTGAAATGTTTGCACCGAGAGAGTTTGATGCTGTCCTCTGATCTGATGAAGGAAAAGGTTTATTTATCATTATGGTAGATGCCTTTAGAGCCAGGAGTGTGATGTAATCAATATATCTTGTGTCCAAGCTTCAAATCATGGGGTTGGCTTTGTAGATGTTATTCGCTGCCTGAATGTGGCACTAGGCACGAGCTCGAAAAGCAGCTGCATTGAAGCAATCTAGTGACTGGTCAGCCTTAATTGAGGATGCTAAGTCTAGGGACTGTTTTATGGATATGGAGTCTATACCAAGAGATTGTTCTTGGTTGTAAAGCCATCTTCTTTTGCTTTGTCTCAGACTAGGGCTGCTCCTAACATGAGAGCACCAAGGTTAGGAGGTCCAATTAGAAACAATCAGATGCATATGGAGATGGTGGAGGTGTTTGCGAAAATCGAACCACTTTTTCCTTCATATTTTGTCAGTTGATTCTGATGAGAGATTTCCTTCTGCTTGTTTCTTCTCCTCGTTTTAAAGATTTTATTGTTTGATAGTATGTGGGGTCCCAAAAGGGAATGCATGTGCCCTCTCCTTTAATGTTATGTCCCTTACTCGAATGATAGACTTCATCGTTTGTTTTTCTATTCTTCTTGCGTTGAGTTGCAAGTTGTTTATTTGATTATCTAGTATTTTCGATATCATTGAATTAAGTTACGATAACTTTGACAGCTCCTTCCTAGCACCCAAGTTGTCTTTTGACATTTTGTTAATCCTATCGAAGTCCCTTTGATAAACTTGGCCCTCAGAAGGAAAGTTGTGAGATGTGTGGATAATGCCTTGGGGCTAGCCCATTTGAGTTTCGTAGTAACTTTTAGAATAAACCAATTTGTTTGCTATATGTTTTTTCCCTGATGCATTGTTTATAACTCTTATCCTTGCCTTTCACATCGCGGTTTTGGTAGGCTTTGCCAGGGGCGCAATTCATCCCAACCGGGGGGGGGTCGGAATTATACCTGGGTGACCATGCCCCTATCAACTTGAATCATAACTAAATATCCTTCGAATCAGCCTAAGTTCCGAGTTCCTTGTGCGAATCAGTACCTCGTTGACACTAGATTGTTTTGGCCAATTCGCCCTCTATGGTGAATTTATTTCTGATGCGCTTTTCTAGAGTTTGTTCCTGACTGGCGTTATTTTCTGCGCCGGTGTAACGTTGGTAGCGGGGGGGGCTTATTATTATATTGGTCAGTTTGTATGGATGTTATTACTGTAATAGTTTGTGATTGATATTTCCTTAACTGTGATTGACCTTCGGGAACACTCATCTTTCGTGTGATAATCTTATGAATTCATAGCGGAAGGTTTTGTTTTGATAAAAGTCACTATAGAATTAAGTTTGTATCTATTTTGTGGCGTGGGACGTTGAACGGCGTTACGCGAAGGGTTGCCTGTAGGTAATTGGTGGTTTGTGTGGGGGGGATAGGGGGGTGCGGATTTATGGGGTTAAGAGTGGTGGCTGACCAAACATTAGTATTGTAGTGGACGTTGTGTTACAGGTGCCTTAGTGTTATAAAATTTGAGTTGATGACATTATTGTAATACCCTTGTGTGACGGAAACCACTTCTTCCTCTTCATGCTTGCTACTCTTCTGCGGCCTGTAAAACTTTTGACACCTTCCTGGATGTTGGTAACTCTATTTGGTAGTTAGTGGTCAAAACTAGTTACATGCCTTCGCTTTGAAACTTATATGTGTGTAACTCTTTTGATTTCCGGTTTGAAATTCATTTGTAACAGACTTTTTGTGTTAAATTTGGAAACCCGTGTTCCTTTTCTTTCCCCCCTTCTTGGGCCGGTCACTTTTGTTCTTTTAAGAAATGTATTATTTAGCCTATGCGTTGGTACCTTTGATAAAATTCTCGATGGTTGGTCCTATTTATATCAAGTCTCAATCTTGTAATCATTGTTATTTACTTACTTGATGGGAATTCTGTTCTTTGCTATATTGTTTATTATCTCCTTTATGGCCCAAGGGCCATTCTCAACGATTATTACTTCGTTGTTTTGTCTCCTATGAAGTACAAGATCTTCTCCTCTTGTTATTGACATGCATGAAACTTTAATATAACTTGATTGTTGTTCTAATTTTTAGAGGTTTTTTTTTTTTTTTTTGAACCATTCCTTGGAATAAGTTTTCCTTTTGTGATATTGTTAGATAATATTTAGGGTTGGTTTTGTGTAGGCCTTATCTGCTCAGTTCTCGTGAACTGACTCGTGAGAAAATTTGTTGCAGATGCTTACGTGTTAGATGATGGAAAGACTTGTAGATTATTGCATCAATCTTGGTTATGAGTTGCCTTGGTACTCATGTGTACTTGTTATAACTTTTGGAAAGGGCCTTTGGACATTTGTAGAAAAGGGTCTTGCTTAGTAATGTATTGTCGAGTATTGTTGTTTTGTCAAATTTTGAAACTTTGGCTTGTTTGGTTATCATTGAAAGATGAAATAATTTATTACCTATCCGCTTGGTTATGGGATATCTAGTTATTTTAAAATCCTTCGCTAGTAGCGGGGCCATGTCCCATGTTATTACTACTCTTGCTCCCTAGCCTTGTTCGATAGAGTTGGTCATGCCCTTTGATTTGTGCACCATGTTAGAAGAATTGATTTAAACTTGTTTGTTCGCAAACGAGTTCTGTAAACCTTGCCTTTGTTTAAATGTTGAGTTGTAAATTCCTCCTAAGCTTAGTAGAAAGGAGTTTTGTAAGCCCTATAAAGTGAGTTGGATAATCCTTTAAAGTTACACAAAATTTTTTATAATTGAATATATTTGTGGATGTGATCACTTGAACCTTTGAGACCTGGAACAATCAAGAGGAATCTATCTTTTGTACCCCATATGATAACTTATTATTATTTTATTCTCGAGCCAAGAAGCTCATACATTATCCTTTTCGGTGAAACCTTAAATGATGCTCATGTGAAATCAATGGTTAGATTATAGAAAATGACGTGGTTTATAAGTCGGAGTGAAAGTGATTAATAAAACCTTAACTTCTCTTTATCGTTTGAATGTTCTCCTCATGGCCAAACCTAATTAAGTAAGTCTAGATAGAACATTTCACCATTCCCTATAAACTCCAACCTAACCTCATGAAAGATTGATAGTAAACAATGTGACCCGGAAGCTAAATTCTGTTGTCCTACTCATTAAACCCATCCTTAATCCATTGGGATATTTCTTAAAACAAGGTCAAATTTAAAATCCTTACAAACAAGACAGCTATTGTTTATGAACCCTAAGCGGTACTTAGCACTCATCGGGAGCTTATGCCTTCACCTATGCAATAGAGTTGGGAACATGTTTAGTGGCTTGAATACGTAAATTAAAACCTTGAAGAAATGGAAAATGTCTAAAATCACTGAATAAGAAAGATTTGGACATCAAATTGATGATCCCAGTTTAAGAAAGCTTGGCCTTAAGCTATTTCGTCAACCGTTTTGAAAAGACACGAAGTTTCGCCCTTGTGAACGAATTGTGTGAATATTACATAAACTTTTATAATGAAGTAAGTCAGAATAAGAGACACTACTTTTAGTAAACAATAAAAATTTAACAAGAAATTCCTCAGGATGCCCCGTAGCTGTGAGTGGGTCGTGTTTGGACTTCCATGTTGTCTTGTCAAAAGAAAGTACATTGTCCTTGATAAGGTGTGAATGTTATCTGTGCTGACTTGTGGTCTCCCCCATAATAGTGGTTCCTAGTGTTGGTTGTAAACCTTATGACGACATTTGTGTCGTGTTGAGTCAAAGCCAAGTCAAAAAAAAAAATTTATCCTGTATTTCATGTGTTGTCCTTGTGGTTTGGTATTTTTGGTGGTGTTACATTTGGTATCAGAGCGTGGTTCAATGCTCTCGACCTATGGGGGCCCGGATGTGTTTTGTATGTGGTTGCTGGCGGTGGTTTTGTTACATGATGATTACTGCATGATGAGGATGATTCTGCATGATGATGATTCGTCTATTGGAAGATAATGTGCTTAAAGCGTGATGGTGATTATTGTCGAATTGTGATATGGTGAACGCCAGGATGATGGTAAATGTCACTCATGCTGTTGTCATCATGTTTTGATGTGTTGGGATGAGAGTATTCTCTCTCCTTCTTGTGGGTTCTAGGAAAGAATTCACGTGTAAATTATTGTTTTTGATGTGTGAAAAGAATTCTCATGTGGATGACATAATTTTGGAGCATTGTGGCATATATTTGATAGTGGTGTATCAATGGGTTGTATGACTAGTTGATGTTAAAAAAGAAAAATGAGTGTATCATGATGTTTTTTACCATTGTTTTGAAGAAACGTGTGTACCACCTTGTTATGTTTGCAACGTAATGTTATTTGTGATGTCCTATGTTCTCGTATATATGAGTTGTGTAATCTGTAATGCTTCATGTTGGTGATTTTGGGTCATAACGGTGGAGTGTAGAACCCTAGCGTATTGTATTGCACCTTGGGTGCAGAATTTGTAACGTGATGTATTGCAAACACTTGAATGTATAATTTGTGCTCTACCCCCGTATAACTACCATATACGTGAGACTTATGGTAGCTATGTGTGTCCACATGGTGTTAGTGATGTAAAAGTTACATGTTTTTGTTTATGCCTTACAACAACTACCGACCTCCTGAGGGAGATCGGTAGAAGTGTATGTTAAGAGTGAAGAATGGTGTACCCATGGGTTATAACTCGATCCAAACTTCGATTAGTAAGATTACATGTGAATCTTTCCTTCCTCTCTCCCTATGTGGTTGTATGTAGCCCCTATTGTATCTATGACCTAGGTTTAGCCTTGTTCGAAGGGCGGGTTGATTATATATTTTATACGAGCTGAGGCTTGAATGTTCCGAGTGCCAGCCACTCATTGAGTACCCCTTGGGTGGCCCGATAAGGCCACACATTACTCGTGATGTGCATTATTCTAAGTTGATTTTATATTCGTAAATTGAGCTGTGAGCTTTTTTATTTATTTTGTAGAACCATCATCTTTTCTTGATGTGGCAATGCTTTACAATTTTTGGGCATTTCTTGTTTGAGCACTACAGGGGATTTCGCATACTAACTTTGGCATTTGTTGTCATTTATGTTGCTTGATTTTGGGTCTTCTTTTAAAAATTTGAAATTTTTTAACCGCCTTGCCCAAGGCTTGGTCCTTTTCCACTCCTGGCACTTGACTGGATTGTTGTGCTGGTTCTAATTCGTGATGTGTGGAATAGGGTCATGGATGCACACCTGGATTGTTGGACCGATGGGCCCTCTTCGTTGTATGGGGGTACGCCCCAGGGGTTACATAAACCAGCGGGTTGTTTAACCATCGCATTATTATGTCACTGTGTAGGGTTCCAAACTCGATGTGCCTTGGGCACAGAGAGCAACCGCCTCCTTTGAGGGAGGGCCTAAGAAGGTTGAGGGAGGCATAAGAAGACTAACTTGAGGGAGAACATAATAGTTGAGGGGCATAAGATACTTGAAGGGGAGGCATAAGATTTGAGGTAGGCCATAAGAGACTTGAGGGAGGCATAAGAGTTTGAGGGAGGCTTATGATCTTTGTCTGTATGTTTTATGTTTCAGGATATTGGTTTGAGTTATTGTGACGTTGGTAGTTTGACTATTGAGGTATGTGTTACTCATTAGATGGTTATGTGGTTGTGATGTGTGGACCTTCATTGATTCCCTTGTGGGACACTATGTACCTGTAGCCTGGGTTTGTGGTTATGTGAGGCTTCATTGATGCAATTGAGGAAAGTCTGGTGGATTGTAGTACTCTTATTTTGAGTATTTGGTATATCAGTCATGATGTGTGATGAGTACCGTAATGTTATGGAATTGTGCCTTCTTTTCCGGAATTGTGTAACCTTTTGTGGTGTAATACATCCTGATAGTATATACTTGTGTTTTGTGATGAATAGTAGTGTCTTGTGAACCTGATAGGGGAGTTGTGGGTTAGAAAGTTCATGTTGGACCACCCCAATAAAGAATGAAACAAAAAATCTTTTAAAGATGAAATTTTAAAAGAAATTCCCTAAGAATTAATGCCTAATGGGAAGAGACTAATGAAATGATGAACAGAAAGGAACTGCCAATCTTCACAGAACATTTAAAATTAAAATTTCTACCACATGTTCCTAAGGTACCATCGTGGTCGTGCTTTAAATAGTTTTAATTTTAAACCATAGGGGTGTAATGTCTCTCTCTACATTGTTCCTGGTTCGAACCCATTTCCTTTCCTCTGTGTAATGTCGCATCGAGGAACATGCTTCTTAAGGGAGGAGAATGAATGCCAGCTGGGCATCGAACTCCCTTTTATACTTGACCACCTTGGGCTTGCCCTCCCAACCACTACCTGCCAAACGCTTATGGGTCTTGTCCATCCTTGCATGAGGAAAGGGGTGGAGTAGCGTTTTTTTTCTTGCCGTGATCTCTCAGATTCTCCTTTAAGCGTATGGGTGGGGTGTTGGGCACAGTTAGTTGTCATGGAGGTTAGGTGATTACAAGCTAGCATGAAACAGGCTGTCCGCATGTTGTGTATACTCAGTATTCAAGGCATCCTCAAAATCGTGCTGTAGGAAGCTACAGTTGAGCGAGGAACTGAAATTCTACTCGGAAAGTGCCGTTGAGGAAGCTTTTGGCATATTGAAGCAGCTAACAGGGTTAGAGAGGTAATTATCACAGAAAATCAGCGGCCTCAGAGGAGAGTATGGGGCAACAGCTGCTGCAGGGCAAGCCCCGGGGAGAGCCGTGGTGTAGATCCTGGCATTCTGCGTGCACGCGACCAGTCGTGATCAGTTGTTGCAAAAATCTACAGCTTGTAGCAGCAGCCATTTGAGCGCTTCCATATGAGAGGTTGTCCACTAGGTTGTTATCTGTTCAGTTCGACTGCAGCTTCAAGTTCGGCGACTCTCCTTCACCCCCCCCCCCCCCAATGATAGTTTTTATCAAATCGAATTAATGACAATGTGAGTGTTACCAGGAACTCGTGAAATTATTTAAGAGATAGCTGTTAAGACCTTCTTTCTGTCGATGTAACTCATGGGAGAGAATCCCATAGGCGCGGATCTGTTTTAAATCAGAATATTGGGAAAGCACGTTTGCTTTGTGTTTTTGGAG
The DNA here is from genome assembly GCA_019776745.2 of Taxus chinensis. Taxonomy (NCBI): domain Eukaryota; kingdom Viridiplantae; phylum Streptophyta; class Pinopsida; order Cupressales; family Taxaceae; genus Taxus; species Taxus chinensis. Next base: position 1,717 of record JAHRHJ020003461.1, on the reverse strand, counting down.
CATGCGTTTGTGTAGGTGACAGATCACACCCTCAGGCATAGCGAAGATCTATACAGTGTTGGAGAGAACGTTCTTGGGTCTTGGGAGATGAAGGGTACAGTGAGATTGTCAGATCAGAACACGGTACTGAGTTCTTTTTTCTTCTAATAGACTATTTTGGACGGTGAGAAGTGCTTCCAATAGAACTGAAGAAATTTATTACTAAGATTCTCTATGATGTTCTACTTGTTTACGATGTAACCCATGAAAGAGGACCCATAGGTATGAGATCGTTCAATATCGGAATATATGAAGCACTTTTTGCTTTGCAAATTATATGAGCATCTTCAACGAGTCACTGTTTTGGCAAAGATCAGATAGGAAGAAGAAGATGCACAGGAATTCCTCCGTTTTGTGATTAGAAGACTCTTGGGTAACAATGTCTGCATAAAGTGTACACAAGGATATACTTAATTGAGGGGGGGGGCAAGCAATTAAAGAGGAGCCCAATACATTGTAAGGACGTTTTTGGCAGTGTATGCAGAGCCAAGTCAGTGCCTTTCTTATGGTGACTGAGTCGAACAAGAGGGATAGATAATGGGTATCGCCTTGAGATTTTACGCGCCAACTCCTTAAAGGAACCTCTTGGCCGATTCCTTCAAGTTGAGGTGCTGCGATGGGAATAACATAGGACAATGTGTGAATGAAAAGTGCAAGAAGTTTGTCAGCAGGCCCACAAGCAGTTGTCATATTCAAGATCCAAATGTTCTAGTGATTCAGCTGAAGAGATTTGAAGAGTATTTGGTGGCAAGATAGATCGCAACATTATTTACGAGGAACTGGGACTTACTGAGCCAATAGTCTAGAGATAGTCAGGACCTAAGGCCGAGTATACACTATTTTGTTAGCAATGTCCATTCAGGCTATTCACAGGACTCTGGGCATTAGTATGCATATGCAAGGGAGAGTGCAAATGCCCGCTGGTATTGTGTAATGATGCCCATGTTTCTGCAACAACATTACAGGCTGTCTTGTCAAAAATAAGTATATATGTTGTTTCCTCGGAAGCAATCCAAACCAAAGCGAGACAAAGAAATTGATGTCTGTAATGGTGTAGATTCTAGAAACAATATCTGCAATGGATTTATAAACTACAACAAATGCAAAGAGAAGGTGTAAAGCCAAAAACTCCACAACCTTTGATAGCATCTCCATGCCTAACCAAAGTGGGATTGTTTCGACAGGGCATAGGACGTTCTCCAATGCTTTTGAAAAAGAGATTTTCGTTGCTTGTGTATCTGCTTAGTTGTCCTAGGCACTAAACTATCTTAGACGGATTTACTCATGATACTGGATGCTCATCGAAGTGTTCGGATGGTTTGGGCAAACTTGAAAGATGTGGTCTTTTTGGACAGCAATGATTGTCGGTGTGGTACAATTGGGTGGGGTTGAGACACCTTGGAAACTTGGAAAAATAATGGAGAAGGTACAAGGCTATGTCAAATGCTTTGTTGTTGGTGTTGGTAGATACTTATGCAAAGGGAAGCAAGCATAAGACACCCATATTGTTGACCCCCCCCCCAAAAAAAAAATCCCCTCATTTGCTTGGTCTCGCGATGATGCTGTGGAATGCTTAGAAGAAAACTAGTGCACCCGGATTCCAATAACTACGGTTCTTAATGCTAACCCATTGCGGAGTCTGCTACTCTTGTTGAAGCTAGAGAAAAAGGGCAAGATA
>JAHRHJ020003460.1:0-162242 GCA_019776745.2 Taxus chinensis | reverse complement strand
TTTTGCCTTCGCTGATGCCCTGATAGCTCAGATTTACTATGAGCTATGGATGTACACTACTGGTCGGAGGACAGGGATTGACGTTAGCTTTGTGCTCCATTGCTGGGCGTATGAGCACATAGCAGTGATTAGGCCATCCGGGCTTCCGTGGATGCCGGCAGCAGTGGAGGGTGTGGTGGTCAGGATGCCCACTTGGTAGCATTGAGACGGAGCCGAGTGGTCAGAGGTCGCAGACCAGACATGTGGGAGCGAGTCCCATTCATGCGGATACTGAGGCAGTTTGGTCTTGTACAGACAGTACCGGCCACATATACGCCATATAGGCGGGATGGCCGAGAGACAGATTTGCCGATTTTGATCCCGGCAGACCCACTGAGAGAGGCTCCACCTTCCGCAGACAGTGATGATGACGCGGGGGTGGATGAGGGCTACGCAGCGTGGTATGACACAGAGCTTCCACGACATCTCCCGCCCTCGATAGATGCTGGTGAGGAGGACATAGCTGCGACACTAGACAGACTAGAGGGAGAGCATGCCACACTGATACAGACACATCAGGTAGCTCTAGAGGAGATCAGGGCCTTGACAGAGGAGAGGGATTCCCTGATTGCGGAGAGAGACACCGCTCGCCAGGAGCGAGATACAGCGATCCAGCAGCGGGACCGCTATTTTCGGCACAGGGAGGCCCTCAGGGCCAAATACGGAGAGACCGGTGCCATATCAGAGTCTGGCACACAGGGCACGGCTCTAGGAGGGATACCACCAGCAGCGCCAGCAGCCCCAGCAGCACCAGCAGCCTCGTTACGAGCACCGGGTACTGTGAGCCTTAGTACGTACCAGTCTCTCCTTGCTGAGGTGAGATATTATGAGGATGCCCTAGCGCAGCATGCCCCAGATGTGCCTCGGTATGGGGCGAGGAGGAGAGCAGGGACGGCTACAGCGAGCGGAGCCTCAGGCGGAGGGAGCACTGGGAGAGATCGAGGTGGGCCGAGACCTCCAGCAGCAGGTGCATCGAGCTCGGTAGGCGGCGGCCAGGAGAGACAGCCGGGTGGAGAGGAGGGTGGAGGAGATAGTGTCCTCCACGCTTCGGATTTTACTATATAGAGATTTGATAGACTTTTGTATTTGTATAGTGATGTAGCCTCGATTGGAAGGCATTGTATAGATGGCTCGATTGGAAGCCACCCATTTTTGTAAAAAACACACATGTATATATATAGATTGATCACGTTACTTGGCATATAATTGTACTCATGTTTTTTTTTGGTTTTGATATACATGGATAGATGGATATAGATAGATGTTATTGGATAGATATAGACTGATAGATGATAGAAATAGATGTGATTGGATAGATAGATGTGATTGGATAGATATAGACTGATAAATGATATATGTGATGTGGATAGAACTTTGATAGATGGACATGATGTAACTTGGAGGTACATGTGTCTGATGTTTGGATTAGATATGGATAGATATAATGTATCTTGGATGTGCATTTTGATGGATAGATTTAGATATAGATAGATGTAACGTACCTTAGATGTACGTACTTTTCGATATTTTGATGGATAGATAGATAAATGTGTTTGATACATGGATGTAATTATAATGAGAAATGAATAAAGATAGATGTTTTGATAGATGATAGAAGATAAATTGTGATTGAATTAACATGTGAAATGTCAATTTAACAGGATGCAAGACAGAGAGATGGAGAATACTCCTTGCAAGAGCCTAAGATGAAAGCGGGAACAACCGTGACCTAGAAGAGAAGACACTCGGAAAAGAAGGGAAATGATAAGTCGGACTTCCAACCGACCATAGATAAAATCCCGATAAGAAACCGAAAGACCAAGCATACAAGGTCCTATATAAGATTAAAATAAACCTGACACTAACTAGTCGCAAACCAGATCTAGGATAGAAACGGAAAGAAAAGTAAGTAAGTACCTTGTTGGAATTTACAAGGGACAGAATACATGTCCATAATAGGGAAAGAGGATTCTCCATATGATCGACCAAAAGGTCCCAAAACTCAGCTTCATAGTTTTGATAGAAAAGCAAACTGATCGATACGGGAAGTTTGCTTGATATGGAAAGACTGATCGATGCGGGAAGTCTTTCAGTGATGCTAAAAAGTGTATAAACTGACTGGAAGGCTGATTGATTACAAGAAGCCTTGAGTATTTCTTTGAGAAACAGCCGTCCTTCAAGGGAGCGGTCTGTATTGTGAATTTTAATGATAGCCATCCTTCGAGGGTATGGTCTATTTTTTTTAGAATTTTTGATTCACTTGATAATATATGGATAGCTGTCCTTCGAGGGATCAGTCTATCTTTTTGGATAGCATCTTTCTCTTTTTTTTTTTTTTTTTTTTTTTTTTTTTTTTTTTAAACTTTTTTGGAAGAAGCTGAGTTTAGACCTAGATAGATCAGATGGAGGGGAAGAGAACATGGAAGAACATGTACTCTTGCCCCGAGCAGATCCGATTAAGATAAGTACTTGGGACAGATGAAGTGGTGATTAAGGTATTCCTACCATGAGGAGGAACATATCCAAAAGAAACGTGCAATGAGTAGAGCCGCGATACTCATATTTAAGGTAAACGAGGCAATAGGCGGAGAACCACACAATTTCAAATCACCACGAAAGTAGATGACTGGTTACTAGGACGGATGAAAGATCTGAGTTGCGACTAGATTTGTGTAAGATAGATTTTAACAATAGAAGGGCCGTAAATGCAAGGCATTAAGAGGTTCCGCTTCAGGGATACCATCCATGGAGGATAAACGATAAGCCCCAGACCCATATTTATGAGTGATAATGTAGGGGCCCATCCAGTTGGGAGCAAACTTACCACGTTGACTCCTTTCGAGTGTAGTGACATTTTGATTTTCCTTAAGAACAAGGTCACCAATTTTGAAGTCACGGTGTTGCACATGCTTGTTATAAGCACGCTTGACACGCTCGAGATAGACTTGATGATGCTCAAGAGCGTTAAGACGCCGCTCATCTAATAATTCAAGTTGTGCTAGACGATTTTGACGATAATCCTCATCGGAGACAAATTCTCTGAGAGAAACACGGAGAGATGGGATTTGGACCTCTAAAGGAAGAACGGCCTCAGACCCATAGACGAGAGAGAAGGGAGTAGCACCAGTAGGAGTACGAATGCTAGTCCGATAAGCCCAGAGAGCGAAAGGGATATGTAGATGCCAATCCCTACCAGCTCGACTAGTTACCTTTGCGAGGATATTACGCAAAGTTTTATTGGAAGCTTCGGCTTGACCATTAGCTTGAGGATAGTATGGAGAAGAAAAACTGAGCTTGATATTGAAAGCGTTGCAGAGATTCTGCAAATCAGCGTTTTTGAAGGACTTACCATTATCTGTGATTAGCTTGTGTGGAACGCCAAAGCGACAAATGATGTGTTGATAGACGAAATCAACTATGGGCTTAGCCTTTGTTGAAGAAAGAGGGATGGCTTCTACCCACTTAGTAAAGTACTCAGTGGCAGTAATGATAGAATGATGACGTTGTGAAGAACGGGGATTGATGAGACCAATAAGATCAAGACCCCACTGCGAAAAAGGCCACAAATCTGCCGCAGGTTGCAAAGCCTGACTAGGGATGTGCGTGAGATTGGAATGTTGCTGACACTTGACGCACTTCTTAGTGTATTCACAACAATCTTGATTAAGAGAAGGCCAATAATATCCCAAACGTAAGATGCGCTTGGCTACAGCTAAGCCACTAAAATGTCCACCACAAATACCGTCATGGACCTCCTGGATGGCTTTAGATGATTCATGGGTTTTGAGGCATCGAAGCAAAATACCATCAAAGCCGCGTTTGTAAAGAATCCCACCTAGGATAGTATAGCGATTGGCGCGTTGGACAAAAGATCTTCTACCATTGGAAGTCAGATCTGGAGGAAGGACCGAATGAGATAGATAATCAACTATCTGTTGATACCACTCATCCTGAGTATGGGTTGTGACAGCATTGATTGACGTTAATTGCCCAAGATAAGATGGTTGATCTAATCGTTGCACAGCCACATAAAGACGCGAGTCTTCGGTAAAAGGCGGGATAAGGGAGGCTAAAGAGGCCATGGTATCCGCAAATCGATTTGCAGTACGAGGAATGGATTGGATAGTGAAGCTATCGAAAGATTGGAGTTGGGCAAGAACGATGTCACGATATTTTTGAAGGATATCATTCTTGCATTGATAGACACCCGTGACCTGATTAACGATGAGTTCAGAATCACCGAAGATGTCAATATGACGAGCGCCGAGATTAACGGCATTTTGAAGACCTAAGACAAGAGCTTCGTACTCAGCCATATTATTGGTGCACTCAAAGTTTAATTTGTGTGCGACTGGGATAGGCGTACCCCAAGGAGGAATCATCACGAAACCCGCACCTCCCCCTTGCTGGCATTTGGATCCATCAAAGAAGAGTTTTACTTTAAATGGAGATAGACCAAAATCAATTTGTTGGATAAATTCATCGGGGAACTGAGCAAGGGGGTCACGAGTGTCCGGAAGAGGAGCACTAGCTAGTTGATCTGCAATAACCTGACCCTTGATAGCCTTTTGCGGGATAAACTCGAGGTCAAATTCTGTCATGAGCATAAGCCAACGAGTGATGCGATCATTGTGATAAGGCTTTGCATGGATTGTCTTAAGTGGATTGACACTTGTGACGATGTAAGTTTTGTGATTAAGAAGATAATGACGAAGCTTAGAAGTTGCAAAGAAGAGAGCGCAACATAGTTTTTCAGCCTCGGAGTAACGTGTCTCATACTCATGGAGGGTGCGACTGATGTAATAGACAGCTTGTTCTTTACCACAAGTGTCCCGATGCGAGATCATGGCTCCCAGAGCATGGTCAGTCACAGAGATATAAAGATAGAAAGGCTCCCCCTCGCGTGGAGGTGTAAGCACGGGTGGAGAAAGAAGATAAGCTTTGAGATCATCAAAGGCCTTTTGGCAATGCTCATCCCATTCGAAATGAACATTCTTACGGAGAAGATGGTGAAAAGGTTGACAACGGTCCGACAATTGGGAAATAAAACGACGCACTGATTGAAGACGTCCTTGGAGACTGCGGAGTTGCTTTAAGTTAGACGGGGGAGGCATCTCAAGGATGGCTTTTATTTTTGCGGGGTCAACTTCAATACCCCTGATGGAAATGATAAACCCTAAAAGTTTACCAGTGAGGACGCCAAACACGCATTTAGATGGATTTAGACGAAGACAGAAGCGGATAAGCCTCTCAAAGAGAGGCGCAAGGATGAAAAGATGCTCCTGACGGCGCTTGGACTTGCCGAGGAGGTCGTCAACATAATCCTCTACAGTTTTGTGTAAGAGATCATGGAAGATGTAGGTCATTGCTCGTTGATAAGTTGCTCCGGCGTTCTTAAGACCGAAAGGCATGACACGATAGCAAAAGGTCCCCCAAGGAGTTATGAAGGAAGTCTTATGTTGGTCTTCTGGTGCGATGAGGATTTGATTATATCCAGAGAAACCATCCATAAGAGAAAGCATCTCATGACCCGCAGTTAAATCTACGAGTTGATCGATATTAGGAAGAGGAAAATCATCCTTGGGACAGGCAAGATTAAGATCCCGGAAGTCGGTACAAATTCGAATCTTCCCAGTAGCTTTAGTTACTGGTACTACATTGGACACCCATTGCGGATAATCGATGGGTTGGATGAAGTTAGCCGAGAGCAAGCGCTGTAATTCTTCTTTAACAAGAAGGGCTACTCTAGGGTGCATTTTACGCAATTTTTGCTTGACTGGTTTGATGTTGGGAAGGGTAACGATATTGTGGACCACAATATCGGGATCGAGCCCTGGCATATCTTCATATGACCAAGCAAAGGCTTGACGATGTTTGGAAAGGAAAGTGGTAAAGTCCCCTAATTCTTGTGGATTAAGGGATTGGCCGACCTTAATGATGCGAGGGTCTTCAGAAGTCCCTATATTAAGGTCGATAGTGGCCTCGTTGAGAAGGGTAGACGTGTCAGAAGGAATGGTTTTGGGAAGATATGAATCCTCTGCCCCTAGATAGGTGAGGACAGAATCGTCATCCGCACAGTGGATAGTGTTGATAGTGGGAGAGTCGTCTCCAACTATTTCAGGGAAGATTAATGGTATAGAAGTGGACCGATTGTTAGTCTCATAGACTAACGGCCCTAAGGAAATGGTATTGATCAAAAAAAAAAGTTAGGTGGGATGGAAATGTCATCGTCCACATCAAGTGATGCTTCTGATTTAGTGGGGGAAGGTGGTTCTTCAGTAGGAAGAGGTTCATCAAGAATAGTGACGGTGGCTTTTGAAATGGGTTTAAATCCCAAACCAAATTTTTGATGTGGCATGAGAGTGGGAATGGATTTGAGGTCATGTATACCTTGTTCGTATTTTCCAAGGCCAAAACCTTTCCACGCGCATCGATATAGATAAGTTTTTGCAAACGTGGGATTCTGTAGATAATCAAACCCTGTTAGGTAAGGTTTGGCTCTAGGAGGAGAATCCGGGCGATAATGAGGTGTATCAAGACCACCGTAGATGAAATTGGTCTGTTGATTGGGCAGACCAATGGTGACGATGCGACCGAGACCTGTTTGATATTCAGGTTGTTTGTCTGGTCTACCATACTCATTAGGTTTGAGATGGGCATCGAAAGAAAAGAGAGGAAGCTCTCCTAGTGAGAAACGCTGCAATGTCTCTTCCAGATTTTGTAAATCCGGTAGTTTGGTTGCAGGTATGGAAGAAGATGAGGCCCCATCTGGAGAACATGGATTTTCTTTTAAAGGGGCAGACCTGTGGTCATGTCGCATTGTGCAGAAGGAAAAGGATCTCCTGGATGAGTATATATTTTGCCTTCATATTGATATTTTAGGCATCGATGGAGGGTGGATGGGACACAATGCATTGCGCGAATCCAGGAGCGTCCGAGGATCATGTTATAGTGGAACTTTCCTTCGACAATATAGAAGAGTTCATGAAGCAGCTTCTTACCTACTCGAATGGGTAAGACCACAGTTCCTAAAGTGACTGCTAGCTGATCGTTAAATGATCGAAGGGCGAAAGGTGGGGGTGACACCACATTCTTCGGTAACTTAAGTTGTTCGAATGTGTGGGAGGAGATGACATTGAGAGCAGCTCCACTATCGATCATAACACGTTTTAGGGTAGTGTTATTGATTTGGACTGTGATGAAGAGGGGAGCTTCCAAATCCTCTGAAGAAAGAGGAGGAATTTCCGAATCCTCGAAAGAAATGGCGGTTGATGGTCCATTCAGTCCAACAACTAACTCGAAGGGTTGGGGCTCATCGGAATTTACTGCGATGCGACGCAGATTATCGATTAGAGCCTGGCGATGTTGTGGGGAGGATTGGATGAGGTCAAAAAGAGACATTTTGACCGGAGCCTGGGTGAGTTGTTTCATAACACTCTCCTCAACGGATACGGGAACTTGAGCCCGAGGTGCAGCACGAATGGAGACCTTGGGTCGTGGGGCTGATGAGGAAGGAGACACGCCTTCAGGGGCTGCAGAAATGACAACCCGTGGTCTAGATGTTGAAGATGAAGATGGGTTATCATAATGTTGGGTTCTAGTGGCGATATGGATTGTGTCAATTTGGGAAGGAGGGAGATCAAGTGGAGTGGAACCACTAGAGGTCTGAATGGATGGTTGAGGTTCGGATGAGGCTAGGGTGACAGGAGGTACTTGTTCCTCCTCCAGCAAGAGGTCACTTTCTTCCAGAAGGTTCTTGACAACGGCTTGAAGAGCTTTACATCCCTCAGTGTCATGACCTGGAGTACGGTGGTAAGCACAAATCAGATCAGAGTTAAACCAGGTAGGTTTCACTCCTTTGGGGTTATAAGGTTTAATCGGAGGAAGGGTTATAGATGCAGATTGGATAAGTTGATGAAGGATTTCGGTATAGAATCCGGTAGACGAAGAGGAGGATAGAGATGATGAAGATGGTTCTTTTACCTTAATCGACTGCCGAGGTAAGAGAACTTGCATGTTAGGTTTAACAGTCTGTTTAGGAATCCTCTTATTTGTTTGGACATTTGGAGGAGCAGTCTTGGGTGCTTGGGATGGGAGTAAATGAGACATGATTGACTTTGGTGGAGGAGGAGCCCCTAAAATAGACTTTGAAGGTGATGGAGATGTGATAAATTTTGTGGTCTTTGGAGACAAAGGGGGTTGTTTGGTTGAATTTACTGATGACTTAGATGATGTCGGTTTAGAAGAGGAAGAAGCCCCCAAAGTAGGTGAAATTGGAGGAAGATAGGGTGACTTGGTTTTTGGTAATGGTCCTGATAGAAGAGGTGATGTCTTTTTAGTAGGTAGGTCTATTTGTCGGGGTATTGATGAAGAATGTGTTGTGGATGAAGATGATGGCTTTGATGGGTGTGTAGAAGAACACGCCTTCTCAGCGGGCAAATCCAATCGTTTATGAGGCGTGGAGAGAGATTTTTGTGGAAGAGCACCAAGAGTCTTGATGGTCCGAAATATGGGCTTCCCTTTTTCAGGGATGGTGACAACTTCAACGGCATAAGGTGATTGCAACCTTTCCGGAGGAAGCAAATGGGGAGACACTGATGGTATGATGTTAGATTTTGGTTGTCTCGGTTTAGGTTCGGGAACCGAGCGTATAGATGTTGATGCTACTTCTTTTGATTTTTCCTGAATAGGTGAAGTAACATTAGTAATGGAAGAAGTAAGTGATGAAGAAGTTCCTTGCGAAGGGACCACTTTTGGTGTAGTGATCAGGGGTGGAACTACCGTAGGAAAAGAGATAGGAAGAGTCAAAGTCGAAGACACTTCCGTCGAAGTTGGCACGATTATAGGTATGTTCACCAAGGACATAGTTGTAGCGGGAATGGGAGCAACAGAAGTAGATGTGTCCGAAGTGGAAACTCGAAGGGATGTGATTGCCTCGAGCATTGAAAGAATGTCTGATGATGAGACAGATGCGGAAGACACTGTCTCGGGTATGGATGGGAGATCGGACGAAGGAGCGGAGAGAGATGAATCCGTGCTTAGCAATGTAGGAATATTCAAAGGTGGGCTATCGGAAGATGGGGGATTTTCAGTGATTGGTGAAGTGGGAGAGGGTTCTGATTCGATTGCCGTGTTTGTAGATGACGTGGTTTCCGAAGCGGATTCTTCAGTAGAAATGACGTTGATAATGTGGGTGTTTGGTTTTTGAGATTCTGAAGAATTATGATTTGGGGCATGATTGGGGAAGGGTTGTTTAAAAACGTCCAGTGCTTGATTTGGGGGAGCATTTGGGTTATCCAGGATAAGCTCGCCTTTATCAATGAATTTTTGGACAAGGTTTTTGAAAGTCTGACATCGTTCAATGTCATGACCTTTGGTTCTGTGATAATGACAGAAATCGTTTTCCCTAAACCAGAATGGACGTTCTCGGCTTTCATCAATGTCCCTAATGGGGGGAAGTTCGATCATGCGAACTTCCAACATTTTTTCTAAGATAGAGGCATATGATTCCCCCAAGGGAGCAAAGGATCGAGATGATGAAGCCCCTTTTCGAGCAGACGAAGGGTCTCTTCGTGGTGGTTGATTAGGAGTACTATCAGTTCTTGATGTTTTTAATACGATAGTATTTGTGGACCCTTGATTCTTATCTTTAGGAGGGAAAGAATTTGGTTTGGTGAACCGAGAAAAATCGGGTTTAGACTTGGAACGAAGTTTTAGTTTTCCTTGTTCAATGGCACGAGATTCGAGTTTGCGTGCCATCGTGAAGGCTTCTTCGAAAGTATGAAAAGTTTGGATTCTTAACGTGGAAGAAATGTGACTAGCACAAGATCGGGTGAACAACTCGATCTGTTGAGATTGAGGGAGGGAGAAGGACAATTGGTTGATTATCCCTCTCCAACGAGCGACAAAGTCTGCAATAGACTCATCGTCGAATTGGCGAATGTTGTAAAGATCTGTGATTGAGATCTTATGGGCAATATTTATTGAAAAGTTTTCAACAAACATTTGGGCCAATTGAGAGAAAGAAAATAATGAATGTTGAGGAATATTATTGTACCAGTCCAAAGCGGGACCCGCTAGAGACATAGGAAAGGTACGGAGCATGAGCTCCTGATCTTGGACAATGAGATAGCAAGCATGTTTGAATGCTCGCAGATGTTGTTGGGGGTCTTCCCGACTATGAAATTTTGAAAATTTGGGAAGTTCCCATTGGGGAGGATAAGGCTTAAAAGCCACCGAAGGATGAATGGGTTCATTGCATACTTCTTCAAAGGAGTATGAAGGGCGGGCTCCTTTTGTGGAGGCTTCCAAGTCTGCAATTTTCTTGAAGAGAAATTGAACCACATCCGATTGGGGAGGAGGTACATTGGTTTGTCCTATATGAGAAGCAAGTAGTGGGTGTTGTTGAGGTGTCGATGGGGGATTCATCTGTTGTTGGATAGGATGATAAGAGGAATAACCAGGTGTTCTGGGTGACACCGGGTGGGGTATTTGCTGTGAGGCAGCTTGCGTATAGGCAGGCTGCGAGATAATAAGTGGTTGAGCAAATAAAGGTTGGGTGACGGATGGAGCCTGTGATTGGTGGACTCCTATGTTTGTTGATTGGATCGGGATAGATTGAGGAATATGAGTGTTGGTTGGATTGGTCATGTTGGGGAACAAGACCTGAAAGGGGCCTTCTACTGCCGAATTAGGTATCAAGGGTGCCGATACTAGAGGATGGGCGAATGTCACAGTCGCTGGAATATTGGAAGAAAGACCCCCTAGAGGACGAGAAGTAGGAGCCAACTGCCTATTCGGAGGGGGTTGACTCATGAAGAGGTATTGACCTTGAGAAACGATAGAGGGCATAGACGAATTGACGGCAATGTGCGGATGTGCAGACGCATTTACTATAGCAAGGGCAGAAGACCTCTCAGAAATGGGTTGTGGAATATTCGAGGTAACTGCAGTGTTAGGGATAGGTAAGACTAATTGAGAATTAGTCGACATGGTAGGTGGAAGAGAAAAGGGAGGCATAGGGACCTCGCCCTTCTCCGTGGCTCGAGGCAAGAGAGAGGATGAAAACTGTTCTACATAGGCCTGGGATGAACCACGAGGATAATCGTACACTTGTTGGATTGGTGGTCCTTGATCAGATATTCGAATGGACTTGTGTACTAGGTAGTCCATGAGGGCTACCGGATTGCGATCAAGGAGAGCCTGAAATTCAGGATCCCCGCGAGGAATAGACTCCGAATCAGAAGATATTTCTGATGGACTAGGAGAAGCTGGACGTGATGGGATTGTTTTGGCTTGATGGAAGGGATTATACGACCATGAGGGGGAACCAACTAACAGTGGTCCCGAGGAAGATGGGAGGGGTGCCGAAACATCCACGCTGGTGGTGATTTCGGAGGAAGAAGGAACCTGTTGGGCCATTTTCCTAGATTGCGACCGGGTGATAACCGTCATAAACAAGCAAGAAAGAAGATTATCCTAACTAATGCACAAACAATTCAAGCAGCGCAAGTGATTATCTCCTTTAAATTTTGATGCTTTTAAGAAAAGAAAATGTTAGGGAAGGCTTTTTAGAACAGGAACTACTCAGATAGCCAAACTAAGGATGGTTTGGGTAATGTTTGGTGAGGAGTCCCGAAGGCACTTCAGTAAAAGACCGGTACGTGGCTTGATATAGGGGCCTACCCCCGCACTTCACACACCGCTGCGATAAGGGAGTCGGGTGCTTTGCCAATATATACCAAAATCTTTCGTGAATTTATAGCGCGGCCCGAGTACCGCGTAGGCTCTTCCTCTTGGATATCACTTCCAAGTAGGCGAGGCCAGGGAAGGAGTTTTGTTTAGATGCTTTATACCTAGTGATTTTGGCTTTGTGTGCAAGGGTGAAAAATAAAAATTAAATAGTGTCACTACCGATTTTGATCAATTTTCCAGCCTATTTAAAACTAGATGAAAAAGCATGCAGCAATGACAAAGAAAAGGTTCTTTTTAAGCACTTAAAACGAAATGTTTGATTTCGATGAAGACAATTCAAACAAGTTCTTTCCCAAATGCGATTAGGTTCTTTTTAAGCACCAAAAACTGAAGTGTTTGGATGTGATAGACAACCAACAAAGAAATCCTAAAAAGGAGAAAACACCGAAAAAGAGGAATACCTGTAGGTTTAGCTCTCCAAGGTGTGTGGACTTCAAAAAGCGCGTTGTTGAGCTCTTCCCCTCGAACAATCCCACGAACAAGCAAAGTGCTCCGCAAGAAAGGATCAAGCAAACAACAAACAAGATCCGGAAAGATACATCCAGATAATGGCGAAACGAAAAACTTCTATTTTAAGAAAATAGAAAAATTTCAAGATAATGATTTCGCCTAAGAGCAAGATTGAAATGATGAACAGAAATGCTCAAATAGGACTGATAGAAATCAGTGAAGAAAAGGAACAAAGTTCAAAACTAGGAAAGAAGTGAACTTACCAATAAGGGACTTTGGTTCAAGTCCCACCGGGCGTGCCAGAATGTAGATCAAGAATTTCGCGTTTGTTACCTGTCCAAGTTAATGCACCAAACTAAACACAAGAACCCTGAAAAACCTCAATGAAATTGATACCTGATGAAGATGTAGACGGATGAGGAAGCCGATGTAGACAAGACGGGCGCACACGAGCAATTTGCACAATAGATCCGAGTAACCTGCAAAACACCGATGCTTGACAGAAAAAGATGGCGTTAGAAGATATATGGGTGGACTGCCCGAGAAGCGGGTCCGGGAAGCGATGAGCTTCCTTGGCGGATGTCAGTCCACGTTTTCAATAAAGAAAAGGAGCATACATGATAAAGGATGTAAATAAAGACTAGATTTTCTGATTGCAGTAATAAAACAGAAACTGAACAGCAGACAGAAAGTACAGAAAACAGGGAACAGGGAAATAATACTGGATTTGTGTTACCTGTGACCTTTTACCTGTCTGCAGAGAAATCGGCGTCGACTGGGTCTAATCGGCGGCGACTGATGTGATCGGCGTCGACTGGGACTGATCGGCGTCGACTGGACAAGATCAGTGTCAACTGAAGGCAGACTGAACAATCAGGGACTGTGCGATAGGATTGGAGGATTGGAAGGTGAATGTGGTCTGCTGGATGTGTCGAAGTTGGCGAGACACTGGAACAGGGTCACCAGATGATAGATGGTGATGCGACGCTGATATGACAGGGACAGAGTAACGGTGCTCCTCTCAGGGATTGATTTGGACAGGATCTGCCCTAATTTGATACAATTGATGCTAAGAAGATCTCTCTTTCTCTCAACCTGTATCTTTCGCTCTTCTGTTCGCTTTTTTCGCTCGTTCGTAATCTCTTCCGTTCTCTTCCGTAGTCTCTTCGGGTGTTAGAACTGAGTTCTGGGCTTGCTTTTATAATCGGCGCCGCTCCTATAAAATCGGCGCCGACCATATGGGTCGGCGCCGATCGCGGAGAAGACTCCCGAGATGGCCAAATTGATCGATTCGAGAAAGATAAGACTTATCCCGACTACGGGGAAATATCCCGCTTAGGGAAGATTAAAAATGGATGCAATGCATGGGTAGAATAAATTTGGGGTGGATAAGTGATTAAGATGCATGGGAAGAAGCGTAATCAAATATTTAATATTTAATCACTCATGGATAAGATGTGATGGGATGAATTAAATTTGGAGTAAGCTATTAAATTGCAAATTGGATAATATCCCAAGGGGATAGTTGGTGACGTAAACGTGCCCCAGGTTACCTAGGCAAGTAAACGGATGGGAGGGACACTAAATTGAGTAACCAATTTTAGGTGAATATTCTTCGGACATTTTTGTGCTTGTGTCAAAAGCTCCTTTTTACTTGGTACCTGTTATCCAAAATTCCCCCCCCCCAAGGTAATTTTGATAACATGCATCGAAATTATTCAATCCCGAGAAAGTACTATTGATTCAAGACAAAAATCGTGTTTCTGGGGTCCCCTCGGGTTCTTTCTAAGGTACTCCTGTCCAAGCAAGAAATCCCAAGTAGGTTGAGAAAAGGTGAAAAAATTGCAAGAAAAGTCAACGCTTGGTGCCGTGAAACTACAAACGGCCATAACTTTTGACTCCGAGCTTCGATCTTCGCAAAATTGGACTTTCTGGAATCGAGCACGACGTCCTCTACGCCACCAGGCGGTCTGCGCAGCATCCGGGATAGTTGGGACATTTTTAATGCGCGGCGGCACGAAAAGCTGAAATTAAAAAGATGAAGATAATTGGCTCCAGTCTAGTTAATGTCTCATTCTCGTCAAATGACAGAAAACGCCTGCCAGACCCAAAATAGCTGCCCGCACTCAAAAGGCCATAACTTTTGCATTTCTCAACGCGAATCTGTCTGCACAAAATTGGTACTTTCGTTGGAATCGTGGCAAGCCGAGCTCGACGAGGCACAGCGATAAAGCCGAAATTCTAGATTTGATCAGAAATTGATTGAATATTTTTAAGGAAACGTGCGCCCCTGGGTTCAGAACAATGTTTCCATTTGGTAGCTGGGAGTGCAATTAAGAGGCATGGTCATCATTCTTTCTCTGCTGCAGCACATGGGACAGTATGGGGAGCCTTTTGCAAGTAATATACAATCATTTCACTCAATTTAATGTTTCTTACAGGTGGTTGAAGGACAGATTTCGATCCAGATTTCCATTTTCCCTTCTCTTCTCCTTCTCATTTTTTCTATAAATTGGAGTGTTGGGCTCATTGTAAAGGAGAGAGTTTTTGGGTAGCAAAGCTCTGTCAAAATTTCTTTGTGAAGCCAGTGTGTTGCAGGCCCTTGTAGTGGACTCCTTGCATGGTGATCCAGGCCCTTATCTTGTAATAGACTGAACTGTGCATACCAGGAAGCAATAAAATACAAAGTTTGTGGATGTATCTTCCCCTGCTGTGTTTTCTTGCATTCTTCTTGCCCCTTTTATCTCTCTACAAGAATATTGTGTCTATTATTATGTTCTTGCAGGAATTCACTAACATTGTGTATGCTTGGAATATTGTTGTGAATGCATTTTGCTAGATTATGGTGAACTGTCATCACCTCTTCTAGTGTGCACTTTCCCTCTGTATTTCACACATTTGGAGATTACTCTCACACCCTCCTTTTCTGGTGTATCACCGCTTTAGTGTAGGCTTTCATTTTATGTATTCTCTCTCCCTGGTCCCTTGGAAGTTTAGATTAGAACAGTTAGCTTATCCTGCATTAGAGTAGATTGTGGCAGGTAGTTTAGGAGCAAGAACCAGCTTTCTCTGGAGGTCTGTCTCAAGTAGCAAGTCCCACAACTTGGAGATAGTACCCATGTTATCCAATCACACTATGAGTTCAAATACATGCACAGGGGTGCTGTGATTCGGAGATAACAGTTCTGGCACGCCCAGTGGGACTTAGAGGTCTTTAATTTCATTGCAACAAGATTGATGTGCACTTGTTGTAAGTTCCAGCTTTGAAGGAGCTTTAAAATCGCACATCTGGCGACTCCAAAAGAGGCATAATCCGCTGGTTTCAGCAGTCCAAGCCTGGAAAATTTATGAGAAGAATACAGACCAGGTCAAGAACTAGGGAGGAAGGATTGTTTGTTTATCTACATCTATCTCCAGGAAGAGAAAGAAGGGGAAGACGAGCTCAAAGATCTGCGTCTCCACCTAATAGAACTTTGTCTACACCTCCACCTGGTAGACCTTTTCTCGCATCAACAAGGATTCTCAGACCAATCAGAATGGCGCAACCACTAAATCCCTTTGTCAATTTCACTGGCAGCAGCCCACTTGCCCTCAATGCACAGAATCCAGTTCCAATTGCAGCATTGAAGAACATTCCATTTTTCACTGGAGAAAATCATACCACTCCTGGTGATCATGTCAAAGACATTGCTAACGTCTGTGTAATCCATGAGATAAATGAAATGGATGTGGCTGTCAAACTGCTGGCATCATCGTTCAAAGGGAAGGCATTGCAATGGTTCAGAAGCCTTGAAGCCGGTTCTATCACAAATTGGAATCAGTTGTGCATAGTTCTCCATGAGCAGTTTGGAGAGAAGGGAGACAACTTGTCTCTTCTAGAACAATTGACAACTATCAAGAGAGCCCCCAACGAGCAGCTGACTGACTTCAACTTCAGATTTCAAAAGTCTTGGGATAGGATTCCAGTGGCAGTCAGGCCAACAGCAGAAGGTGCTTTTCTATACTATCTTAAAGCTTTGAATTCTGATATTTCTATGTTAATTCAATCTATGGGAGGCACAACCTTACCTGCTTCTTATAGCATTGCCATTAGGGCTGAAAACTGTCTTATTCAAGCTGGTAAGCTAGCTCCCAGGCCCCCAATGCCATTATACCCAAGTTTGGAGAGCCCAAGTACTAGTCAAGCACCTGTCTTAGCTCCTATTCCCACTCCTAGAAATCAAAGTTCAAATGAAGCTTCCACTTCATCTCCAAGTGCCCCAAATGAGCTTCAAGAAGTTATGAAACAATTGCAAAATTTAGGTAATGAGCTGGTCACACTCAAGAGACAGCAAGCTCAAAGTTTTAGACCTTCCTATCAGCCTCAAGCTCAACCAAATAGGCAACCATATCAACCTCAAAGACCACCCAATCCAGCTGCAAATCAGAATCAAGCAAGGCCTCCTGCCAATAGACCATTTCAGCCCTACAACCCCAATGTTGCATCTGCATCCAAAGCTTTGGTGCCAGTCCAAAATAACATGGCCCAAGAGTATGATTGGTGTTTCCCGTGCAGTCAGCCACATAACCAATCAATGTGCTTTAACGGTGCATTAAATCAGGCCCTGATGGTGCAAACTATTGGTGGGTCGCAAGAGTCCAGCCACGAAGGAGATCAGCAGCAGGAAGCACCTCAGCAAGGAACATCTTCGAACGAAACTACTCTTGTCAATTGGCAGGCTGAAGATTTCTGTGGTATGAATCAAATACCCTCTCAAAGTGTTACAGCCAACACAAGGTCAAAGAGGAGAAATTTGGGTGAAGGACAACCATTAGATCCAAGTAATCCACAACCTTCTACCACTCCACAAGCCGCTGGCAGACAAACTGTAGTTCCAAACATACAAGGAGCACCTAAAACGGCCCCTAGGCCAACTCAAATGCCAGTTGTTGCTGCCCATACACAAGGAATGAATGTACAGGCCAAGGTACAACAAAGAGATGCTTCATCCCCATTCAACATCATTGATCAGATGAAGAAGACAAATGTCAACATATCAATGTGGCAATCACTATCCATCCCAGGCCAAAGAGATTTGCTACAAGCTGCCATGAAGGACTGGTCAACTTCAAATCACCATGTCCAGATGCAAGAGGAGGTACTCACAAATGCTGCCCAGCCTGAAGGAAATCATGGAGGACAGCAAGGTAAAATGTTGAAGCCCCCTCCATTTTATGTTTCATTGATCATAGGAGATAAGCTGGTACATAATTGCATGATTGACTCTGGGGCAAGTAGTTCAGTAATGCCAAAACAGATAGCTGATCAGTTAGGGCTTCAATATGAAGTCATCTCCAAGGGTGTAGTGCAATTAGATGGGACAGCAGTGACAACGGTTGGAGTAATCAAAGGTTTGAGCCTCACACTGCATGCATGTCCCAATGTAGTAGTGTTGCAAGATGTGTCAGTTATAGACATGCCACCACTCTTCGCATTGTGCTTGTCAAGAGACTTCACTGCTAAAATTGGAGGCTATCTTTCAGCGGATTGGTCACACATGTTGTTCAGAACAAGGTATGGAACTAAGGCCACAATCAGGTCTGAACCTATTGCAAACTTCCACATTGAGCCTTACACTCCAAGCCAAATCAATGCCAACTGTTCAGCGTTTGATCAAGAAGATTATCCAAGCACTGATGAAGCTGACACCAAGGTTGGAAGCATCCCAGATTTGACTCTTGATGAATGGGCAAGCAAGGTGCATGATTTTGATCCCTATCAAGAAATAGAAGAATCTGAGCTAGGAGTCTATTGCATACATGAAGAGAATCAACCTATTCCCAGCATCACCAAGCCAGATCATAAGGACAAGAATGAAGTATGGCAGCTGTTCTTTGATGGGTCAAGGAGTAGACAAGGTGCAGGAGGAGGAGCTATGCTCATTTCACCGCAAGGTATAAGGTATTACTCAGCCTTCCGTTTCCAGTTTTCCTGTTCAAACAACACAGCTGAGTATGAAGCCTTAATTCATGGACTGCACTGGGCAAAGAAGAAATGCATCAGGAATTTACAAGTATTTGGTGATAGTGAGCTGATCATAAACCAAGTCAAAGGAAAAAATGCTGCCAAAAATGATCTGTTGAAGAACTACAAAAATCAGGGTATGGGATCTTATTGAAGATTTTGAAGCTTTTAGCATCATTTCCATCCCAAGAAAAAAGAATGAAGCCGCTGACAGACTGGCAGCAATTGGGGCTGCGTTTGATGTTGTAGAAAGTATCAAAAGTGAGAAAACTCAGCCTCATATCAAAGTGGTTGTGAGACCAGCTGTTCCGGATAACAACACAAGTTGGCAAGTCTTCGAGAATGATCAGCAAATTGTTAATTTCCTGCAAGAAGAAGCTGAGTTCTCCATGAGAAATCAAGACAAGCTGGAGCAGCAGTATGGTGACCAAGTGGTGCAGCTGAGGACTAACAAATTACCAAAAGGCCTCATAACCTTGAGTCAATCTTCAACCCGAATGATCAGTTCCGGAAGGAGAAAGTGAACATTCAAGTAAAGGGTGAAGATTCAGAACCTATCTTAGTAGATGAAGGCAAGACATTGCAAATTGGCAAAGTAAGTACTCCACAAGAGAAATCTGATTTTGTTCAGCTTTGTCAAGAATTCCCAGATGTCTTCGCTTGGACTTACAAAGATTTAAGAGGTTTCAATCCAAAGTTGGCACAACATACTATTGAGTTGGATCCGGAATCCAAGCCTGTCAGGCAAAAGCAAAGGCCAGTAAATCCTCATATCGAGCCTCTCATGAGAAAAGAGTTAGGCAAGCTCATTGAGGCCAGTATCATCTTCCCCATCAAACACTCAAGTTGGGTTGCAAACTTGGTGCCGGTAAGAAAGAGAAACGGAGAAATAAGATTGTGTGTGGACTTTCGTGATCTAAATAGAGCATCACTCAAAGATCATTATCCGCTTCCATCAATGGAACAAATATTGCAGGTTGTAGCTGGTTCAGAAAGGTTTTCATTGCTAGATGGATATTCAGGCTATAATCAGATATGGTGAAAGAAGAAGATCAATTCAAAACGGCCTTCACTACAAAATGGGGCACGTATGCTTACAAGAAGATGCCATTTGGACTGTCAAATGCGGAGCAACATTTCAGCGAGCTATGGATATGGCGTTCAAAGGCTTGATCAACAAGATAGTGCTGGTATATCTAGATGATATCACTGTCTTCTCAAAGAATGCAGCAGACCATCTCTTTCACCTCAGACAAGTATTTCAGAGGTGTAGAAGGTTCGGAGTGTCATTGAATCCAAAGAAGTGTGTATTCTTGGCACACGAAGGCAAACTGTTGGGCCACATTGTCTCTAGGGAAGGGCTAACAATTGATCCTGAAAGGGTTGAAGCCATCCGAACGCTTCCATTGCCACACCACAAGAAATCTCTCCAAAGCTTCTTAGGAAGGATAAACTTTGTCCGCAGATTTGTGCCTAATTTTGCCACTCTTGTGAAGCCTCTAACAATGATGTTGAAGAAGAATCTGGCATTCAAATGGACAGCAGAAGGCAAAGAGAGTTTTGAAGACATCAAGCATGCAATATCACAAGCTCCAACTCTTATCAACCCAGACTTTTCGAAGGACTTCATGTTGTATGCGTTTGGAGGATCAGACACAATCTCAGCTATCTTGACACAGCTGAATAGAGAAGGTTTAGAACAGCCCATAGCATTCTTCAGTCAAACCTTGGAAGATTACGAAATAAAGTATTCTTTCATCGAAAAGCATGTCCTTGCTGTCATCAGGAGCTTGAAGAAGTTCAGACACTTGGTCTCAAACAATAAGATTCAACTGCTGGTGTCTCATGCTGGCGTCAAGGACTTCCTCCTAAACAAGGATTTAAATGAGAAGAGAGCAGGTTGGATCACTCGGGTGATGGAATATGATATTGAAATCAAAGTGACCAAGCTAGTTCGTGGTAAAGGCTTGTGTGAGCAGCTCGCTTCCAAACAACTAGACGAGTCAAAAAGTGAAGAGGATGTTGTCTTGCTACTACAGAATGATCAAGAACAGCTAGCTGATGATGCATCCATCCCATGTTGGACTCAAGACCTTGTGCATTACCTCCAAACAGGTTTGTGCCCTCCAGAAGTGAGCAAAGCAAAAAGGAGATACTTCAGATTACAAGCCATTCCATATGTGCTTGTTGACGGAGTTTTGTTCAAGAAGGACATCAATGGTGTTCTATTAAGATGCATTGGAACAGGTCAAGTTGAGAGGATCTTACACGAGTTCCATGAAGGGGAAGCAGGAGGCCACTTTGCTCCACGAGTGACAGCTCTCAAAATCATGAAAGCTGGTTACTATTGGCCTACTGTGTTCAATGATTGCTACTCATGGGTCAAGAAATGCAGGAAATGTGCATTCTTCACAGGGAAAGAAAGGTTAGCAGCGCTGCCCCTTCATCCAATTTCAGTAAATCGGCCATTCATGCAATGGGGATTGGACTTCATTGGGGTTATCAATCCCAATTCAAGTCAGGGCCACAAGTGGATACTAACAGCAACAGACTATTTCACCAAGTGGACTGAAGCAGTGGCACTCAAGGAGGCAAATGAATCTAATATCTTAGATTTCTATGAAGGGATAGTCACGAGGTTTGGTGCCCCTGCCACTATCATATCAGATAATGCATTGGCATTCCTTGGCACAAAGATCACTGAATGGGCTGTCAAGAATTGTGTGTATCTCAGCACTTCATCAAATTATTACCCTCAAGGTAATGGCCAAGCCGAGTCTACAAACAAGAACCTACTAAGAATCATCAGGAGGACTCTGGATGAAAATCAAAGAACTTGGCACACAAAGCTCAAATCAGCCCTATGGGCCGATAGGATCACACCCAAGAGGTCTACAGGAAGCTCTCCATACAAGCTTGTGTATGGAAAGGAAGCAGTTCTACCCATATCACTCGAGTTGCCAGCATTGGAA
Source organism: Taxus chinensis (assembly GCA_019776745.2). NCBI lineage: Eukaryota > Viridiplantae > Streptophyta > Pinopsida > Cupressales > Taxaceae > Taxus > Taxus chinensis. Next base: position 141,023 of record JAHRHJ020003460.1, on the reverse strand, counting down.
CTCATGAAACAGTTGGAACTAGCTGAGTTTGAACCTATGGAAATCAGGTATGCAGAGCTGATGGAATTAGAAGAGACAAGAGAGCACGCAATACAGACCATAGAAAAGGATAAAGCATTGGTCAAAAAGAGTTTTGACAAGAAAGCTAAGGCCAGGATATTGCAAACTGGAGATTTGGTACTGAAGTGGGATGCTGATCGTGCAAAACCAGGGAAGCACTCCAAGTTTGATGCCATCTGGAGTGGCCCGTACATGATCATCGAATGCAAAGGTAGCAATGCTTTCCGACTGGCTAAGTTGGATGGTGAAGAATTGCAGATTCCGGTCAATGGAATCTATCTCAAACGTTGCTACTAGAAAGATAGCTTCTCATCCTTGTAAATATTAATTTAGATTTTCCATTCCTCTAAGTGCTTATGCACATTGTACTGTTGTTAGAGTAGTTTTTATTTCCCTAAGTGCTTCTGCACATGTCCTATTGCTTCTAGTATGTGCATGTTTGCAGTTCATCAAGTCCCTGGAAAAGAATTTGTCGCCATGAGAAGACCAGCTCAACAAATGTCAAATGGCTCATTGATACAAGCTTTCAAATTTCAGATCAGCTGAGAGATTATCAAACAGACTCCATGCCCAATGGATTGCTTCAAACAGCTAGTCGTTCCTCATCTAGCAGGCAGATGACCCCGCTGAGTCGCCAAATTGTTATCCAAAATTTACCCCCAGGGTAATTTGATAACATGCATCAGAATATTCAAGTCCCAAGCACATTGATTGATTCAGAGCAAACATCATGTTTCTGAGGTTCCCTCAGATATTTTTCTAACTCCCCTGGCCAAAGAAGGAAGGAGCAAGCTCTGAGAAAATGTGAAAAATGGTTGCAGAAGGCAAGTAGGTTGATCCAGGAAAAATTGTGAAAATCGGCTAAGTCCTAGTCCTAGGAGCAATTGGGACATTTGGGACAAAAATGCGCGGATCGGCCGAAAAGCCTCCAGGCGGCCCAAATAGCATTTGGGACAATCGGGCCAGAAGTACGCGGCGGGCGCGAAAAGCCGATCTGGCCAAAAGAGAAAAAAATTGGCTAACTGCTGAGAGGGTCGCCTTTGGGACATTTGGGACAAATGGACGCGAACCGGCCGGTTCGCTCGAAATCAACACAAATAGTCCGAAACAAAGTGGGACAAGTGGGACAAATGGACGCGAACCGGCCGAACCGAGTGAAATGGGAACAAACAGTCCGAAGGCAACTGGGACATTTGGGACAAATGGACACGAACCGGCCGGTTCGCCCGAAATCAGCACAAGGAGCACTGTGCCAGCCGGGACAAAAGTACGCGAGGGACGCGTGGGACGCGAAAGCGCGGACGCGAAAGCGCCCGAAGGAAGAGTTTTTCGTCCGGGACAGCCGGGACAAAAGTACGCGAGGGACGCGTGGGACGCGAAAGCACGAAATGGGCGAAGACAGAAGAGGAAAAGTCAACGTTTGACCTGCGAAACTTCAAACGGCCATAACTTTTGACTCCGAGCTCCGATTTTCACAAAATTGGACTTTCTGGAACGAGCACGACGTCCTCTACGCCACAGAAACTGGATTTCTTATTTTTAATGAGGGTAGATATATTTAATTAAGAGAAACATATTCGGCTCCAGTCAGTTAATGTTCATTCCCGTCAAATGACAGAAAACGCCTGCCAGACCCAAAATAGCTGCCCGCACTCAGAAGGCCATAACTTTTGCATTTCTCAACGAAATTGCACAAAATTGGTACCATTGGAATCATGGTTCCGAGCCCGATGCACAGCAATCAAGAAATTCTAGATTTGATCAGAAATTGATTGAGATTTTTAAGGAAACGTGGCCGGGTTCAGAACAGTGTTTTATTTGGTAGCTGGGAGTGCAATTAAGAGGCATGGTCATCATTCTTTCTCTGCTGCAGCACATGGGACAGTATGGGGAGCCTTTTGCAAGTAATATACAATCATTTCACTCAATTTAATGCTTCTTACAGGTGGTTGAAGGACAGATTTCGGGATTTCCATTTTCCCTTCTCTTCTCCTTCTCATTTTTTCTATAAATTGGAGTGTTGGGCTCATTGTAAAGGAGAGAGTTTTTGGGTAGCAAAGCTCTGTCAAAATTGCTTTGTGAAGCCAGTGTGTTGCAGGCCCTTGTAGTGGACTCCTTGCATGGTGATCCAGGCCCTTATCTTGTAATAGACTGAACTGTGCATACCAGGAAGCAATAAAATACAAAGTTTGTGGATGTATCTTCCCCTGCTGTGTTTTCTTGCATTCTTCTTGCCCCTTTTATCTCTCTACAAGAATATTGTGTCTATTATTATGTTCTTGCAGGAATTCACTAACATTGTGTATGCTTGGAATATTGTTGTGAATGCATTTTGCTAGATTATGGTGAACTGTCATCACCTCTTCTAGTGTGCACTTTCCCTCTGTATTTCACACATTTGGAGATTACTCTCACACCCTCCTTTTCTGGTGTATCACCGCTTTAGTGTAGGCTTTCATTTTATGTATTCTCTCTCCCTGGTCCCTTGGAAATTTAGATTAGAACAGTTAGCTTATCCTGCATTAGAGTAGATTGTGGCAGGTAGTTTAGGAGCAAGAACCAGCTTTCTCTGGAGGTCTGTCTCAAGTAGCAAGTCCCACAACTTGGAGATAGTACCCATGTTATCCAATCACACTGTGAGTTCAAATCTGTCGCTTGGGCAGATCTATGGATAAACGAGCCAACAGTGTGCAGGGCATAGCCCCTCTTTGAGTCAGCAAAGCGAAACTGGTTTATTGCTATTCTACCAGCAGGAATCTGTGCAAGTCTCACAAATTCTGCCTTCGGGGGTTTGGGATCTCATCCCAGTAGGGGTGTTTCCGACTGTGAAAAGAAAGGAAAGGAAGAGGGGATGAAGAAAGAGCAGGTCCGAAGGGAGAAAAGAAATGAATTCCAAAGCAGAAAGGTCAGAAGGTTTATGTTTTGGGATTGGTAGTAAACAGAGCCAAACCTACTTGCATAAACGAGCAAAGCAATACTGATGATGAATAAATGACAATAAAACAGAAGCAGATCCAACAGAATAAACACACAGATCAGACATAAGAAAGATCTAATGCACATAACACATGTATTCAGCACAAAGTCTAAATATTGTATTAATATTTTCCTTCTGTTACAAAAAGCTCAAAGTCTTTTCTCCTCTCTTCTATTTTTCATTTGAAAGATATTCACTCATCCATCCCAATACAACAAGTGTTGGGGTATTTATAGAAGAAGGAGAGAAAAGAAGGCAAAAAGGAGCCAACAACTTATTTACAAAGATATTTACAAAATATCTAAAAGTCATGTTGACTTTTGACAACTTGATGGATGACATCATCCCATGATGCAACATGGATGATGTCATCATTTGTGTCAACATACTCCAGATATTCCCAAAAAGAAAGTCGAAGAAGAGAGAGAGAGAGAGAAGAAGAAGAAGGAGAAGCTACTCGTCGTCGTCATCCTGCGGCCGAAAGGGGGTGGACTGCTTTTGTTGTTGCTCAGGTGACGAGATATGGAATTGAGAGCGGTATTCCATAAACTTGTTGATCATTGGCCCTAGCTGATCCTGGGAAGGATCCTTGTGCCGATCACTGATCGCCTCACAAGTCTCCCGCTCATCTATGAGTTTCTCGGGGAGCTTGGAATAGTCTTTTTCCGCTTCAATGAGTAACCCAATGAAGTCTCGGCAGGCCAGCAGGTTGTTGATAGACTCTGCGTCAAAAGTGACCTCTGGCCCCATCCCTTGAGAAATGATCTCCTTGAAGATCTGGGTGGTCTCCATCAGCTTTTCTTAAAGTAAAGGAAGGAGTAAGTAACCCTGGCGACATGTTAAGAACGATCCGTTCCATTTGGTGCATCGCGTCCAGGGCTTCTTCCTTCACTTTGTCAATCTTTTCTAGGACAAATTCCAGCTGATCCACCCGGTAATCCAGAGTGGGCATGATTTTGTTGAGGGCCCTGGGATGGCCGAAGACGCCGAACTTGACCAGATCTTCGACTGAACAGTCAAACATTTGTTGGAAGGTCTCGTGCTGCAGTCTAGCATGTTCCAGCTCTTCTGATATGGGTCCCGCTAATGCTTGGAGCTCTTTATTCGCCTTATTGATGCTTAGATATAAGTTAGAGAACTCGGCGATTACTTTTTCGCTGTCTTTGAGGATTTGGCTCCTCCAAGCGGAAACGGCCATACCCTGCTCGCCGATATTTGCGTACTCATTAATTTTCTCCTGGCTGAGAAGCTCAGAAGTCTCGGCGGCAGTTGTGGGAGGCGCACTACCCATCTTCTGTAAGGCTTGGAGCAGATATTTGTTTTGCTCTTTCAATTGCCTTTTCTCTTCCTTTGTCTCTTGAAGCTTCTTACAGAGGGCGTCAACTACAGAAAGGGCCTCCCCCTGAAGGATTTCAGAAGATGTCCCCATTGTGACTTGGGTCACAGTATAATCTGTCGGAGACAGATCCTTTTTCTCCTTGAGGGGATTGGGGTACGCGATCTCCATAACCCTCTCTCCTGCAGCACTTTGAGAGAAGCGTGTGACGGGCTTCTGCTTCTTTTCCCCCTTAGATGGGATTACAGAAAAGTCCATCGGAGCGATGGGAACTTTCCTCTTTTGCTGACTTAGCTGCTGGGAGATCCAGGCTGGACCTATGGGAGAAGGGCCGGAAACGGAGAAGGGGGCAGCTGCAGTAGTAGAGGGGAAAAACGTGGAGACACGTGGAGGCGGCATGGAGAGAATAGCCGAAGAAGTGCCCACGGGAGGAAGGGATACTGCAGCTGAGGAAGACATAGGAAGGGAAGGGAGCTCAGAGATGAGGGAAGAAATGGAGGGGGAAAGATCCGCGAGGGAAGAGAAAATAGACGAAGAAGCGGGGGGAGGAGTAGAAGAAGGGGGAGAGGACACGACCAAAGGGATGGTCGCTTGAGTCACTCGAGGAGGGGAAGGAAGAGAAGAAGAAGGGACAGAAAGGACCTCGGTTGTTGTAGCAATGCCGACATCCTGAGTGGATGGGCCTATTGGAACATCCTCTTCTGCTTCTTTCTCTGGCGGAGCCAGAGTTATGACCTGTTCGGGTGCCGCGGAAGGAGGACTTGCTGGAGCTTCTTCCAGAGTGGCGCTGGATTCACCTTCTATGCCTTTGCCCTTGCCTTTAGGCTGCTGTTTGGATCGTGGAGGTGCGTTTCCCAATGGGGAGGTTGTGAAATCAACCCCGAGGTAGATTAACCCGTTCATCCGGCACCAATGCTCTGTTCTATGCAGAGTTTCCTTGACCCTCTTCTCAATCGTCTAAGGTGCCTTAGTTCTATCAATGGATGGAAAAGGCCAATTGTCCCCATCTGTGTTAGTATATACTTGGTCTACTTCATCTTCCGTAGTTTGGAAGCCTTTGGGGACAATTGCTACCCCATATTGGATGATTTCTGCCAAGGCTAAGCGAGAATGATCCTTTCTCCTGAGCTCAACCTCATGGATGATGTCGATGTAGATGTCCTCGATCTGAGGGACGTGGATTGGATCAAGCTTCACCCTTGGCAGACAATTCCTTGGGTCGAAGGTAGGCCTGGCAAGGAAATCATGTCTCAAATTAAGCAGCTCCAGCTCTGCGAACATGTCCTTTGCCTTGTGGTGGGTAAGGCATGTATATCGGCCCACTGTGAGGGGGAAAGGAGTTCCACCCTTCTTTCTTTTGAGGCACTTCTCGTGATATGTAATCAGCTGTCTTGACAGCTCCAGCAAAATCAGCTTGGGCCCAGCATACCTCGGCAGTCTGGTTGGCTCTCCCAAGAAGTTGGCCGCCCTCAGATAGGTGAATGTGGGAAATTGGGTGAACAGGGCCCCCCATTTCTCAGTAGCTGCCACTATGCTCTTGGTCGTGCGACCGTAAGTCATATTTGGCCTCAACAGGCAGATGATGTGGTAGAAAAACACATCGTTGATCTTTGTGAATTGAGAGATGCTATTCTCCAGCCTCAATTCTGGGTAGTACTCATATATTTTGACCTGAGGCCAAACCCCACTTCGTATCAGGCCTGGGTAGTCTCTCTCTGATGCTGCAGCATAGACAACATAGGAGTTCATGTAGAATCTCCCTGTTGTATTGAATTGTTGAAACTGCTCGGAGATTGTGCTGCTTATTATTTCTCCCCAGCAAAAGCGCTGATCGGGCACATTCTTGTTCATGGTCTCTAAGTACCGCAGCATCCATTTATGGAAAAAGTGGGCGTCAGGAAGCCCAAAGACCCTGCTCAGGAATGTGATGGTGTCGCTGAGCTCCTCTGAGAAGTCACTGTGGTGGATGATTTGAGGCCATCGGGTCACCACCTTTTTATTTTTCAAATAGACCTCGTTCATCAGTTGCATGCACTGATCTTCGTTATCATCCCAGGCCTTAATACAATCCTCTCGGCTGACGGCCACAAAGTGCCGGTGATGAGGAATGCCGAGTATTATTTCGAAGTGGCGGGCAGTGAGGTTAATGACGACCTCGCCCTTGTCATTTACGACACACCTTGTGTCCTTGTTGTAGCACCGGGCAACCACCATCATGAATTCATTGTTGACGGTGCTGACTGGGATTCCTCCAGCGAAGTGTAGGGCACTGCCCATTAGTTTGTCCATCCATGGACTTCTTGTTACCTTCTGAGTTCTGACCCAGAATTCCTCCATATCAATGTGACCCAACTCTGAGTCCCTGATATCTAGGTCGCATTCGGCCTGGGAGTCAGGCATCCTGACCCTCTGATACTTGTATTTCATCTCCTCTTCTGTAAGTTTGGCCTTGCCTTTGGATTTGGTAGGTCTCCTGCTTGATGTAGACATATGTTCTTCTGAGCTTAGTTGCTGATCTGCACGAAGAAGAAGCGAGACCCAATCCAAAAAGGTTGTATTAGCCATTTGATCTTCCATTGAAATGTTAACAGAAGAAAGAGTTAGTGATTTTGAGGCTCAGGGCGCAGGGCGCATGAAAGTTGCAGCTTACAGGGCCAAAATGGTAAGGCGCACAGAAGAAAGGTGTTGCAAAGGTTAAATCAGCGCCAAAGGCGCATGGCGCATAGATATTGCAGGGTACATTTTGTAAAGGGCGCATGGAGATTTGGTGTTACATAGAGACAGGATGCGCCAAAGGCACATAGATCGTTCATGTTGCATGAATATTTGGTGCGCCAAAGGCGCATGTATCGTTTGTGTAACATGAATGTTTTGTGCGCCGAAGGCAACATGGCGCGACGCACAAAGGGTCTACACAACATGATGTTTTTGCAACGAGGAAAGTGCCTGCGCCTTCAAATTCTTGCACTTAGCGCAGATTAAGCTGGGGTTGCGCAGATACTGGGTACGCCAAAGGGGCGCATGTTTAGGTGATGTAACAAATAAGGTTGATGCGCCAAAGGAGGGCGCAAGGCTAGCGCTTGCAGCATGTGAAGGAGGCGCGCCTTGAGGGCGCAAAGTTTTTGATGTAACAGGCATGATGGGTGCGCCATTGGCGCAATTTTTTTCATGTTGCAGGGGTGACAGATGCGCCAAAGGGGAAAATTTTTTGTTGCAGGTCTCTGCTTAAGGGGCTTCAATTATTCTCAGAGGGGTTTTTCACATGGTTTAGCTTCTCTTTCTCTTTTCTTTTCCAAGGGTTATTTGGGTAATGAAATGGTTTAATCAAAAGGGATTTAAACCATGCTTTCAGAACAACTTCCTCTACCAGCAGATCTGGAAAGAGGGGGAGGAATATGGAAAGACAGCAAGGGGGGGGGGCTAGTTCAATATTTCATTCTTTCCAAAACCAAACCAACAAGCATTCAAAGAACCAAAAACGTAAAACACACGAAAGAGATAAGAACCTCTTACCCGGATAAATAGTGAAAAACGTGCAAACGGGTCCACAACGTGTTGAAAACGACAGGGCAGGTGCTGACAGGCTCAGAGAATATAATAACGTGATGCTCTGGTGATAATGACATTTGCAGGCGCGCAAATATATATATATATATATATGAGTCAGTAATAAATGCGCCACCAACTTTGTAAAGGGTGCATGAAAATTACTGTCGACATAGGAAAGCATGCACCCTTTGGCGCACCAAAGCATTTGCCAGCATGGAATTAAGTGCGCCTTTGGCGCACCAAAAGTGGTGTCGACATGAGATTATGTGCGCCTTTGGCGCACCAAAAAGTGGCGCAACAAAAGGGTTGCTAACACGAAGGCGCATGCGCCTTGGCGCACGCAGGGAAGACTCAACATATCAAGGCGCACCAAAAGGTCTGTTGACACAGGAAAATATGCGCCAAAGGTTTTAAAGGGGGCGCACCAAAAGTTGATGTTACATAGTAATTCCATGCGCCCAACCAAAAGACCAAAAATGACTAAGTTCGGAAAACCAGATTTCCCGGAAAAGGGATTTTGCAACGTTCCGAACGCAAGGGATCCCTAACGAGGGATCGGAACAAAATTTTCGGTATGGTTATCGGTAAAATTGCCCTTGTCAATTTTACGGGATAACAGCTGGCTCTTTCTGGGGACTATCCCTGAGCAAACTTGGGGGTAGAGAATCCCAGATCTCATGTGCCTATCCATTGGGTAACAGAGTCAAAAACAAGGGCGACCGGAGGGAGAGCAAAGGAAACACACAACAAACCGAAAGCAAACACACGACGAAAACAAACACACAACTAAAGCAAACTGTACAAAGAAGAGAGCAAGCTCTACTTCTTGAAAATTTTCAGGTGTTGCCCGCTATAAGGAAGCGGGAGCTCGGTTCCATCCAGATATGAGAGATAGAAACTATTCTCTCCATTGAGCTGCTTGATCTTGAAGGGCCCTCTCCACAGGGAATCAAACTTTCCGTGCATGCCCTTTGGCTCTCTTCGCTTGTCCCACAGAAGGACGACGTCTCCCACTTGGAAATCCCTTTACTTAGCCTTTTTATCGAATAATCTCTTGACTTGATTCTGATGTTCGGTGATCCTGTCGACCACTCTTACTCTCTTTTCTTCGAGCTCTGTCAGATACATGATTCTCTTTTCAAGAGAATTTTGGAAAGTTTCATCTTCGATAGCTCGTGCCAAGCGCAGAGCAGGAAGTTCAGCAGAAATGGGAAGCTCGGCATCAGTGCCATATAACACTTGAAAAGGTGACATGCCGAGAGACCTCTTGGGAGTAATACGATCGGCCCACAAAGCGTCGTACAAAGACTTGTGCCACATTCGTTGATTCTCATCCACTAACTTTCGTATGATGGTCACCAAGTTCTTGTTACTGGATTCCGCCTGACCATTTCCCTGAGGGTAATAATCTGAGGCGTGAGCCAAAGTTATCCCATATTCATAGCAAAAACTAATAACTTCTCGTGAGGAGAAGTTAGAAGCATTATCAGCAATAATTTTGTTTGGAACGCCAAACCTGACAATGATATTTTCTTTAATGAAATTGCAAACCACCTCAGAAGTGGCATGCTTGACAGGTATGGCTTCCACCCACTTGGTGAAGTAATCCGTTGCTGTAAGGACATAACTATGTCCGGCACTCGATTGAGGATTGAGTGCACCAATAAAATCAATTCCCCATTGCCTGAATGGTTCGTTGACAATGACAGGCCTAAGGGGAAAAGCAGCCAACTTGGGCTTGCCGACGAACTGCTGGCAAGGTTCACACTTTGCCACCCAGGTGGCTGTATCTTGGAAGAGCGTCGGCCAATAGTACCTGGCTCGGATGATCTTATGTGCTGTCACGGAGGAAGAGAAATGACCTCCACAGGCTGAATTATGAAAACTTTCGAGTAACTTTACCTGTTGTGGTTTGTCAACACATCGCAAAAAGACGCCATCTATCCCACGTTTATATAAACCGTCATCCCAGATGACATATTTAGCTGCTCTGAGCTTTATAGTGCGCTTCTCCTTTGCAGTTAGGTGCACTGGGCATTCGCCGTAGGTGAGGAAGAAAGCGATATCGGAATACCATTCATCACTAGTCGCAACAAATAGGACCAGAGGCAGTGAATCGGGTTTTTCCAGCCGGTCCTGTGCTTCATCGGTGTAGTCACCCCTTTCATCAGGGTTTTCTGAATCTTTGTTTTCAGCCATAAGTTGACATAGGCCCTTGCCCCTTACCAGCTTGGTTGGTTTAATATCCAGGTCATACTCCTGGACCTTTGCGATCCAATTTCCTCGCAAGCTTCCTAACTCCTGTTGAGTTAGAATTGATTTGACCGCCGTGTCAGGGACCAGCACCACCGTATGAGAGTTTAGAATGTAATACCTGAAATTTTTCACTGCTTTGACAACGGCGAAGGCATGCTTTTCCAGTTGAGACATTTTTAGTTCGTGAGGCTTGAGGGGAGAGCTCATGAACGCAATCGGAGATTCAACATCCTCCGAATTCTTTTGCATCAAGATTGCGGACACAGTATGCTCAGATGCGTAACTATACATGATGAAGTCCTTGGAGAAATCGGGACATACCAGGACTGGTGCGTGAGCAACGGAAGCTTTTATTTCTTCAAACGACCTTTTCCCTTCCTCGCTCCATCTGAAAGTTGGTGACCCCTTCATCATGTTCAATATGTGACGAGTCTTCTCAGCAAAGTCAGGAACAAAACGCCTGAGAAAGTTCACCTTTCCGAAGAAAGAATGAACACCAGTCTTGCTTGTAGGCAGAGTAAGGCTTTGAATAGCCTTAACTCTTTCGGTATCTATCTTTGTTCCTTCTTTGCTAACCACATGCCCTAGCAACTTTCCTTCCGTGACTCCAAAAACAGACTTTTTTGGGTTTAGGGAGATCCCATGTTCTCGGCACCTGGCCAATACTTGCTCCAAATGATCACAATGATCATTTCGTTGTTTAGAGAACACAGTTAAGTCATCTAGATAAACCACAATGACCTTCCCCATCATACCTTTGAATGCAAAGTCCATGGCCCGCTGAAAAGTGGCGCCAGCATTAGTTAGGCCAAAAGGCATCCTGCTGTAGGCAAATGTACCCCAGGGAGTAGTGAATGCTGTTTTAAATTGATCTTCAGGTGAAACTTCAATCTGATTGTAGCCTGAAAAACCATCAAGCATGGACAACATCTCTGATCCAGTTACTGCTTGCAGAACTTGATCCATTATAGGAAGTGGGTAGTTGTCTTTCAAGGAAGCCTGATTCAAATTGCGAAAGTCTACGCATATGCGTATCTCGCCATTTTTCTTGCGCACTGGCACAATATTTGCTACCCAAGTACTGTGATGGATAGGAAAGATGATTCTCGCATCCAGCATTTTCTGAATTTCGGCCTGGATGGTGCCTGAGATCTTAGGATTATAGTGCCTCTGCTTCTGGCGAAAGGCTTTGACATCTTCTTTCAACAGGATGTCATGCTGGACGTCCTTTGGTTTAAAAGACTTTAGATCGGCATAGGACCATGCCAATACATCCATATATTTCTTCAGCAACTTGACAAATTTCCGCTTCTCTTCAGGCGTGCAACATTTTCCAATGTTCACAAATTGCGGGTGCTCTACCGAACCTATATTGACCGGTTCGGTTTCTGGGGATGAGTCAGGATCATCTCGCCTCTTCTTTTTCACAAAACGGTCATGCCTGTCGAACAACCGCTCCAGAGAAACCAGGCCCTTTGGAATTTTATTTCCTTTGAGCTGACATATGCCGTCGTTCCCTTCAGATTCATCGTCTTGATCGGTGACTGATTCACGGCAAGTGGAAGTAGATCCTTCAAAGTGCAATTCTTTAAAATTTTCCACCTTCTCTAGAAAGGCAATGAGTTGATTATCATCGTTGAATACTTGCCAATGCTGAGAATTGTCTGGCACGCTCGGGCGGAAAACCACCTCAATGGTGTATTTGTTTGTTTTCAAACCTGGGTGAGGGAGCATGAGGGATGCTGAAACAGCCAATGAATCGGCCATGTCATTTTGGGCTCTTGGAATGGATTCAATTGAAAAAGCATCAAACTCTTCAATGCTGTCCCATACCGCATTACGGTAATGCCTGAGCCTTTCATTCTTCACTTGGTAAATCCTTTTAACTTGATTCACAACTAGCTCCGCATCACCTTGCACTTTCAGATTCTTAATCCCTCTTTCTTTTGCGGCTTGCATGCCAAGTAGCAAAGATTCATACTCAGCAGTATTATTTGTGTTAAAAAACTGCAACTTGAAAGAGAGAGGAATGACTTCTTCCTCGGGAGATATTAGCACGGCTCCGGCGCCACATCCGCTGGTTGCACAGCTGCCATCGAACTGCAAGGTCCAGATCTTATTAAGATCTCCTTCTTGAACGAGAACAACCATTTTGTCAGACTCGGTAGACAAGAAATAGTTCCCCATCCCTGATGATTCAAAAAGGATTTGAGCTTTGGGGTCCTCAGAGCTAGTAACCAAGTACTTCTTTTGTGATTCTGGCTCCAAAGTCTGCATTACACCTTTGACGGGAATTCTAGCTTTAGACCAGTCCATATGAATCTCTCCACCAACTTCGCTGCAAAAGCTTCTTCCCAGCAAAATTCCGTAGGCTGCTGGAATGTCAGCAACGAGGACTGTCATCTTTACTCTCTTCTCTGGGAATGCCGCAAATGCAAATTGCGCGTCTTTGATTTGGCCAATCAACGGAACCTGCTTGGTAAGGGTGAGGCCCAAAGCATGGGCGACTTTTGCCGGCATGACGTTATCAGAAGCTCCGGAATCAATTATGCAGTTACTCAACTTGTGACCATTGATTAGGAGGGAGAGATAGAAAGGCTCTATCTTGCCTGATGCAGATGTTGAGGCAACATTTATGTGGGATTCAGGGGGAGTGGAAAGGATTCCTTTTGGGGAAACCTGCTTAGATACAACAGCTTGACTTTGAATATACTTGGTCAATCTTACAAGCTGTTCGGGATTTGACTGAAGGTACTCAGCTTCAGACATTTGGATCTTGGTCTTTTTTGCATGATCTATGATATCAAATGCGGCCAAGGGTTGCGTTGGTGAAGGAATGAGTCCCTCACTTCGCGATGGTGGAATAGGATTACTGGTCTTAGTAGGAACATGAGAGGACTGATTTGGAGGAGAGATGGGGGGAAAAGATTTCCTTGTAAAAGACTTGCCAGGGAGTTGAGTAGGAAGAGGATTACCTTTTTTAGCAATGGTCGGAGGCGCGTTTGACACGACCTTCTCCTGCTGTACATGGGCAACAACTTCTGCTTCTTTTCCTTGCGAGCGGGTAAAAACAGCGTATGACTGTCCGCTTGCATATCCCTGGGTACCCTCTTCTTCATCAGATTCTTCCTCATCAAATTCCATATACCCGATAGTAGAGTCGCCAGTCGGTTCACCGACATCTTGATCATCTTCACCTTGAGACGAAGGTTCTTCATAATACTGCTCTTCTTCTTCAATTTCGGCCAGAGCGTTGACCGGAGGAGCCTCAAGCGCCAACCGCGGAGCAGTTGCGGGTAAGCGCGGCCTTTGTGAAATATTGTTAGGAACGAAATTCCTCCGCGGAATATCCCGGTATGAGGAACTGGGGGAGGCCTGGGCCAACTGCTTCTTTAATGCAAGCAAGTCATTCGCCATCTTTTGAAAGGCCAGATCATATGAAGTAGTGGGCGAAGGGCCCAAAGATTTAGGCTTGGATGATTCCTTTTTCAATTCGCCAGATATTATCAAATTATCTTCTATTCGAATGGCAGCGGCCTGGGCGAGAATCAAGGTAGCCACTCGCTCTTGAAGGAGCAAGAAACTAACTTTTGAGCTCATAGCGTTTACGAAGAAACACTTTTGATTTTCCGGTGTTGGAAGCATGGCAACAGGGACACGATTGATTAATGCATTGAACCTAGCGATAAAATCACGCATGGTTTCATTTGCCTCCTTCTTTAGGTGAGTGATCCGTGATAATAATGCAAATGCATCTTCTGAAGGTTTGTACCTGTCTTCAAAAGCATCCCGCAAGGTGGCCCAACTCGTAATAGATCCGGCCGGCAAATGCTGAAACCATTCAGCTGCGGGCCCTTGTAGAGTTTCCAGAAAAAGGTGAACCGACACATCCTCGTGAGTTACATCCAGGATACTGCATGACATAATGAATGCAGATATGTGGGAATCCGTGCTTTGATTTCCGCTCCCGTCGAATTTGGGAAAATTCTTTCGGTTTCCGTGAGGGAGCGCGTGAACTGGATGTGGTAAAGCCAAGGGACCCATAGCATTTCCCCATGGTACTGCCATTTGAAAAGCTGGAAAAAGAACACGAGCTGGAAGTGTGGTTCCGCTGAGTAGCAAGGCACTACAAAGGGATGTGGATGCCCCTTGCGAAAGATTTTTTCTTCGTGGAGGTGAGACACTCCTGGATGACCGGTCAGCCGAGCTTAGCGTTGAAAAACGTGCCGGTGTTACGCTGAAATTGTGCCTTTGAAGCAAATCGAAAATAGGATCAGTTTCTCCACGAGCTCTCCTGCTACGCGTAAAGGGTTCACCTGCCAGCGTGTCTTTCCGATCTGCGATTTTGTAGCGCAGATTCAAAATTTCTTTTTGGCTGTACTTGCTGATTTTCTGGCTTTTCTGGCAAAAACCAGCAGCATGTACTTTTCTAAATATTTAAAAACTATCCTCTTCAGAAAACCGATTGCGGTTAATGACAAATAACAGCGAGGATAAAATGGCAGAGAAGATTAGTAAGCTGATTTTCGGATCTAATTTTGACTTTTTTCAAAGGGTTTCAAACTTTTGGTAAACAGTCAAAAACTCAGATCTATGGCAAAATACTGATTTTTATAAAAACTCAGCGAACTAAAGGTCTCCAACTAGGCCAGATCTATGGATCTCAGAAGAAAATTTTTCAATTTGAGTCACTTTTGCAAAATTTTGGATTTTTGACAAAATATGCAGATTTGCAAACAGGCAGCAATTTTCTTATTTTTCTGATTTTCTATCCTACCACCATCATAGATCTGATAGATCTATTCGATCCCCAGCGGAGTCGCCAAAAACTGTTGGTCCGAAAATCTGTCGCTTGGGCAGATCTATGGATAAACGAGCCAACAGTGTGCAGGGCATAGCCCCTCTTTGAGTCAGCAAAGCGAAACTGGTTTATTGCTATTCTACCAGCAGGAATCTGTGCAAGTCTCACAAATTCTGCCTTCGGGGGTTTGGGATCTCATCCCAGTAGGGGTGTTTCCGACTGCGAAAAGAAAGGAAAGGAAGAGGGGATGAAGAAAGAGCAGGTCCGAAGGGAGAAAAGAAATGAATTCCAAAGCAGAAAGGTCAGAAGGTTTATGTTTTGGGATTGGTAGTAAACAGAGCCAAACCTACTTGCATAAACGAGCAAAGCAATACTGATGATGAATAAATGACAATAAAACAGAAGCAGATCCAACAGAATAAACACACAGATCTGACGTAAGAAAGATCTAATGCACATAACACATGTATTCAGCACAAAGTCTAAATATTGTATTAATATTTTCCTTCTGTTACAAAAAGCTCAAAGTCTTTTCTCCTCACTTCTATTTTTCATCTGAAAGATATTCATCCTCTTTTATACAACAAGTATTGGGGTATTTATAGAAGAAGGACAGAAAAGAAGGCAAAAAGGAGCCAACAACTTATTTACAAAGATATTTACAAAATATCTAAAAGTCATGTTGACTTTTGACAACTTGATGGATGACATCATCCCATGATGCAACATGGATGATGTCATCATTTGTGTCAACATACTCCAGATATTCCCAAAAAGAAAGTCGAAGAAGAGAGAGAGAGAAGAAGAAGAAGAAGAAGAAGAAGCTACTCGTCGTCGTCATCCTGCGGCCGAAAGGGGGTGGACTGCTTTTGTTGTTGCTCAGGTGACGAGATATGGAATTGAGAGCGGTATTCCATAAACTTGTTGATCATTGGCCCTAGCTGATCCTGGGAAGGATCCTTGTGCCGATCACTGATCACCTCACAAGTCTCCCGCTCATCTATGAGTTTCTCGGGGAGTTTGGAATAGTCTTTTTCCGCTTCAATGAGTAACCCAATGAAGTCCGGCAGGCCAGCAGGTTGTTGATAGACTCTGCGTCAAAAGTGACCTCTGGCCCCATCCCTTGAGAAAAGATCTCTTTGAAGATCTTGGTGGTTTCATCAGCTTTTCTTAAAGTGAAGGAAGGAGTAAGTAACCCTGGCGACATGTTAAGAACGATTCGTTCCATTTAGTGCATCGCGTCCAAGGCTTCTTCCTTCACTTTGTCAATCTTTTCTAGGACAAATTCCAGCTGATCCACCCGGTAATCCAGAGTGGACATGATTTTGTTGAGGGCCCTGGGATGGCCGAAGACGCCGAACTTGACCAGATCTTCGACTGAACAGTCGAACATTTGTTGGAAGGTCTCGTGCTGCAGTCTAGCATGTTCCAGCTCTTCCGATATGGGTCCCGCTAACGCTTGGAGCTCTTTATTCACCTTATTGATGTTCAAATACAAGTTAGAGAACTCGGCGATTACTTTTTCACTGTCTTTGAGGATTTGGCTCCTCCAAGCGGAAACGGCCATACCCTGCTCGCCGATCTTTGCATACTCATTAATTTTCTCCTGGCTGAGAAGCTCAGAAGTCTCGGCGGCAGTTGTGGGAGGCGCACTACCCATCTTCTGTAAGGCTTGGAGCAGATATTTGTTTTGCTCTTTCAATTGCCTTTTCTCTTCCTTTGTCTCCTGAAGCTTCTTGCAGAGGGCGTCAACTGCAGAAAGGGCCTCCCCCTGAAGGCTTTTAGAAGATGTCCCCATTGTGACCTGGGTCACAGTATAATCTGTCAAAGACAGATCCTTTTTCTCCTTGAGAGGATTGGGGTACGCGATCTCCATAACCCTCTCTCCCGCAGCACTTTGAGAGAAGCGTGTGACGGGCTTCTGCTTCTTTGCCCCCTTAGATGGGATTACAGAAAAGTCCATCGGAGCGATGGGAACTTTCCTCTTTTGCTGACTTAGCTGCTGGGAGATCCAGGCTGGACCTATGGGAGAAGGGCCGGAAACGGAAAAGGGGGCAGCTACAGTAGTAGAGGGGAAAAACGTGGAGACACGTGGAGGCGGCATGGAGAGAATAGCCGAAGAAGTGCCCACGGGAGGAAGGGATACTGCAGCTGAGGAAGACATAGGAAGGGAAGGGAGCTCAGAGATGAGGGAAGAAATGGAGGGGGAAAGATCCGCGAGGGAAGAGAAGATAGACGAAGAAGCGGGGGGAATAGTAGAAGAAGGGGGAGAGGACACGACCAAAGGGATGGTCGCTTGAGTCACTCGAGGAGGGGAAGGAAGAGAAGAAGAAGGGACAGAAGGGACCTCGGTTGTTGTAGCAATGCCGACATCCTGAGTGGATGGGCCTATTGGAACATCCTCTTCTGCTTCTTTCTCTGGCGTAACCAGAGTTATGACCTGTTCGGGTGCCGCGGAAGGAGGACTTGCTGGAGCTTCTTCCTGAGTGGTGCTGGATTCACCCTCTATGCCTTTGCCCTTGCCTTTAGGCTGCTGTTTAGATCGAGGAGGTGCGTTACCCAATGGGGAGGTTGTGAAATCAACCCCGAGGTAGATTAACCCGTTCATCCGGCACCAATGCTCTGTTCTGCGCAGAGTCTCCTTGACCCTCTCCTCAATCGTCTGAGGTGCCTTAGTTCTATCAATGGCTGGAAAAGGCCAATTGTCCCCATCCGTGTTAGTATATACTTGGTCTATTTCATCTTCCGTAGTTTGGAAGCCTTTGGGGACAATTGCTACCCCCATATTGGATGATTTCTGCCAAGGCTAAGCGAGAATGATCCTTTCTCCTGAGCTCAACCTCATGGATGATGTCGATGTAGATGTCCTCGATCTGAGGGACGTGGATTGGATCAAGTTTCACCCTTGGCAGACAATTCCTTGGGTCGAAGGTAGGCCTGGCCGGGAAATCATGTCTCAAATTAAGCAGCTCCAGCTCTGCGAACATGTCCTTTTCCTTGTGGTGGGTAAGGCATGTATATCGGCCCAATGTGAGGGGGAAAGGAGTTCCACCCTTCTTTCTTTTGAGGCACTTCTCGTGATATGTAATCAGCTGTCTTGACAGCTCCAGCAAAATCAGCTTAGGCCCAGCATACCTCGGCAGTCTGGTCGGCTCTCCCAAGAAGTTGGCTGCCCTCAGATAGGTGAATGTGGGAAATTGGGTGAACAGGGCCCCCCATTTCTCAGTGGCTGCCACTATGCTCTTGGTCGTGCGACTGTAAGTCATATTTGGCCTCAACAGGCAGATGATGTGGTAGAAAAACACATCGTTAATCTTTGTGAATTGAGAGATGCTATTCTCCAGCCTCAATTCTGGGTAGTACTCATATATTTTGACCTGAGGCCAAACCCCACTTCGTATCAGGCCTGGGTAGTCTCTCTCTGATGCTGCAGCATAGACAACATAGGAGTTCATGTAGAATCTCCCTGTTGTATTGAATTGTTGAAGCTGCTCAGAGATTGTGCTGCTTATTATCTCTCCCCAGCAAAAGCGCTGATCGGGCATATTCTTGTTCATGGTCTCTAAGTACCGCAGCATCCATTTATGGAAAAAGTGGGCGTCAGGAAGCCCAAAGACCCTGCTCAGGAATGTGATGGTGTCACTGAGCTCCTCTGAGAAGTCCCTGTGGTGGATGATTTGAGGCCATTGGGTCACCACCTTTTTATTTTTCAAATAGACCTCGTTCATCAGCTACATGCACTGATCTTCGTTGTCATCCCAGACCTTAATGCAATCCTCTCGGCTGACGGCCATAAAGAGCCGGTGATGAGGGATGCCGAGTATTATTTCGAAGCGGCGGGCAGTGAGGTTAATGACGACCTCGCCCTTGTCGTTTACGACACACCTTGTGTCCTTGTTGTAGCACCGGGGACCACCATCATGAATTCATTGTTGACGGTGCTGACTGGGATTCCTCCAGCGAAGTGTAGGGCACTGCCCATTAGTTTGTCCATCCATGGACTTCTTGTTACCTTCTGAGTTCTGGCCCAGAATTCCTCCATATAAATGTGACCCAACTCTGAGTCTCTGATGTCTAGGTCGCATTCGGCCTGGGAGTCAGGCATTCTGACTCTCTGATACTTGTATTTCATCTCTTCTTCTGTAAGTTTGGCCTTGCCTTTGGATTTGGTAGGTCTCTTGCTTGATGTAGACATATGTTCTTCTGAGCTTAGTTGCTGATCTGCACGAAGAAGAAGCGAGACCCAATCCAAAAAGGTTGTATTAGCCATTTGATCTTCCATTGAAATGTTAACAGAAGAAAGAGTTAGTGATTTTGAGGCTCAGGGCGCAGGGTGCATGAAAGTTGCAGCTTACAGGGCTAAATAGGTAAGGCGCACAGAAAAAGGTGTTGCAAGGGTTAAATCAGCGCCAAAGGCGCATGGCGCATAGATACTGCAGGGTACATTTTGTAAAGGGCGCATGGAGACACCGTGTTACATAGAGACAGGATGCGCCAAAGGCGCATAGATTTTTCATGTTGCATAGAAAATTGGTGCGCCAAAGGCGCATGTATGGTTTGTGTAACAGGAACTTTTCATGCGCCAAAGGCAACTTGGCGCGGCGCACAGAGGGTCTACACAACATGATGTTTTTGTAACGAGGAAAGCGCCTGCGCCTTCTAAGCTTTGTACTTAGCGCGGATTAAGCTGATGTTGCACAGATGATGGGTGCGCCAAAGGGGCGCATGTTTATGTGATGCAACAAATAAGGTTGGTGCGCCAAAGAGGGCGCAAGGCTAGCGCTTGCAGCATGCGAAGGAGGCGCGCCTTGAGGGCGCAAAGTTTTTGATGTAACAGGCATGATGGGTGTGCCATTGGCGCAAATTTTAATCATGTTGCAGGGGTAACAGATGCACCAAAGGGAAAAAGGAAAACAGAGTCTTTTTTAGAGCCTTAATCACCTTCAGAGGGGTTTTTCACATGGTTTAGCTTCTCTTTTCTGAGTCTTCTTTCAGAGTTTTAAAAGAGGGGTTTTTACAAGGTTTAGCTTTCTTTTCTCTTTCTTTTCTTTTTTGCAGGTTATTTGGGTAATGAAATGGCTTAATCAGAAGGGATTTAAACCATGCTTTCAGAACAACTTCCTCTACCAGCAGATCTGGAAAGAGGGGGAGGAATATGGAAAGACAGCAAGGGGGGGGCAATAGATCAATATTTCAATCCAAAACCAAACCAACAAGCATTCAAAGAACCAAAAACGCAAAACACATGAAAGAGATAAGAACCTCTTACCCGGATAAATAGTGAAAAACGTGCAAACGGGTCCACTACGTGTTTGAAAACGACGGGGCAGGTGCACTGACAGGTTCAGAGAATATATAAAAAAAAACGTGATGCTCTGGTGATAATGACATTTGCAGGCGCGCAAATATATATATATAGGTGAGTCAGTAATAAATGCGCCACCAACTTTGTAAAGGGCGCATGAAAATTCTTGTCGACATAGGAGAGCATGCGCCTTTTGGCGCACCAAAGCATTGCCAGCATGGAATTAAGTGCGCCTTTGGCGCACCAAAAGTGGTGTCGACATGAGATTATGTGCGCCTTTGGCGCACCAAAAAGTGGCGCAACAAAAGGGTTGCTAACACGAAGGCGCATGCGCCTTGGCGCACGCAGGGAAGACTCAACATATCAAGGCGCACCAAAAGGTGTGTTGACACAGGAAAATATGTGCCAAAGGTTTTAAAGGGGGCACACCAAAAGTTGATGTTACATAGTAATTCCATGCGCCCAACCAAAAGACCAAAAATGACTAAGTTCGGAAAACCAGATTTCCCGGAAAAGGGATTTTGCAACGTTCCGAACGCAAGGGATCCCTAACGAGGGATCGGAACAAAATTTTCGGTATGGTTATCGATAAAATTGCCCTTGTCAATTTTACGGGATAAGTAAAGCTCCCAACTTAACTATCCTCGGCAGCTCCTTTGTGTCGATGTTAACATCTATTGTATCTTCCACTAGTAGCTTTGACTCGTCCTCTATGTGTGTAGGATCGAGAGGGAGATTGATATTTTCCTCTGTCAAAGGTGGTTCAGGGAGATCCTCAGCTTTAAGTGGGTACACTATTTTAGCCATAGGTTGTTTTGTTTGTTTGTCCACAAGCGCCTCAAAGAGGTTTTCGCTATAGGACTTCCCCTTTGCCTTTCCGTAAGGATTTTCTTTGGAACTCTTGCCCTTGCTCACTTTTTTACTAGTGTCCACACAACTCTACCTCCTCTCCGAAGTACGCATGCGCATTGAGATGAATGGAGAACCCCTTCTTGTGATCATTTCTTGGAATGTTATCTCTGATGCCCAAGAACTCGCCAAGAGTCTTATCGTTATGGAACACGTCAATAGGTACATCATGTTAATCATCCCAATTCACAAGTGATGGGTAGATGAGGGTTAGTGTTTGAGTTATAGGGGATACAGTGGGTGTAACAGGGGTTATGGTAAGGATATCCATTTTAGAGAATAGGTTCATAGAGGTGAGGTCTTCATAAAGACGACACTGGGAATTTGTTTTGCTTTCATTTTCAGACAAATTATCCTCACTCTCAGAAGAAGCATACTCGTTATCTGAAGGGTGAGACTCATAAAAATGGACGCCAATACCTGATTTACCCAGTATGCGACGAGGTATTGAAAGAGCTTCTAACGGACCTTGTTCTTGGTGGTTGCAACCACGTCCTTGATATCTCATAGTAAGCTTGATTATGTTTGGAATAACATACCTAGATGACTTGTGACATAGCCATTTCATCGTCTTGAGGATGAAATATGATATTGTTGAGAATTATTTCATCTTCTAGCAAGCCACTAGAAGTGAAATTGTCAAAAGGGAAATTCTCCTTTGATCTTTGGAATTTGTAGCATGGTATACCATATGCTTTAGCAGATAGGGGAATGTTTTGAACCATAAAGGCATGTTGTAGATCATACTCTCCACAACTGCTTGGTCTAACCTTCATCTCCCATGTATCAAAGGGAGTTTCTGAGGTGGAAGCACCATTGTCATTGGTAGACAAGGTATTTGAATCACTCGTGAAATGAGGGCCTCCGACTGAATAGGGACAATAATCTTTGTAGAGGGACACTCGTAGATGGCAGGAAAATAGTCTGACAATGCTTTGTAATGAGCAAATGGTTGGGGATCCCCTTGTATAGTAAGTGTTTGTCCTTCATATTGCAACTTTAAACACTGATGATGCGTTGATGGCACGGCCTGCATGGCATGAATCAATGGGAAAACGAGAAAGATATTGTAAGGAATTTCCAAGTCCAGGACATGGAACTTCGTATCATGTGTTATGGGGCCTACTTCTAATGAGAAAGTGAACATTCCAACTAGTTGTTCTTCATTGTCATTCGCCTTGATGGTGATGACCTTTGTCTCCAGATCAACTTCTATGCAGCCTAGTTGACGGAGTAGTTTGAGAGTACATATGTTGAGACCAATCCGATGTCCACAAGCACTCTCTTGACCTTCTTACGTTTGATGATTACCTCAATATGTAATGGCAGGTTATGTGAGGGATTCTCAGCTAAGGTTTCTGTCGGACTGAAGGTTATGTGTCTTGTGGGAGAGATTTGCGCTACCATGGCCTGTAAATGTGTTGGGTCAACATCAATAGATACTCTTGATCCCTGTAAGGTTTTGCAAAGTATATCTTTATGGACGCTAGAGATCTTTAGGTCTAAGATTCAAATCTTACTTGTAGTCTTCTCTAGTTGATCTAACACATAATAGTGACTCTCTTGAGGAGGAGGGGGAGTAGGTTCGGAATTTATAACAAGGTGATCTCGTCACATTGCCACATCGCACTCTCTTGTTTTAATTCTAATTGTATTGATTTGCTCAACGAGTGGTCAACACAGCCTATCAAGGCATCAAAATGATCTTCGTTTGACACATAGTTAGCATTCTTATTTTGAGATGATTGTCCCCGATCCGGCTTTTTCTTTTCTTCGTGATTGGGAAAAGGATCTTTGAAGATCCCTAAGTTTGTATTTGGAGATTTTGCAGCAACAACGGAGTCTACTTCAATATCACCGTTGTCAACTAGGTCTTGAATATAGTGATTTAATCTTAAACATTTTCAATTTTATGACCCTTTACGCGGTGAAACCCACATAATTCATTCTCCCTAAACCAAGACAGTTTAGGTGCGTCGTCCTCGTAGATTTGAGTTTCATGGTACTTAACCATGTTTACGGCCTCTAACTTCTTTACTATGGATGATATGGATTCATATAGACAGGTAAAAGTACAACGTTTATACTCAGTAGGTGGATTGCCCTTTGCAAGCTTCAAAGGTGTGTCCTTCTGAATGGCTTGCACCCGCTTAGAATATACTATCCCATCATTAACGACATTTTTATTCTTATCCTGACGAATTTTGGTTTTTCATTAGATTTAGAATCGTTATGTTTGTAGGAGAAAGGTTTTAGAGTCCCCCTAGCTAACAATGTTTTTTTCAATTTGACTCCCTTTTTCGATTACCTCTTCAAATGTGTTGCCACAATGCATTTGCAAGTAGAACGTAATGTCTGGATGGAGGTTGGGAACAAATATATTGATTAACTGCTTTTCGGGTATGGAGCAAGGAAAACGACTAGCTAATCCTCTCCATCGTTGTAAAAATGCAACGAAGTTTTTGTTATTTCGTTGCTTGGCATTGCAGAGATCCAACATAGTGATGTCACTCTCAATATTGAATGAGAAGTGTTGTACAAAGTTTTCGGCCAATTCCATCCATGTCGTTATGGATGCCTTGGGAATGTGTAAAAACCACTCTAATGCATGTCCTCCTAAACTTTGTGGGAAGAGGAGTATAAGATAATTGTTGCTAAATGCAACCTCTTAGCATGTCATATAAAAATATTTTATATGGTCACGAGGGTCACCTTTTCCCTTATACTTATCAAATTTTGGAAAATCAAAGTGTCATGGGAAAGGTACCTGTAGCATGGCCCTATCAAACGGATAAGGGCATAACTCATTGAACTTGTATTTCTTACTGTTACCATTTTTACCTTCTTACAATGTTAGAAGGACGTTCTTCATAGTTGACTACTCTTGATTAAAAGGGGATCTTGTGTGGGTGGCGTAGGTCCATACATAGGATTAAATCTAGGTGTATTCCCACCCCTATTTGTTTCGAGAATCTCTTTATAAGGATCTATTTATGACTTATGTCGAGGAGTGTGTATTGGGAACTCGTGAACCAAAGCTTTAGGTTTTGTCTTTGTTATAGCTTGTTTCAAAACTTTGGGTTGTTCCTTTTGTATATGTGAAGCCAAACTTGCCAATTGGCGAGTAAGGGCTTGGACCTGTTGTTCTGACGTCGCCTCTTGAATAGGTACTTCATGACTATTTTCGTTAGGAGGAGGTTGTGCATGATGAGCATGTTCCTCGTTGTCTTCACAACGTACTTTAACAACAGGTATTCGATAATCTTCGTCATTTTCAAATGGTACCTCCTCATTATTTTTTCGTGCAGAAGTAGAGGTATGACCTAGATTTAAAATTTCCTTAACAGTACGATGAGGTCGGTCTACTTCCTCTTCTCCACGAATCATTCCGACAATGAGAGAAGGGTCCACTGTGGAAGGTAACTTAACTCCTAATTCCATAACACACATAAGAACCTCATGTTTGTTTTGGAAAATGTAATCGTCAAAGTTGGCGGGATGATACTCTAGATTCATAGGAGGAGGATCCTCCTCTCCACCACTATAGTCAACCATGAGATTATCCTCTAAAAGAGGGTTGTCACCTCCAAATATATCGGCTTCTAATCTTCAAGATCCCATTCTCGTAGTAGGCATACTTGAGATAGGAGGTACAATGTGAAAGACTTTCCACTAAGGTTTATCAAAAAGGGACCTTAGTCAAATTTTGGCAATGTAACGATGCTAAGTCGTCACAAAAAAAGGTGACTATAAAATAGCCACAAATCCACTAGGTCAATGTGACCCTAAGAACCAAAGAATAAAGAATAAGCTACCCTAGCAAGGCAATTTATGACACAAGTTTTTCTAGAACAATACAATGATGTAAAATGCTCAAATTCTAGCCACAACAAAAGCTTACACTCTATGACCTTTCGAGATAGGTTTAAAACCAAATAGTGACAACACAATATCACTAGTTAGGTCAAGTTTGCTACAAACAAGGCCTTAATGATAAGAGAATGTTGACGCGGTCTTCTAACAAGATATACTAAAAACTAGTTTCTAAACACTAACAAAGTTTAAGCCTTGTAAAATGGATGAAACAAATGCAAGCATCATAACAACATTATTTGGACACGTAATCAAACTTTGCGAGAAAGCAAGATTTTAGTATCAAAATGGGATTGTAGTGATGCTAACAAAGTAATCTCAACACTCACAAAACTCAAGACAAAGCTGGGGTGTAAAAACTATGTCTAAGTATAACAAGAAATTTTTATGCGTGCGAGCAACGTAACAATACAATATAGAGATTTAGGCCTAATTTCACAATGGAAACAAGACGTAAATATCTCAATTGTATGGCTATAATGCGGGTAACAGAACAACTCAAAAGAAGACAAAGATGAAATCACCTAACTACGATGATAATAAGTCTCAAATATGGGTCTTTGAGACAAGGGGGGCCTACTAGATCATGAGTACGTACCATGCACACTTTCAACACTTGTGCTTCGGCATTGCAACCTACTCGCACAAATAGAATACAAAAGTGGTGGACACATGATATCTAATAGTATTTGTATATGTTGTTTCCTTTAGTCCAAAAACGGGCAACAAGAAAACAAGGGTGTAGACCAAGTGGTGTTGAAATAAACTTGGTGTTATTTTGGTAAAGTTTTGCCTTATCTTAGGACAAGTGAAAAACTATGACAAAATGACGCTAAGTAGATTTTGTGATTAAATATCACGTGGTTTCAACTTTAAGAGATTTTTTCCCTTGTTCGAAAATCAAGAGTTTTAATCTAACAAAGATGTCACTTTGTGAGAACTCTCAAGCATAACAAATAAGACAAAAATAATGGCTCCAAGCTGGCAATCTTCTTAGGTGGTTCTCTCTCTATTTGTCACAAGTTTATTTTTGCGAGCTCGATTGACCAAGAAAGTTGCACTGACTAATCTTGGCATATCTCAGTTTTACTTTACCCCCTTCTAATACAATGAGCAATTAGTGTGTTTGGTTATATTATCACGAGGGTCACAATGGAAATAACTTTGACTCTAATCTCACCAAGGTGTTCAATTACCTAACATGGGCCTAAATAGACCTAAGAGGGAAATCAAATTGGGATGGTTGCTACTTCAAACACGGCCTCTCCAAATGACTTGTTAAGCCACTTTAGATATCCATCTACTAACCTTGTTGAAGGTTTTAGGCAAGGATTGAACTTGGCTATAAATCATATTTATTATATGAAATGCAAATCAAAGCATGGTGTAAAGTATAAAGGAATGAGGTGAATTGTTTTTATAGTTTTCACTTTGAGGAAAACTAATATTTTGGTGCATGTGGGACTAAAAAGCCCCAAATTAGATTAGAATTGTTAATCATGATTAAGCTTTGTTAATCACAATTAGTTAATTAACAAGCGATTAAGATGTGAGATCCTTAATCAACCACTTAGGGTCAACTAGGAGGTTAAGATAAGCTTTTGAAGCTTGTTGAGACGTTGTGGAGGAAAGTGGGGTGATTTTGAATGGTCATAAGAAGGGTTTGAGCCAATAATAGGGTATACTGACCAAAACAAGGGCAAAATGGGCTTAATTAGCTAATAATCGCTAAATGTTTGTTTTGAAGAGGATTTTGATTTACTGTCGTCGAATAGTGGCATCCTGAATGTGAAAGGGATTGAGCAATCAACAATGTGTTGTTAATTGGCCAAAGTGGTAAGAAACGTTTGTTAATTAGCGGAAATCACTAATTATAATATAAATGGTAAGAATGTGAGTGATTTGTGTGCGTTTGGCAATAAGATTGCAAAAGCGGAATTTAGGTGTCTACAATCTTTAATCCAGTTGACAACTTATTTTCTATATATTTGAACCTTATGTGTAAATGCACTTCGACAACAACATTTTAGAGTGGGTCCTTTAGATTAGCATAAATATGTATAGTAAGAATTCCAATTATCTTTAGTCTAGTTGGCGACTTATTTTCTATACATTTCTCAACGAGTTAATGCACTTCAACTACAATGTTATTTCTCCACTTATATCATATTAATGATTTACCATAATCAATTTGATCTCAATAAATGAATTGCTTGCATGAGACCATGGTTTATTCCACATAGACACCTAATCTGGGACAAAATCATTATTTCATCGTGCTTTTAGAAAATTATATGTATACTCTTGCTACTCTTGATATTACTAAAATAAAGTGTATAATATAAATAAATAAAGTGTATACTTATACTCCTACTCTTGATCTAATCTATTGTAGATAAGCCTCGTGCAAAGAATGTGCAAGTCATCTTGTAGAATTTTACCTCCATAATTATTAACATTTTTAAATTGTATTTCCTACTTCTAATCTAATATATTCTAGATTAGCATGACACGCTCATACTAATTGTGGGGATTGGGGTTTCATTTGCCTTTCGTGATGTAGGCCACCACTACCTTAATGTGGATACAACGGGGCTTGAAACTGGGTGCTTGGCATATTTGTAAGTTACAAGTTGGATTACCAACTCACTTAGGGACCTTCCACGATATAACAATTTCATATTGATACAATTGAACTAGTCCTATATGTTTGTTTAAATTTTAGGGTAAATACAACTATCAAATGATATTGATGCTTTAAATCCATAAAATTATATATGATGGCATATGGCCACTAAAATAAGGATAACTCATGTTACGTGGGAACACGTGCCCTTGATTTTGGTGAAATCTTAGAGGTCTCGAACGTGGGACTTGGGAGGGCATCCCAAATTTAACAAAAAAAAATTAATGTCTTTACTTTTTAAAAGTTGTTTATTTTTACCAAAAATGCATGGTGAATTTTTCCTCTGGTTGGAATAAGTATCCATATTTAGCAATTCAATCTTCTATGCAACTTGCCAAACAATGATGCAAATCTTATTGGTATGCAAGAGTTATGGCTCTCCTCCAAAAGTTGCATATCGCTGTAGAAAAAGTCCCTTCCCTAGGGTTTTCTATTAATGCTTCTCAATTCATTAAACATGACGTCAACAAAGGTGTTCATGAAGACATGAGTAAATCTTATTTGAAAGTTACATGGCTTATTCAAAAGAGCCTTTGAAACCAAGATTTCATTATTATTTCCAATTTTACTCTTTCTTTCATGACGATCAAAATGAAACTCCCGAGTACATGTAAAAGATCTCAATTTTGTGTTTGCTTTAATCAACTACAAAAATTGTGTTTTCTAGAACCTAAAAGTGAAGAGTTTTTTGTATTCAAATACCCTATCTACTATGAAATTTGGGGGAGATACCATTGTCTATCGAGAAATTCCCATGGATCCTTGAAGAGCTTCATTCAATATGAGGACCAAAATGTTTAGCATTGTTTATTCATAAGACACTTCGACTTCGACAAAGAGCACTAAATTTGAAGTCTTCAAAAAGAGATAAGTTTAAGAATATCGGTCTTACTTCCAAATAACAAACTTTGGGAAACTCAAGAGACTACATATCCAAACAACATGGTCTAGATCTAAGGCAACATACATTTTATTGGTTTCAAGATCTATGGCCTTCAAATAGTAAAATCGTGGTTTTTCATTGATTCTTTTTCTTTTTCAGTGTATTTAGAGATACATTTGGCACTCCTTTTATGTGTTGAATTCATGTAACATCTTTTTTGGTCCCATCAACTATTCTTGGCCTTTATTCGCCATTAATATCTAAATTAAATTAAATTGAAATACAATCTCAAAAGTACCTTATAAACATTAAATACATTTTTAAACCCCTAAATTTCATACAATAAAATTAAATATTTAAATATTAAATTTTACATATTTAAATAATCGTCCCCCTACCATCCCCAAAATCTAGGGGAAAAAAATCCATCCGAAAACCTCATCCCCTTGACCCCAAGACTTAGATAACTATGTTAATAATTGTATGTGGCATGTGTTCCTTATGAAATAACTACAAGATGCGTCAAAATGTTCATTTGTAGAAACTTGATAAAAATGTACATATGAGGGCTAAGGACCGCTAAAATAATGATAACACTATAGAACTTATGTGTTCCTTACAAAGTAATATAAGACATGATGTGTCCTGTTGTTAGAATGATAATTAATTGACAATATCCATCTCATAGAAACTCGATAGGAATGAACATTAGATTATTAATTTTTGTGGGTTTTTTACTTGTATGTTTAAGTCATCTAATGATGGCCACCATTCATTAACATAATTATGTTTCCTTTTTCTTCTCTTCTTTTCTTTGTTTTGGGTGGTAGAAAAGAACATGCTCAATGACCATTTGCTCTCTTAGAACTTTCATTTTAATAATTTAAAACTATATGAATGAATAAACGCAATTGAATCCAAAGTTAAATGATTAAAATTATGTGAAAGCCTTGAAAATTCCTACAAAAAGCTTTCTACAATGCAAGATATATGATCAGTTGTAGTATGTTATTTCCCATTTTATTGTCCGTATTCTCTCTCTAATAGGTCACACTCGAAGTGCTTAATTATACCTCACAGGGTTTGTCGCTTAAGGGACAAGTTAACTAACCATCGCACTCACTGTATCTGAATATGGATGACTCCTGCAGGTTTCATATAATATATAACATAGTTACCTCAAACTCTGGGACGACAAGAGTCGGGGGTGGGCGTGGGGGGTTTCCAAGACGGCAAAAAAAAATCAAAATTTTGGGATGGCGGGGGAATGGTTATTAAAATTATATAAAATTTAATATTAAAAATATACAAATAAAATTTTTGAACTTTATGAATAGCAGTCTATGTCATTCCACCATGTGCATTTTGTGCTTGAAAATTTGTGTATTCATATATCACTCTTGATTCTTATCATGTCTTCGTCATACAATACACTCGGATTTTGGTTAACCGGTAAACATTTTGATCTGTCTTACTGCCTTTATTATCTACACAACCTTTCACTTCATATAGAAAGATACATACAAGTCGTATAAGTTTGTTAAGTGATTGGAGCTTCTGGAGTGAATTTCAATTAGATTTAAAAATAAAACTTTTTTGCAGATAGAGACGAGTGGTTTCCAAAAACAATCTTACAGTACAAGAATAAAATTAAAAATGTTTGTTCTTAAAAGAGAAATAAACAGAGATTTTTTTTAATATTAAAACAGAAAATCAGATGTCCAGGGGATGTCCGGCATCCCCAAAACAAGGGAGACGTCCCCTAATATTATTGCATGTCCCGGAGACGTCCCCAAGGTTTTTTCTTTTGTCCAAAACGTGGGGGGGAGGGGGGACGTTTCCCCATCGTCTGCCATCCCCAGGACGTTCAGGACTTCCCGGACATGCTGGTTTCGGAGGGGATGCGTCCCCACGTAACACTGCTATATATGCACTGTGTAGGCTTGCAATAGTAAGTCCCCTTCACCAAAGTGAATTTTCAATAGATTTATCAGAATCATAAGGGAGCCAAATGATAGAGATTATAAATATACAAATATAGCAACTTTCCTTTAGGAACTGTGTTTTAAGGCTATTCATGTCTGCACATGTACTTCAAATGTTTAAATGACATCAAGAAGCTTTTCTCTAAAAAAGAAAGTGCGAAGCTTTTGTTATTCTCAAAAGCTACAATGTCATGATTTGTTCAAGAAATCGAATATTCCCCAAGCTTTCAAATCTAGTTACAAGGAATTCCATATCAGGAAAGACTGTATAATACTGATCTCAATAGCCATGTATCTCTCAAGTGCATTACAACTTTTCCTTGGATAGAATTAACAAACAAGGAAATAATTTAGACAGTAGATCCTTCCCCATAACATTGGTGCAGCAATTCACAATCAGATATACACAAATAAAACATGAAATATATCCTGCCCCACAAAAATAGCAAGGTCATACCTCTTGATGTTTTACCTTCTCTCTTTAATTTATAGTTCTCGAGTTTAACATGCGGTGCCCCAAAAGCTAAATTGTAGTTTTCGAGCTTACCATGCAGTGCCCCAAAAGCTAGACTTATACAAGGGAAAATGATATAGCAGCTGAACGCAGTTTATTACCATCATCCTCCCACTTAGATCGAGGAGCTGTTGCCCCTACAACAAATACCTGTTAAATGCAGACATCAGTAAATTTTAACCATTCACGCTAAAAAGTTGCTCCTTGATAATGACCAGAATTTTTTGAGCTTGAACAATTTCCTAAAAACAACCAAAATGCAGGCTCACCTTCCCCTGAGAAACAGCAGCTTCTAAGGCAACATGCCTGTCTTGCGCAGAAAATTCATAAAAATAGTATGTCCTACATCCAGGTGTGCATAATTGTAAGGATTGAAACAACTTAAAATGCTTCTAATTATCACTGGTTTTTTCTCGACTACAAGAATCATATTGTCTTTAGGCTTCCACATGTTGACATTTTAGTAGTAGAAAATACCTGTGTTTAAAAATTAATTGTCCTGGCAAGCTTTTATTTTGTAACAACTAAACCCATCATCAGAGGTGATTACAAAACGGTAAGGATTTTCTCTCATGATAGGTGGTGAGATTAAGAATTATTACTTATTTATGTTAACTGAAGTTGACTTATGATGAATGGAAAAATTAAGCTGGAAAGAAAATAATGATGTTATACGGGTTGGCTAGTTCATTGTTGTTGTGAAAGGCAAAATAATGAAATTACTAAGAATTATCTGTACCGGCTAAGACGATAATAAGAGGTTTCCAAGTATTACTTAGTTTGACACCATCCTCCCTGTTAATGTTTGTTAGGATTTTTCTCAATTTCAAGAAATCCCCCAACTGTTCAGCCAAAGCCGGTTTTTCAATGGGATTATGATTAATGTCAATTCTGTTGTTTAAGTCTTGTTCAAAATGAACGACCAGTTTGAACAGTGTAGGAACACCCACGAGAGCAGGGAATTTCATACACAACCTAATTTTGGAGTGGGTCAAGAGGGTCCTTTATAGACAAAAGTTTATTTCAAAGGGCTTTCGGGGTAGTGAGGAATGCTATCATGTTTTTCTTTTAAGGATTTTAGTTAACCTATTAATAGTGACTTTGATATAGATAAGAACTTGGGTGCAAGTTTCTTGTTTAATATAAGTAGGGGTATGTTAAATTTTAATAAAAAAAATTGATTTGTTTAATGGAATACCAATTATTTTGGAATACTTTTAATAGATGGGACTTCTCAACTTCCAGATGTCCTTGGTCAATAATCCTAAACATCCTGGTCACTGCGTGTTTAAGGCCCCTGCTTTCTGAGAGGGAAGATGATGGGAATTAACAGGGAGGTACACATCTGTGTGTGTTTCTGTTTGGTAAACTATGTGGAAGGAAGCCATAGAGGTTCTTAATTATAGGGACATAGAAAAGGAAGGCATTTGAATTCCATGATAAACTTTAA
The DNA here is from genome assembly GCA_019776745.2 of Taxus chinensis. Classification (NCBI taxonomy): domain Eukaryota; kingdom Viridiplantae; phylum Streptophyta; class Pinopsida; order Cupressales; family Taxaceae; genus Taxus; species Taxus chinensis. The sequence goes on along the minus strand of JAHRHJ020003460.1, from coordinate 108,439 downwards.
ATGACCAGATTGGTTACTAAGACAACCCCGGAATCCATTTAAGTTTCGCTCACAATGTTGCCAATCAATACAACACAGATCTGTATCAACACCAGTTTCAAGGGATAAGCATTTAAGGTCTTTTCGTCGAAGCATTCAATAAACAAATTGGTCACAATGCAAGAGAGGGAGGAATCTTTAGCTATCCCTTCTGCTTGTTCAAAGGTTTTCCCTTTAGAATTGAAGAAGGTAGATTCCAAGCAAATCTTAATAAGATTGGTCATTTCAGGTTTGAAAAATCTTGATATGATAATTATAACTTCTTCAGTTGGAAACTTGGCAAACAGGGAAAGCACGTTGAAACTAACAAGTGGACTTTGCTTCAGGTGCAACAATTCCTAATTTTTCAATGAAATCCGAGAAGTCCTTGATAGGAAGGAATTTCGTGGTAAAAGTTTAGCAAGGAAATAGGGAAATTGATGGCACAAACAATAGGTTGGACGGAAATGCCTTATTTATGAATTTTAGAGATACCACAAACTCTAAAAATTTGAGTTTATTGGAAAAGAATATTTTTCTTAATTTTTGAATCTAAGGCACATAAGTTAATGGCTTAGGTAACCATTGCAGTGATTTGGTTAATGGGGCTTGTTCTATGTTCGTGTACCTTTCTGTTGAGAGGTCTTCTATGATGCCAGGATGCGGGTATGGGTACGGGTTTGATACGCGGATACATCGATTTTAAAAAAACCTTGGCTATGATACGTCCGTACATATATAATAAAAAATCAAATACACACGCGTGCGCGCGTGCGCACACACACACTCATTTTTTAGTCCATAAGAAATACAAAACTTGAAAAATATGGTATGATCAATGTTCAAAACATTCAATATACTTCAGATTTTATATTTTCTATGGTATATGAGTATTGTATTCCTTTGTGTTTCATCCATTTCCTTTGAGATTAATTTTTGTGTTGCAACTGTGGCCATAAAAGATGTATATAAGGTGCTCCTAAAGGACCTATTTAATGAGATTGAATCTAACCAGCCAATGATAACTAAAGAGGTCAATCCAATGGCTGGTTCTTGCATTCATATTATCCGAAATCACCTTCTAATCCTCCTTAAGGATGGGGGAAGGAGTCAATGTTGTGCCTTGATTATTTCGGGAAAGAATGCTCTTTGAAACTTTAAACTATGCAATTTGCGGTTCCAAATTTTTCTATTAGTATTGAAGATCACCTGAGATTTGATCTCAAAAATAACTTGTACCGAGGCTTAGATATATGTCCAAATTTCTATGAATAGCTTCTTTCCTTGGCCAATTGCAATGATCCCAAATAATTACCTCAAACATTCTTAATATCCTTCAAATATTTTCTCTTCAATAAACTAGAGGGATGTTAAACAATCTCCAGGTTTCCTTGTGGTTGCCATCCCCTCCTAGTCTAGTCCTCAATAAAACTAAAGTTTGTTTGAGTTGAAATAAAATAAAATAAAACTTTTTTAGAGCCCCCCACTGCCCAACCCTGCGGGTACGTCCTGGTACGTCTCGGGCATGTCTTGGGTATGTCAAAGCAAACCTGGGACGTACCCGAGACATATCAATACTGCTGTGATCTTTCAAACTCATGACCATCACTGCATTCCTTTGTCATCTCTTACGACCACAATGTTAGGGTTGTCATTAGGAGATCTATGAGCAATGTTTTCACTTTTAAAAAGATTAGGTTATCCAATTATCCCATCTATTCCTTTTGGCCAATAGGATTCCCTGAAGGAGGTCCCTTGCCACGGCAATGTCGTTAGAGGTGGCTCCTAAGTCTTCAAATTAGAAAAGTAGGGCTCTACCAAGATGGTCCCTTATCATTCCACCACCACCAGCAGGACTAGGATTCCCTTTCGCTTCCTCATCGAAGTTAGGCTTTACCACACCAAGGGGAAGAGGATCCATTTAACAAAGACTTCACTAGTCTTCTTTCTACCTACCCATTTATCGAGGATTATTATTATTATTATTATCATTATCATTAAACATCCCATTCATATCATCTTTATTAATACTTCCAGATAATTAGTCTTTGATGAAGATCTGAATTCAAGGATATTATGAACGCCCATGTCTTTTAATGATGTTAATGCTAATAATATTATAGTTATGCGAAAACGTTTTAAGATACTTTTGGGGAGATCATCATTTTATATCTGCCATATTTACCATACATTAGAGATGCAGACCCAGTATCGGAACTGACATTCAGATTATTTCCATGAGCTATGCCAAAAAGCCAAGACACAATTGTCCCTTGGAGCCTGGCAGTTGGAACTAAACCTCATGGTCAAGTGTTCAACCTCATTGCGAGCGAGCTTCTGTTACAAAATCAGTTGTTTCAAGAAAGATATTGTTTAGTGGGGCTCGTTTCAAATTATTGGTCTGTCTGAATCTGCATCCCACAGAAAATCACCCATTGAATGATGAGTCCAATTGTTTAAGTACAAGTCAAATAAAAAGTTCAGCCAAATACTTTTAATTGTCCAAGATGAAAAATTGCTCTTGCATCGAAACTCAAATCTGCCATAGGTTAAATGGGACTATTGCTCACTACTGAGTTCAGCAGCATTTTATACCTCCAACCAAGGTTCAAATCCAGTTGAGATCTTCTATACCCAAATGACATGAATAAAAAATGAAAAGGCTGACAGTGATTCCTGGACAAATTTAGCAAAACAGATACCCCTTGGATATGGCATCTAAGCTGAAGGGATGCCCATGTGTGGTTCAGTCCCTCAGAGGCATGTTTCTAACAGCATATTAACACAGACAAGAATCTATGCCATACGTGAAAAGGGCTTATGGAGTTGAGACATCAAAGTAAAATTTGCCAATGAATTTGTCTACTCTATCAACCTCAATTTCCTATAACAACAAAATATCAAAAAGCGAGATAAATCTAGAATAGGAAGTAGTAGGTTGAAGTCAATTTCAAGCTTCTGATTCCCTTGCTAGCCAAAATATACATTCAAAGAAAGCTTCAATATTATTCGTGCCAATCTCTGCTCTTCAATGTCTAAAAACGACAAAATAAGCACTTTGAAGTAGCCCGAAGTATGAATCACCACTCAAATAGCGTGAATTCCTCATATGCATCCAAAAACCAACAATCTATCTTAAATGCCAAGATCCCATCATAAATGATGGTTGTTACCCCCTGAGAGCATGTTTCCCCTGTTTGATATTTGAATATTTAGAAACATATGCAAAACTAATATATTTTTATCTAAATATATTTTTATTCAATTCAATTTATTTTTATCTAAATAGTTGTCAAAATAAATGTCAAACATGGAGTTCAACCAAATACTTCTGATTCCATGCAAGATGAAAATTTATTGTTAAATCAAATTCAATTTGGCCACAAGTCAGTGGGGCCCTGCTTCACTTGTGACTTCGGTGAAGTTTCATACGCCACCAAGTTTCAAATCCAGGAGAGGTTTGCCCAACCCAAATGACATGAACAGAAAAAGGGATGAGGCTGGATGAAAGTCTCAGATGGCTTTGGCAGAATAGATATCCTTTAATTTTGGAATCTAAAGCCAGATGATGTCAATGTTATGCCATCCAGCTCCCTCAAGGACATGTCTCTAAAAGCATCCTAACCACGATGGATAACAAAATTTTGCCAGTGGTCAAAAGTGCTTACAGCTTCAAAGGAAAACTTCTATAGGAATAGAATCTCAAAAAGCAAGCTGAAATCAAAAAGTGGCAATAGGGGTAGGCCAATGTCCAAGCCCAAGTTTCTGATGCAAATCGCTAGCATCATATCACTTTCAAAGCAAACTGATGTCTAATTTCTGCCGATTGCCGCACTCCAATGTCCAAAATTGACGAGAGAAGCACTTTAAGGTAGCAGAGAAGGGCCACTGAACTTAAATAGTCCACATTCTCCTCAAATGTAATGCCAAAAACCAAATAGAAATGATGGTGACTCTTTAGTGCATGTCGTCCCTCTTATTCAGTTTAAATCCCATTTATGGCGTGATAAATGAAAAAAATATTACATAACAATGATGAAATCCCAAGTCTGGAGGTGTATGTATACGAGCGTTACATGGAAGGAAATCAGTTGACTTATTGAGCACACACTCCGGTGCTAGCTAGGTGCAACTGGGTTTGCTAGACCATCTAATTTGGCTAGACTGAGAGGCTGGATGGTGATTTTAAGAAGGTTATATGTCAGTGAGACCCACGATAAAACTCCAAACATAGGCATATCAGATAGCTTTGGGAACCTCTTGATCTCTAGCTTGTGGGTATATAAATTTTGAACCATTTTGATGCCTTTACTGCGACCATATGCCTTCATTGATTGTGCATGCATCCATTTATGAAATTTTATGGGAATGATTTATAAGGAGAAGGGAAGCTTGGAGCTCTAAGCTTGGGAGGTGAAGAGTGATCCTCCATGAGAGCACCTTCAAGCTTCCCATGTGCCAGCCTTCAGTTGATGGTGGTAGGGGTCTTGGTCAATTCTTGGTTCGCATGCTTAATAGAGATCTTCTTGAATTTTGTGTTAGTCTGTTCTCTTTGTTGGTCTATAGGCTCCACGTATTGTTTTGGCTTGCTTTGTATTCGCTGATTTTTTCAGGCTTGTGCTTTTTGATTTTGCTTGGCTTCTATGTTTTCTCGCACGTGGGAGTAGTAAAAGTTGGAGAAGATAGAGCAAGCGAGAAAGATGGCCTCATAAATGGTGGTGAAGGGGGTATTAATAAGAATTGTGTTGTTACAAGTGGTCGACAAGAAGTGGATCTCCAAAAAAGGTCCTTCAAATACGTAGTACAAGAGGAAGCTGCGATGGGCATTCCAGCCTGCACTACCTTTGAAGTCTACAAGGTGGAATCGAGTGATGGAGGAGTCGACAACGGACCCAAAGGGGTAGAACCGACAGGTAAGTTCTCTACCACTAAACCCTTTCTCACCCTTGTTCCAAATGATTAGATGAATGAAGTGATTGGGAAGGAAGAAGCTAGAATCATGAATGTCAGGATTTCTTTTGTTTGTTTGAATCAAAATGATCTTCCATCTAGGGGAAAGGAGCCAATGACCGTGAATGGCCCAATGACTGTTAGTAGTTACGTGAAACAAAGTGCCAATGATCATTTGAATTAAAGTTAAAAATGAAATAAAAACTAGCCAATAAAGTAAGTCACATCAAGTCACATCAATAAATGAACCAATGAAATGATGACACATAAACAACCCATAAAAGGTGATTTTATTCACAACTAATGGGTTGTCTTAAATTCCTTTGTATTCAAAAGTACTTATTTTAAATCCCTTAAAAATATATTTTCCACATACTCAAATTTTTTGAAAGAAAATCTGTATATTAAAAAAATCATGCTCTCCAAAAGGGTATTTTTTTTAAAAAAAATTATGATTGTTAAGTGGCTCTAACAACCTCCCACATTATGATTCACCATGATTGGCTCCTCTCCCCTAGAGAGTTTTTTGATAACTGGATAGCTTCGGTGTGGGGAAAAAACTGGGAATGTGAGTTTCTGCCAAATGCTTCAACCTGGGATTTTTCTCATTTGTTCAAAAACTCGAATATGCAACGTATAGCGATTTCAAGACATTATTGGAATGTGGGTAGGTTTTTGTTTAAGCTAGTACCCTGATCTCCTGACCTGGCTTGGGATAAATAGAGTATGCCAAAGGAAGCCAAGATGGCTTGAAGTATCTAATGTCCCTATTCAACTTTGGCACCTTTTCCCACGAATTCTGAGGCTTGTGGGTAAAGTATTACAAGTACAGGAATCTAGGGTAACTTTAGCCCATATGAAATCAAGGGTGTCAATATCAGTAAAAAACATGGAGATATTTCAAAATCCCTAGAGATTAAGATGCCAAAATATATGTGTGCCCTGTTTTGAAGTTGAGAGAGTTAAATGCATGTTTTCAATGCAAACGAGATGGGCACCTTAAAAAAGACTACCCAAAGTCTGTAGGTGAGGGCCTTCCCAAAAACCCGTTCAAAGTATGCTTGGACTATACCCTCCCTCAGTATGGGGTTGATATGGAAGTTTCATCGATAAATGATAGATATTCGGTAGAGGAGTATGTGGTGATACCGGCCAAATCGGTGATGGAAAATATTCAATAAGAGATCAGTTTGTATGTTGAAGCTACTAAAGCAAATGAAATAATGGAGAAACATCAAAAGGATTGGATGAGCTTGACATCTAGTGTTAAACAAAGTGAGCTTGTGTTGAGTCCTCAACCTCCCCCCGCCCCCCTCGTGATGGCGCTGGAAGATACAGGTGACATGGAGGCCCGGGTGCCTTAGTCTCCAACGCTCCCCAAGCTGGATGCTGATAAAAGTTTGAAAAAATAAGGGGCGTTTGAAGCACCCTACACCTCTATGGGTGGAGGTGAAGATGGCAGGAAGAGGATCCATTTAACAAAGACTTCACAAGTCTTCTTTCTACCTACCCTTTTATCAGGAATTTTATTATCATCATCATCATTAAATATCCGATTTATATCATCTTTATCAAGACTTCCAGATAATTAGTTTTTGATGTAGATCTAAATTCAAGGCTATTATTAACGTCCATGTCTTTTAATGACGTTAATGCTCTAATAATATTATAGTTATGCGAAAATGTTTTAAGATACTTCTAGGGAAATCATCATTTTTATATATGCCATTCTTACCATACATTAGAGATGTCGTTCTTTCTTCCTTTAGTAGTTGCGATTCGCCATGTTGGTTGTTCCCCAATTCACAATTTGACAAACTTCATAGATCGATAAGCGACTTCTTATGGTCGGATGGTAAGGGTTGTAAGAAGAGACATGTAGTAAAATGGGATGTTTGTTGTAAGCCCAAGGCTCTGGGGGAACTTGGATCAAAGATCTCCAAAAGAAAGGAATTGCTTTAGCCTCTAAATGGATTCTGAGGGCTATAATTGGAGATGAACCATGGAAATTTCTAGTAAGGTGTAATATCAGTAATGGATACCCTAAAGGACACAAAAAGTGGAAAGGGTTTCATATGATTGACTTAAAGTTTGGACTCTTTGTTGCTAAGATCATGGGATTTGTTGTGTTATCTGCTATCTCAAAAGCCTGAGAAAAGGTTTAAAATATGACTATAACACAACCCATTTTCTCATGGTTTGACACTAGATGCCAAAGGATTTAGATCTAGGTGGAATCTTAGGTACAAAGAAAAATAATTGGCCTTTATTAGAAGTTGCTCAGCTTGGAAATGATTTTCTAATGGACTAAGGACATTCAATGACTTATATAAGAACAGGTGGTGGATGACATGGGATGATATTAAGTCTACCTATATGATACCTCCAATCTCATGTTAGCAATCTTTTCTATGTTGATGAAATGTCTAGAAACACCCTTCTTTAGCTTTGTTGATGGAAGAAGAGGAACAATTTTGGGAGAATCCTAAGTGGATCAAGGGCCCTTATTTGTTGGATGTTACTAAAATTATCTATGATAAGCTTGGTTTTTCACCTAATATTTTGCTTAGTCTTAATGATAAATGGAGCCTATGTGACCTGCCTAGAGTTTGGATGAATAAGGTTTGATGTGCTTTGGCCATCATCCATAGAACCCAAAAAATCATGTTTTAGGTGGCTACTAGTTCACAAAAGATTAGTTGTTGGTGAAGTATTAGCCAAGTTGGGCATTGGGAGTGAGTCTAGTCTAGTCTGTCATTGTGTTGAGACTAACAAACATGCTTTCTTTGAATGTCCTTTTGCTCAAAAAGTGTGGGGTACTGTTCTAAAGATCTAGGGTATGGTTGCTCATAAGTCCATCAGATGGCATGAAATTCTTTTTGGAATGTTAAATTACAAATTGAATAATTTTTCATAAATCATGGTTTTTTATGTCCACTAAGGTCCTATGGTTTATTTGGAAAGCTAGAAACAATTGTGTTTCAAAAAATTGGCAGGGAGCTTACTAACTTCAATAGTGAATTCATAGTGCATCTATTGTGCGTGCAGGTTAATGTATAGATGAAAGTACCAAGGGAGGAGTTGAAGAAGTTCTTGCAATCGGGATTAAAGGGAATTGATCCCACGTTCCTGAAAGAGACGGGACACTTTCCAAATGTTAAGTCTTTTGCTAACTGGGAGGAGAGTTCAAATGATGATAGTGAAGAACCATTCATACCTGGATGGGACCCTGTAACTGAAACCTTTCATCTACAAATTGAACCTGACATAAAGGAGGTGAATTTGGAACAAAGAATAGGTGAAGACCTGACTATGCATGAAGGAACTACACATTGTGGCCTCGAGACATGTGGTAAGAGCTATCCATGAGTTTTAGCCAGATTGGAAGTTTCACAAGCCAGTGAGAATGCTAAACATATTATGCAGCCTCTCAGGATGTAGATGGAAGTTGAGGGAGAAAATGATGAAGGAAACAATAGTGCAAGAAATAGCAAGACCTGGGGACAGAGCTTGAAAGGATTCTCCTTAAGCATGAAATTATTGAAGCAAGTGCAGGAGAAAGGAATTGTGGGCATCAAAAGGTTGGGCATAGAGGAATCAGTTGGTGACTATACTACAGGCCTTGAGATGGGAAAATTAATCTTGGATCAGCCTATTGTCAATCAAAAGAACCCAATGAGTGGCTATGACTAAGCCTTTTTTTAAATTTTAAATTAAAAGATAATGTTGTTTGACGTAGTAAGTTAACAGTGCCTTACTTATGTAGGGCTATTTTTTGTTTTGTGGGTTCTCTAATTTACTGTTGAAACTTGAGCACCTTGTGCGGGTCTTCCTGCTTGACTGGGTTTCCTTTTTATTTTTGGTTTCAAACTGGTGATATGGTTTTCAATGTTGACATGTGGGTCGTATATATCTGGTAAATTTTTCAATATAAAAATAAATAAATAAATTTATGAGTCATATTAGTTTCATATCATTTATAATTGGTGTTCCATGCATGATTGCTGGGCTATAACATGTTTTTCCTTTCATGGCCAAGAAAATCCTTTGACAAGTACCTAACCACTCTTAAAACAGTCTATAATTATTTTCTAGAACATTTGTCCTTATAAGTTTTTTAGTGAATGAGAACTAGACCCATATCATTGCTCTTAATCATGGAGTGCCAAGCAGTCCCATAGACCGCCCTTGCATATCTGTATACTTATTTTGTCATGCACCAGAATGTTTCTAAGAACATGAATGGTACTTGAAATTATGCATTCATGTTTCCTTGCGCCCAAGGATTTGATCTTCTTTTGTCTTCGCTACCATAAAACTAATTCCATTCTCAAATCCTACTCCCACTTGCCTCTACACCACCCTAGCAAGCTTGCCACCACCATTCTTTGCCAATTATGTCTATATGTATGCTGTGGGGTGATAGGCATTGATTTCATGTTTTTCATTTGAAGTTAATTTCGGAAATATAATTCTCTTTACCACTGGCTTCCAAAGCTGGAATTGGCTTAATTTCTTGTCCCATTGGCATTGGAGCCAAAACTTGTGAACACAAATTAAATCACTGTTGGGAGTGAAATTGTCTGGCATTGGTAGGTAGGTCCTACCCGCTATCGACTTAGTCAAACTCACTTCGTATTTCTTTTCATAGCACGTGGATGATATAGAAAATTTGGTTCCTTTGTCCCTTACATTAGTAAGCTTCCAAATTTTTCTGACACATTTTTTCCAAGAGTATACTTGAGGAATAATCTGGAAGCTATTTATTCTGGTCTATATCTACCCCATAAAGAATTCCATTTTTTTTAGCTATGTAATTTAATTTCTTCATCATTATCAACCATCTATATTTCCTTCCTTTGCAAACATCTTTTTGTTGCATTAAAATGCCAAACCAATCTCATACTGTTGTTGTTTGCTACGCTGAAAAATATTCTATTGAAAGCTTCTAATTTGTCTTCAATTTTTGTAGCCCTTCAAGTTCCTTCAAAGTGAAACAATTTCCAAATAAATGCATTCAGCCAGAGCCAGAGTACCTTGGAATGTCAGACTTCTTTAATTTTATTGTACGCGCAGCATACAATGTTGCTCCCCCTACAGCATCCCACATTGGCAATTAGCATATGTAGAAATCACAATTGAAAATCCTAAACAGGGACATTCTGACATAGTACAATTGAAAGGAAGGCAAGAACTAATGCTTTGAACTTATATCATACTTGACTTTTAGAAATGGAGCAAACAAAATACAATCCTCATAAAGCACGATTTCATCCACAATCCATGTGGACTCAGCAGTCTGATGTGGTGCCTTACCTACCATGGAGTATTTTGTGCCAAAACAATCAAGTAGAAGATACATCACATCATTTAATTCAGAGGCTTATATTTCAACATTCAACATCTCACGAGTTATATACATACAAAGAGAGAAAATCATAAACATATGTGTGCCCAATAAAAATGCATGATTACTGTTATGGAATCGGCCTTCCAAACCAGAAACCACAACACAACAAAGCACCCATTATAGATAAATTATAATGTTATTGTGAAAACATGTGATTACTATTATGGGACCAATCATCTGATCCAGAGCACTGTTATAGAAAATGTCACTTTTAAGTGTTTATTTGCAGTGTATCAATAAATTAAGGCTCTGTTTTATAACTAGACGAAACTTGGTGAGTGCTTGGCACTCTCCTGCAAAACGATAAGCTGCCTAGAAACTCGCAAGCTGAGTATATGTTCAAAAATCACAAGTTTTAACTCACTGAAACTCGTGAGTCTATGAGGAAAACTCAGCAATCACTGCATAATATCAGGCCCACAGAAAGAAATAATGTTATTAATCAAAAAACTCAGATATTCATCTCTTTCTTCTCTGCTAGGTGATTTTGTGCATTTGATAGTTGTTGCTAGTTGATTGACAGTGGTTTTCATTGATTCCGAAGGATTTTCGTAGGGATTTGATCAGGTAAATGTCCTCAATTACTTTTAAGTTAAATTTGTTTTGATTTTTTATTCCATTGTAGATGCCCTAGAGAATATGTCACTTCTGAGTGTTTATTTGCAGTATATCATTATCAATACATTAAGGCTCTGTTTTATAACTTTGTGAGTACTCAACACTCTCTTGCAAAACAATAAACCACCCAAAAACTCACGAGCCAAGTACCTGTCCAAAAATTGTAAGTTTTAACTCAGTAAAACTCGCCGAAACTCGTGAGTCCATGAGGAAAACTCAGCAATCGCTGATGTTGTTACTAATCAAAAACCTCAAATTTTTATCTCTTTCTTCTTTGCCGGGTGAATTTATGCATTTGATAGTTGTTACTAGTTGATTGACATTGGTTTCCATTGGTTCCGAAGGATTTTCATAGGATTTGATTGGGCAAATGTTCTCAATTAATTTTAAGTTAAGTTTGTTTTGAATTTTTTTCCATTGTAGATGCCCTACATTTAATTTTTCTTTGTTTTCCCATTTTCGTCTACTTCTTCCTTTGATAGACACTAGCGGCTAGGATTCTTATCTAATTTTTTTTTGGGTTTTTTAGGGTTTCTACTTTTGTTTCAGTTTACATTCAATTTGTAGCAGTATACATCCTACAAGAATGGCATCAAAATCCAGTTCAATTATCCATAGTAAGCATAAGAACTCTGATCACCCTTCTTGGAAGCATTGTGAACTGGATGAAGAAGCCAATTTTTTTAATTCATAAATGAGGGTTGACAGGTCCCACTCCCGATTATATTGATAAGCCAAAAAAAATACAGTGAGAGATTACACATTGAGAGAGTGCCAATGGTTCTATGAACCAAGATCAAGGCAACCAAAACACAACTTAACTAAACTAGCAAGAGGACCAACAGACAGTCACTACATCAAACAAAACATATATTTGCTAACAAACCTCCAGGTGGAGGAATCATGGATTAGCCATCAAAATGCAAAAACCTCAGGAGATAGATTCATTACTCTGTTGCAGATTCCTCTGCCACCAAATCAACATTTTCAGTCTCCAAACCATCTATTGTTCATTGGGGTGCAGGGGGCAGAGGAACCATTCGTCCATCCAAGGAAACATCCAGTTGTGTCAAGCCGGCCATGTAGGCAAGGAATTTTTATGCCCTTGCCACTTTTTTTCTTAGAACCATGATCCTCTGGGTCACAGGAGTGATGGGGGCACACAAAGAAGCCAAATCCAGTTGTGGAAAAAAGACATCCAACGGATTCCTTATTGCAACAGTGGTTGATCACATGTTCAGCGAAATCGGCCACAATGTTGAATCATCGTTCCAGCTCCACAAAATCTTCCCTTGCCACGACGTCATCCGTAATAAAAACAATTCCAAAGAGGGATCCAGGGGACTGTAATTCAAGTTGATCAACCACAAAGCCAAGCCAACCCGATGAGCAAGTCAAATGAAGTGCATGGCTATGGCAACCACGACTTGTTTATTTGGATCGATCTGAAGCAAGTTGTCCACAAAAATAGAGGCAATTTTGGAGTTCATGCAGGGGTGTCCAACAAGCTCAATATAATTAGATGAAAGCACCACCTTAACGTCATTCAATATTGGTCCTAATTGAATGATGAAAATGTGATGCATTCTCTTGTTGGTCATGGCCAAGAAGAAAGCCATCTCCAATTTTGAACCAACCAAGTGGATTCGAGAGAGTTGAGGGTCCTCCATTGCAAGCATTCACCGGTGGGACCAGAGTAGGGGAAGAGATCCAAAATAGAATGCACAGACAATCGAGGTAAAATGTGGAGGTAGTGAACATTAATATAAGGCGAGGGAAGTGGGTGAAGAGTCATTAGGAATCCATCCCTGAAGTAAGCCGAATCCAAGGGCAGGATAATAAAGTCCAAGCCATGAGATTAAATGATGAGCTTACATGTGAAAGAAACCAGCAATGTCCACATGGTGATTTGCAAGAGTGGAGGAAAAGTCAAGAAGAAGCAACTCCCATAGGCCATGCCATGAATTTGCCAAGTTATCGACCAAGTCATCCAAAGTTTGGAAAGCTCCATGATTTGCAAGGAAGTCTACCAACCTATTAGCTCCCCGATATCAATGTTGAATATTCCATAGAGTGAATCTAGAGAGTAGATGATGGGCCTGGCTAAGGATGTTGTCAATTCTCCATGCCTTGGATTTTCGGATTTGATAGCATTTGAGATTTTATGCAAATTCCATCGATGTCACAACTAAGAGTCAATCACAAACCATAAACTCATGTTGATGCCTCTGCAACATTGAAAGTTCTATTAAGGTGGAAAGAACCAACCCGAATCAAGGGGATGAAACAGTGCCTAATGACGCACCCAGCCCTTGAGATCCCTAGGTTACCCTTTGACGCCCCATCGTAATTTAACTTGAAAAAACCAAAGTCTGAGAGATGTCATTAGGAATTGAGCCTTCTTACTTCGCTTTGTGATGGGGACACTAGACCAGGCCCATTAACGGGAGGTGAAGAGGCCAATTTTGCCATATGCAATCATTGTGGGTTTAAGATGAGTGCAGGCATCAATCGCCTCAAATACCACCTCATACGAATTCACAAGTAAATGATGTGCAATGTGTGCAAGTAAAGTGCCACCTGAAGCTCAAAGAGAGATGGCTGCTGCTTAAGGCTTGGAGGGACAAGTTATGAAAAAAAAAAAAAGGAAAGCTAAAGCAATTGCATCCCTACTGAATAGGAGGGCAGCAAGGGATGATTTGACGATGAGTATGGCATGGGAGCCTAGCTCTTCTATTGCCCCAACTCCAAGGGGTTGGGGATGCAAATGGTGACAGGGATAGATGTACATGGGCACGGGACTCATCTACTAGAGACAGTTCGACTTCACATGGAGTTTGAAAAAGGTTTTTTGTTCCTCAAAAGTAGTCCTAGGGCACAACCTTCACTCAGAAGGTACTACTTGGAAGTGGAACCAAGAATTGCACAATTAAGCAAGGGTAGCTGCAAACCAAACTTTTGGTATTACAACAACATTCCATTCAATGTGACGAAAAAGCCCATATTGGGAGAATTCGGTAATCTGCATTGACCATTTATCAGACAAGGGTTCAAGGCTCTTACTCATGATTTGAGTGGCACCATTGTTGGAGGACGCCATCAAAAATATGCAAAAGTTATAGTAGATGAGAAAAAAACAATATGGCATGTAAAAAGGGCTACAACATTTTGTTTGATGGGATGGACGAAAGGGAAAAAACGCACTTTAATTAACTTTCTAGTGACTTTCAAAGTGGGCAGTTGGTGTTCTTCAATGTCAATTGATGCCTCCCACCAAGTGAAAATGCAAACACTTTGTGTGATATATTGGATGAGGTGGTGATGGAAGTGGGTGTGGAGAATATCATCCAAGTTGTGATAAACAATATAATTACATAGCATATGTAGCAATACTATGTAGCAATAGGAAGACTTCTTGAAGAGGGGCACCTTACACTTTTTTGGACCCCTTGTGTTGTTCATTGCATTGATCTTCTACTTGAGGTTATAAGAAAGATAACGTGGGTGACAAATGTGGTTGAAGAGGCAAGAAATATCACAAGTTTCATCTACAACCACTCCTGGGTGCTAAAACTTGATGAGAGAGCACACAACATGGAAAGGAGCTTGTGTGATCAAGAGTCACATGATTCGCCACAACCTTCATCACATTGTAGGGCATTGTAGCCTCACTAACATCTCTTAAACAAATGTTTGTGAGTACATGTGGTGGTTGGAGTCTCCTTATAGCTAGGAAGGCCGAAGGGAAAAGGGTCGTGAATGGACCATTTTGATAATGTGTTTGCGAAGAATGCAAATGAATAGTCGAGGTAACCTTTAAACTTGACTATTTGTTTATCATTTAATTTTTTTTCAAAATTGGTTCAAATTTCTCTTAATTTTGATTTTAAAAATTGTGCATTATATTTGTTTTAGGTGTTGGAGCCTTTGGTTAGTGTTCTTAGCTTGGTGGACTGGGGAAAGCACCCAATGGTTATTAGTATGAGGCCATGGACAAGACCAAGGAGGCCATAGCAAATTATTATGGGCAAAATAAAAGAAAATTAAGCCATTTGGCACATAATTGATAGGAGATGGAACAAACAACTCCTACCAACATATACATGTAATCGACTTACTACTTAAACTCACAACGTTTTTTCTATTCCAATTCAATTAAGGCCAATGAGGAGGTTATGAATGGCCTGAACACATGCATAGAGAGGATGATCCCTGAACAAAGACACTAGAGATGCAATTCTTGATGAGTTACAAATTTACAAGACGCTGCAAAGGGGAGGCTCTTTTCTTCACCTCTATGCATTCGAAGGAGAAACACCCAACAACCAAGTAAAAACAAAATTGAATCATTTCTTTTTTAGTCTCGTTACTTGTAGATACTACTGCTTGACTTCTTTATTTATTCAAGCCTAGTTGACTTACAAAGTTATAAATGTTTCAATGTCCCATTTGCAGATTTTTGGACAGACGAATATGGTACAAGTACAACACCATATCTTTAGATGCTAGCCATCCGTCCATTTTGGGTCGGCCATGCAAAGCTCTCTGGGATGTAAACATAATTGGAGCATGTATCGAAGGCCATCCACACAAAGAAGTGCAGCCGGTTGACAACACAACACCTCAATGACCTTATTTTTGTGTGATACAATCTTCTTCGCACGAGACAAGCGAAGGGGCTTGAGAG
This sequence comes from Taxus chinensis, assembly GCA_019776745.2. Classification (NCBI taxonomy): domain Eukaryota; kingdom Viridiplantae; phylum Streptophyta; class Pinopsida; order Cupressales; family Taxaceae; genus Taxus; species Taxus chinensis. Next base: position 92,756 of record JAHRHJ020003460.1, on the reverse strand, counting down.
TTATGAGTTAATTGAATTGGATGATATAGATCCATATGTTGACTTGTTTGCTAAGCCCAGCTTAGCCCCATCTAGAGTTCTCCCGGGAGGCTGAGGGGGAAAAGCCTATAGTTCTATCTGGGGGCTTTTCTCTCTGCCCTATCTAGATCAGATATAGGGTGAACTATATCTAGATGGGGGCGCCTACGTTCTATCCGGACTGGAGAGGAGGCCAAGAGCTAAGCTACTATGGATAGGAGTTATAGTTCTCTCGGCCTCTAATCCGGGTCTGATCCAGGTATAGAGGTTGCCCCCCGGTCGGCTAATAGGGGGAGATCGCCCCCAATAGAATCTATATCCCCCTATCTATAGAATCTATATGGGAGAACCCAACCAAACCTCCGCGCAACTCCGCGTTAGATATAGAGTATAGGGCAGCTCCACGCTCGGGCCCCCCTATCTCCCCGGGCACCCCTATCCCTATATGGCAAGAGAGCCCCCTCCCCTTCTATAGATCTGGATATGGATATGGGAGAGTTGCGCTAGTTATGTATATAGAGGGAGAGGAGAATCAAGGGCCTATATGAGTAGCCCACGTTTAATGAGGAGAACATCGCAAATTTGGTGAGGGGAAGCAGAAGAAGTGATAGTGTCAGGGGCAACAAAGGCATCAGTCATAATAAATTAATCATAAAGTGCATCTTAAAATATTATTATAAGCACTTTATATTAATTTATTAATGACATAAAAAAAAGTTAAAAAGCAAAAGATAAAGTGATAAAGAAAAAAAAGGAGTCACTTTACTTTATTTTATTTTCCCCAAGGAAAATGACGACCCATGTGAAGGAGGAAAAAGGGTAAAGAAAAATATTAAGTGTGGAGAAATAAATTTGATTAGTGGTTGTGGATGGCTAAAACGCCAAATGATATTATAAAAGCAAGTCAACTTGCAAGGAGAAAGCATCTCTTTTGTTTATGATAATTTTCAGATTTGTGGTGTAAGCTTGCATGCTTTCCATAAAAACTCCAGAGGACGAAAACCCTTTGAAGTTAGCTTGAGGATCTTTAGAGAGAGAGGAACAAAAACTCTTCTTTCTTTTGAGAGGGATTCTCCATTTAGAGGTTTCCATTGAAGATCAAGGTTCTATTTGTGTTTTCCAGCAATGTATGAAGGTTGTATTTTGCAGATTTGGGCAAGGGTTTGAAGAAGAATGTTTGTTGTTGTGATTCCTCTTCATTTCCAGCTTATTCATGGTGGAGCGACCCATATAGAGATTTGTTTTGGTATGTTCTAGAGCTATTTTGGATCAGATCTGTATTGTTGTTCCAACCTTTGATTTTTAGAGATCAAATCAGCCACTTGGTGTAATTTTTGGCAGAAAGGAATTGGTATTTTCAGTTGTGTTCGAGGACTATCATCTGCAGATTTATAATAAATAAATTTCAGCCATCTATTTTGATCCAATCTGGTATTTTTCTCATGTTCTTGTCCTTATAAAAATTGTTGATCAATTTGGGAAATAAATTTAGTTGAAGAATTCAGTTTTGGTTGAAATTTTTCCTTCATGCAAGCCGCCATTCACTAGTAAAATTCATATCTGCATTAGAAAATCTTTATATATTTTATATAACTTGCTCTTTGGATTGGGATTTGCGGATAATCCGTTTGGAGATATAATTTGTCCAATTGGGGGCATTACAGTGGTATCAGAGCAGTGATTCTCCTAGCCTGTGAAGGAAAAAAATGAAGTGGACCCAAGTTCCTTTTTTTGATGTTACTAATAAAATTTCTGCTAGATTTTGGTTGAAGGAATTTATGACATATTTGCAATGAAATCCTATGTGTCAGGATGATGCCGTCATGCTCATCTCTATATACTTGAATGGAATGGCACATAAGTGGTGGCATCATTTGTTGGAGACTCAAGGGGTCGAATCCGTTGCCTCCCTTGAAGATTTCACCCAAAGGTTCCTAGAAAGGTTCGATGTGCAAGATTGCAAGGATGAGCAAGGTAAAAATCCCTCATTAGTTGAAAATGTTTCTTTGCCTTCTAAAGATTGCATGCATGGTGGTGAAGTAATAGGAAATGAAATCATGGAGTCTACCCCCAAGGAGGATGAAAATTCAGATCTACAAATTGGAGATGAGAGTTTTGACCGCAAGTTGATGATGAAAGTTTGGGGTGAAGGCCCAAATTCCAAATGATGAGGACTAATTTTAACTTACTACCTTGTACAGAACAGCAGTACATGAGGAGATACATGAGAAGCAAGATGGTGAAAAGAAAGGGGATAACAATCAGTTTGTATCCTGACATAACAGCTATTAGTGAGTCACTTGGTGTTTTTAACAAGTGTTTAATGCTTCATACTATGACACTTCCATATGGGAAATATCCTAAGGGATACTCTATCAACAACAAAGAGTAAGGATGATGGATATGCAAGAAAAAGGGAGAAATCAATTGTTGATCCTACTTTCAGAATTACGAGGTACAATCTTCTAAGTGGAATCTCTCTTCCATTCATGAATTGGGTACATTCTTTGACTAATGTGTGGCAAGATAACAATGGAAAGAAGTAAAGATTGAAGACCTCTCATGATACAATTGGTTATAAGGGGCACGAAGGCTCCTTTATACAAGGGCACCTTCATGGGCACTATAAGGTATGGGATCCGGGTAATATGTTGCATTTGTCCAAAGTTATCAATTCTGATTTTGAAAGCTTTGTGACTGATTTCATAAGGAAAAGAAAGAATTCGGAATTATCTTTTGAGATTTCCCAGTAAGTGTTGGCAAGCATGGATTCCTCTTAGGAGACTCCGGTGCAAAAAGGGAGAGTACCTCTCAAGGTACTAATGCAAGGGTTTTCTGATTGCTAAACTTCCTATGACAGCCACTAAGGGTAAGCAATTTGACTATCTTCATAGCAAGGATTTGTTGTACCCCCATCATACTTTGACCTTGCATTGTTTTGATCAAGTACGACAAATTATGCTATTTTTTTACAATGAAGACAAGATGAAGGGTGCTAAGTTTTAGAGAAAGAACCCCTTTAAGGCAGCCCCGGATCATTGGCAAGAGGGTGACACCTTCCAAAATTTAATGTCCATGTGATAGTGAGATCATCTTGCAAGAGAGTGACTCAAAGATGTGGTAAGCTACTTAGTTTTGCTTTCACTCAATTCAGTTTTGGTAGCATTACTTGGGCTATTTCATGTGAGGGAAAGATTGAGGTTACATGGAAAAATGGGTGGCTACTAGACATTGTGCAAGATAGGGCAGCAACCATCCATTCTCATATGATTTGTGGTTCAGCTAACAAGCTTGTTGCCATGCAAGTAATTCCAGTCATCAAGGTGAGTAATTTTCAGTTTGAAGCCACTTCTAAGAGATCTACAATCACCGGGTATGAAGAGGAGTCCACACATGAGAAGGAGACCTCACATGACACTAATATGGATCTCCAGCTGGCTGTAATTTTCAAGTCAGCAAGACACTTCCAGTTAAAAGAACGAATCCATAATGTTGAAGATAAACAAGTTTGGAGGGCAGCAAAGGGTGAGCAAATTTCTACACTATCAGTTCTTGGACAGCCACTTTGTGATGGGTATGTTCATTTTCCAAGCCTTGCATACAAACCTAGTGGAAGTTTCATAACAGGGGTGGAAGCTGAATTCGTATAATTCCATGTTGAAAGTTGAGCCAGCCAAGGTCAATCTTGCAACTAGCAAGGAAGGTTTGTTTACAAATGATGCAAGACTTGATTTTTGGGATTGTAAGCTGGCTGTTATGAGTTTTCATAGGACTGCTATAACATGTTTCAGCTCTTCCTACATTGTGCTTGCTGTCATAAACAAGAAGGCAGCTTCAAAAGGTGATGATTTTCAGTCTTGCAAGTTACATTCAATCATCTTTGAGTTGGGTTTTGTTGCTAACATTCCAAGGGTGAATCTGAGGCACCTAATGGATCATGGATTGAGATGTGTGGTGAAACTAGTTGCAGACGTTAATAAGCAGCCCAAAGATCACATTTTGGTGATTCAAACAAGCAAACTTGAGCAATCAAATGGCTACCTACAGTAAGCAGTCATAAAGAGAGAAGATAGAGCTTTATTAATGGAGCCCATGGCTGATTTTTATATCAGCAACATGATGGAACCCTTGGAAGGGTTAGTGGGGGCACCTGGTCCTCAAAATTTTGAAAGAAACAAGGTGCAGTCTGCTGATTATGACGAGGAGTTGACTTCAAGGGGCATTGATGACTTCCCACTATATGGCACACTATGGTATGAAATTGGTTACCATAATTCGAGTTTGTTGATTTCTCCTATGTTGTTGCCATATTTCTATCATCTTGGACAGCATGCACATGTTTGGATGATTGAAGATGACTATTCCCTAATCAAGTTACAAGGTATACTAGATAGGACAGCCACATTCTCCCTTCATATTGTTTTCGACTCAGCTAATAAGCATGTGTTGGAGAAGAAGATTGTGGGGACAGCAAGTTGTAGGTTATGGGAAGGATGGTCGAAGAGAGGTAAATGCCTTGATTACATTCATGATTACAACTTGAGATATGAGGTTGATTATGGTCCCAAGAATTCATTACATCGTCCTTGTAGTATGTTATGGCAATGTTTGTATAGTTATGAGAAGATGAAGGGCAGAAAATGGAAGGAAGATCCTTTCTCCTTACTTCAAAAGTTTTTATGTATGGTGACCCTTGTCAATGGCATCATCATGCCTTGCATGGAGAAAATAGTACAGCAGCCCATTCTATTGAGAGAACATGAGGTATGTGATATATTTTTTGTGATTGAGTTTGCTAGAGATGAGGTTGTTCTTGGGACACAATGGTTGCAATCATTGGGGAAGTTTACCATTAAACACCCTCATAAGGAACTGAAATTCCCTGGTGAAAATTAAAAAATCAGAATTCAAGGCATGAGGGAAAGGGTGAAATCTGAAGCGAACTTTGAGGAACCTCCTTGTGGAATGCCCTCTCACACAACTGATTGGAAAGAAGTTATTACAGTTATATATATCAAAAATCAGTTTGTTAATTATGATGTGAAAGGACTGAATTGGGTTTCGCATGCAAGGAAAATAGTCACTAGCCATCTTGGGAGCAGAGAAAAAGATTACAGCAGCATACAACGTAGCAAAAGTAAACCTTGGGGATGCCACCTTTGGGGGATAATTTGTGACATGATCATGAGACATGATGAAGAGGCTGAAAAAGTGTTGTTCAATACTCATATTTTTTCTAACGTGTTTGGTCCATGTGTAGAATCAAGAGCAAGGAAGAAGGTGGCCAATATTTTGATCTGGCCAATTCGCAGTGGGAGCATGAGCTTAGATGGTCAAGTGATCTCCCATTTGACCGGTACCGGAGCAAGACTTTGGGAGTGCTACAGCATGTCCTCTTTCTTGGACATTGCACTTGTACACATGAGCTTAGAATTGCTTGAGGGAAAGCAATTAGGGGAAGGGAGGACTGAAATGTCCCACTTCTCTAGGATAAGTCATGACGAAGACCCTTAGCCTAATTTTGTTTTTCCGACGACTAAGGGAGGAATAAAAGGGAAACTTGTCATAATAAGGGAGATCATAAGTTCTAATATTTTATTATAAAGTGCAAAACAAAAATAAAATAAAAGAAAAACACTAGATGTTATTAATGTCCAACAAATGACCACAAAAGTAGGTCAATGGGACTGCAGAGTACAAAGCCAAAGGAGCCAGCAAGAGGACCCAAACGGGTCGCCCGAAACACAAAGAGAGAAAAGAGAAGAAGAGAAGGAAGCAACAGGGGCCACATGTGCCAAGAGACCAGAGAAGAAGAAGAAGAGGATGACGGTGTGGGGGAGAGCGGAAGGAGCAACACCCCCAACATCATCACCTAGCATTCAAGGCCGGCTGGAAGTAACTGGCGATGCGCTAACGTCCAGTAACTGAAACTGTGGAATACCTGGAAAGCCGATGTCCGAGAGAGAGACAGTGCCTCTGTGTAAGCCTGGTGGATCTTTGTCTATGTGGGGGGGTGAGACGCACATGAGGAAGAGAGCCTTTGGTGTAGGAAGTGGAGTTCTGAGTCCTGATAGATCTGAACTAAGGGTCCGTACTCGTGTCAAGATGTCGCTTGGTGCCCCTCTTCGGGGAGAACACTGAGAAGAAGGAGATGATTTGTCTAGTATCCATCCGTCTGGGAGGAGGGTGAAGGAGCCTGTCCCGAAGCCTGAGGGCCTCCTGTAGATAAAGAGCAAGACATCTCTGATCATAGTATCTAAAGAAAGCTGCAAAGGAAAGATGCTCACGAAACAGGCAATGGAATCTCCCCCTAATCTTGTAGTAAACAGGACACCGGAAAATGAAGTGTTCTTCAGTTTCAACCTCCTGGAGAGAGCAAAGCTAGCAAGTCCGCTTCGAGTGGTCTAGCTGGTGGTCAGTCTCCACACAGAGTTGATGTGAGCCCACCCTGAACCGACCTAAAGAGATACGAAGGACCTGTAACCAATGTCGGGAGATGTACATGGGTCTAATAATGAGCCCTTCGTGGATCTCAAGAAAGTGTGCAACGTAGGACATCTTCGGACGTAACCCCCCTGGAGGGTTGGTCCAAGTGTGCTGGATGAACTGTCTGTAGATATCATCTCTGATAATTCTGTGAAGGTCCTGTTGGTTTGGGAGGAGATGGGCAGGGGCATCCAGGGAGTAGCTGAATGGTGGGAGGCAGTCCATCTGGATGCCAATGGATCCAAGAAGGCGTGAAGCGCAGGCATACCAACAGCGAGATCGACCACTATGATCTGAGAGGGCAATAGCTTCAGAAGAGCAGTAGGCAAGGTAGATGTACCTGTTCCTGTCTACGAAAGAATCAGAGAAACCTCGGATGCGGTGCAACATCAACACAAGGCTGAAGATAGTCTCCAATCTAAAAGGGCGAGCCCCAAACTTAGCAAGAATAATGTTGTGAGGAACAGTCTCTTTGCACCTGATGATACACTTGAGCATGAGGATCTGGACACGCTCAATAGTAGCCCAATCCGAGTCCAAAAGGGAGGGACCCCAAATTTTTGAACCGTACAGAACCGTGGGCCTAACCAGGGAGTCGGAGAGAGACATCTTGGAAAGGATGTCCTGAAAGTGATGGCGGAAGCACTGTCTCTCAAGAATCGCCAAAGAACCATACCCCTTATTAACCCGGGGCTGGAGAGCAGGACGAAGGCTAAAACGTGGCCCAGAAAACAAAACCCCCAAGTATGTGTAAGAACAGGTGATCTCAATCTCCTCCCCCTGAAAGAAGAAGTGGAAGTCCGAAGTCTTCAGGCAATTGAAAACCATAACTTTGGTTTTCCCAAGGTTCACTGTCAGCTGCCTGTGATCACAAAAGAGGGCTAAGGCATCCAACTGCCTTTGGAGTCCCTCCGCAGAGGAAGCAAGGAGAACTATGTCGTCTGCAAAAAGGAGGATGTAGATCAAAACATGGTGCAAAAGACAACCATCCCCCTCCTGGAATGTGATCCTTGAGAAAATCCTCAAGCTCATCGATGTAGATACCAAACAGGGTAGGTGAGAGGGGGCAGCCCTGTTTGACTCCAATAGTACTCCTGATGAAATCGGACAAGCCTGCAGAGTGTGAAGACGGCCCAGGACCTCCTCATATAAGCGCATAATGGTTGTAAGAAGGGTTTCAGAAATACCTATGTCTCTGAGCCTGCGGAAGAGTGCTTCCTGTGGTACCAGAATCAAAGGCTTTCCGAAAATCCACAAAACAACAAAAACTTTGGAGGAGCGGTGACGAGCCTCCTCGATAATAGCCCGAAGAGTGAGGATGTGATCAATGGTCTGGTAAGTCGGTCAAAACCCACCTGCCCCTAGCTCTGCAATGGTACTGATCAAGGAACTCAGAAAGCTGCATATGAAGAACTGTAGCATAAAGCTTGGAGAACGTGTGGCCCAACCATGATAGTCATGTAGTTGTTGGGGTTGGAAGTAGGCCCTGACTTGTGGATGTGGTGGATAATGTGGTGGGACCAAGACTTTGGGAAACCTGTACAGACCACCTGATTGAAGAGGTCCACAAGGTAACTGAGGAGCGTCTCTAAGCCCCTGCTTGAAAATTCTGCTTGGAAACCTTCCTCATCCCTTGCTTTGTTGCAACTCATAGCTAGAATGGCATTCTTCACGTTGGTGTGGGTGAAGATATGGCAATAGGAGGGAGGGGAAACCACCTGGGTTTGGGGCTGGCCAGGAATATCATAAAGGGTGGAAGTATGAGTGAACATGGAGGTGGGAAGCTAAGTCCAGGGGTAAAGAGGAATGGTGGGGAAGAATGGTATGCCATAAACGTTTAGGGGAGTGCATAAGGGAGGCACGAAGTTATTAAACTTGGAATTTTGGTTCATAAGTTTGACTGGAAGAGAGATTAAAATAGGACGGTAGTTCAAAGTGATAGCTGGGACCCTATCATGTAATATAAGTTAGAAACAACTTAGCAGTTGTAATTGCCACCCTTAGTAACCAAATGTTTGAGGAAGCCATTGACACATCAGATTTGATATTATATAAAGCGAGAAAAGAGCCAAATGTGCTATTTGAAAATGAAAAGATTGTCTCCTAATTGAATTATTTCATAAGTATGCCATTTGATAGAATTGGTTGAGGGACTCCCTCTGATAAAGGGATTGATCAATAAGATAGAACTTGACCTTTAGGTCGAGGATGGGGCCGGCATTAAGTTCCGAGAGGGGAAGGAGAGGAAGTCCTGTGCCTAAAGTCCCTATCTTAGCCTTTTAAGATTGGCAAGGGCACCTAAAACCCCTCTTCAGTTGGGGGAGCGCCTCCCTTTCCTCAATCTATTGATCGAGATCCCTATGTTGGGGAGGCCCTTCGCCTAGGGAGTCCCTTGATCTAAAGGTCCTCCCCCTTCCTTCCCTAAATGCAAAGATCATCTCCCAATTAATTTTTTTTCATTAATATAACACTCTATTGGCCTTTTAAATTGACATTTAGCGCCTTTACACCAGTTTTCACCTGGGTAGTGCCTACATGAGCGCCTAAACACCCTCCTTCACCTGGGTAGTGCCTCCCTGTCCTTAATTTATTAATTGAGATCCCTATGTTGGGGGAGGCCCTTCATCCAGGAGTCCCTCGATCTAAAGGTCCTCCCCCTCTCCCAAATGCAAAGATTGTCTCCTAGTTGAATTCTTTCATTAGTATAACACTAAAAAGTTATGTGCTTCGTAACAAAACATATGCTTGATAGCACTTGAATCCATGACCTTTTCATATCTTCATTCATCACTAGAAAGTATGTAATGCAAAGTACTTAAGTCATAAATGCTTTTAAAAATGCAGACTTAGATAAGTGATACCAGAAAGAAAAATGAATCAAGATAGACCATATAAGGACAAAAGAGGACGAAGGAAATTTTAATTTGAAGGAGCTATTTGTCTACAAATATTTGAGAACTTCTTACCTTGAGCTAAAAATAAGTTGACTGCCTCAAGATCACTTTGTTTGAGCTTGCTTTCATCATTGAGTTTTTTTGGTACAAACATGTACTTGTTCAAGTAATTGTCGTGTCCCAACTCCAAGTCTAAATTTTGGGCAATTATTGTCGAGTACAATAGTTTGATTAAGTATAGTAAATAGCGACAAACATGTACGTGTTCAAAATCAAGCCATTATAGTTCTACACTAGAATAGTTTGATTAAGTATAGTAAATGCGTTAATTATGCCGAGAGGTGTTCCTACAATGGAAGCTAGGGCTGTAATGGAGTGAGTTGTTCACTTTTATTCTTGACATGAAATTTGACGTCCATGTGACCGTCACGTGACAGTTCATCCATGATTTTGACTTCCATTGGACTGCCACTTAAATGCTTTTTTTCCTTGGAGAATTCAATCAAAAAATAGTAATATCTTGGCCATTCCATAGTAATGTTCGGGGCCCTTTTTTCTTGAATAGATTTTTTCGAGACCAATACAATTGCGCAGCTAAACGATTCCATTTGCCACAAATCAATAGGTAATTGATAGAAAATTTCATGAAGTTATTGATTAACGTGGTATGTGAAAAATCTAAGCTAAGAACCTTGAAATTGATATCTATTGATGTATTTCATATAGATACATTTATCCATCCATATACTTGTTATATTATCCATATTTACTTATTATACTATCATATATATATATATTAACACAATATAAGTTTAATCACAAATACTATCTAATCTGACAAAGAAAAATGATTTGGGAGATTAAATACACATCCTATAGTCTACAATACAATGATCATCTAATAAAATATGTAAACAATCCAAGTAAAAGAGAGAGAGGAAAGGACTTAATTGATTTGTGCTTGATCCTCGGAACTGATACAGACTAGGAAAACTGATGAACAGAAGGATCATCCATCGTAACTGTGCCCATGAATAAATCTAGAACTGTCAGATAAGGCTGGACTAGGGCACCTGGACTGGGTCAGGGGCACTGGGTGCCAGAGACCTGCTACCGGGTGCCCGTGACTACGAAAATGGTCAGAACCTAATTTTTATAGTATCACAAAGTGTCGCTGATATTCGTTGTTAGTCACCTGTATGTCACACCTTGATCACTGGATGTACCTGTAACCTACAAAATAGATGTTCACCTATAAAACCCACAAAACCACATCAAATCCAAAAAAGAAAGATGCAATATGGGGAGTCAGACTGACCCCGACGGTCACCCAACTGAGTGAACTTACGACCGAGCGTTGCACTACATCTCAGACTCCATGTAGTTCTTGTGAGTGTGTGAAAGAATGGTGCCCTAGGATGCCCTTGTGCAAGATGCACTAGATAGCGGGCTAGATTTTCTAAAATGATGAAATGTGTGTATGAAATAAATGAACTTCCCCTTCCTATGCAATGTATGCAGAAAATGCAGTCCCTTGTCCCTTGAATGGATGCTAGATGGATGCCTTTGAGTGCTTTTAGATGCCTTTGGATGCAAGCTTAGGTGATAGATAGTATGCTTAGAGCTTGGTCCTTTATTTTGATCACATAGCTATGTATTTATATGATTCCCTTGGTTGAATTTTGTAATTGACAACTGGAAGGCCGACCCATAAGAAAATAAGATGCCCAAAAGATAAAAGAGGCCCAAAAAGAGCGAGTAAGGTAGAAAGAGGGTCAGGGGCGCCCAGAGGGGACGAGGGCGCCTGGGCACTGGCATCCTGGCTGGGCGCTGGTGTCTGAAGTCATAAAAGATAAGAAAGTAAAGTTCTGACTGGGTTGTAGGGTGTGTAAGACCAAATAGAAAATAAGAAACACAGATAAGAGGCCAAAGATAGTTGTCAATTACTAGTTTTCTCACTTAGGAATCATGTAAATGCTAGTATGTTTTTAGGACCTAGAAATGTACCCAAGTGCGTGATTTTGTGTCTACATTTTCCCCCACTTTATGTTGTTGAGTGAATACTCAATAACATAAAGTAGTTAGAAGATGTGTACCTTTTGTTCCTGTAGAGTGTGATGGCGATAGCATGCCGAAGAGACAAGTGAAAGCGTGAAGTGATAAAAATGAAGCATGGAAACTAAGAAAGAGGAAGTGACCCTAGGGGTGAAGTGTATGCGTTGATTTCTACCTATTGTTGTGTTTGTGTTTGTTGATGTAGGGTTGCTTCTTGTTGTGTATTAAGGACGGACTTGCAAAAGAAGAGAAAAAGAGTAGTCAAAGTCATGTATTATGAAAACTTTGTAAAAACATGTAAAAGTGTGTAAAAGTAGTAAAAGGAAAGTGTGCACCTGATGAATGAGTGTAAAAGGATAGAAAGATGTCCTGAAAATGTTGTGTAGAGCGAGTTTTTTGGGTGATCTCATGCCAAGAGTGAGTTTTTTGGGTGATCTCACGCCAAGTGCAAATTTTTTGGGTGATCTCATGCCAAGTGTGAGTTTTTTGGGTGATCTCATGCCACGATAGAAGAGTGTTGGGGAGAGAGGTCTAGTGTTACTCTCCTTCCATGACTGCTTCCCAAATAAACACCACTGCAGATGGTGTGTCCCTGTTTTGTTCCTGAGTTGTACTTTGAATTAGTTCCGAATTTGTTTTGAGTTGTACTGATTGAAATTGAGAAAGAATGCATTCTGGTTGTTGGAGGATTGTGCTTGTACTGTAAAACTACTCTTGTGAACTACTGTAACTGTGCTGATATGAGAAAGTAATTGTATCTGCCCCAGGACATAGGCGCCCAGGGGAGGTCAGGAGCACCCAGGTGCTATTGTCTGAATTTGGGCGCTGGTGTCTGTGTTGAACTGAGGACCCAAGTCAGATTTTGGGTCATTTTGTAACTGTATGTTCTGTTATTGTTCATGTATTGTGCATATCTGAACTGTAGCTTTGAGCTATTGTATGGGGTGACTGATTCACCCAATGTATGCCCCCCTCATTTGGGGTGCATGTGACACTGATAGGAGCATGTGGTCCAAAGGAGAGGACCTGAAACTGATCTGAAGTGGATACCCTGCAGGGGGAGGGGATGTGCATGGTAGAAACCAAGGCACATGCAAACAAAATGGCTAGTAACATGTGTTAGTGCAATCAAAGCAAGTATGCAAGTAGAAGACAATGTGCAATCAAGCAAGCAAGAAGACAAGATAGACCATGAAAAGTGGGTTTCAAACATGGGACATCGCTCACAATGTCACAAGACAATCAGGGTCAAAGTGGCCAAAAGCATACAATGTGCATACAAGACAAAGGGCATAGCCCACAAACAATAGCATACAATGACAAACAATGTCAAACAAAGTGTAACAGACAACCATGGTGGCATATAGTCCTGCAAAGAAAATGTTGCACATGAAGCACCTGTTAGCATGTTATAAAGATATAGAGTATGTCAAAGCGTGTATAGATCAATGGAAAGTAATGTGCTAGAAAGAAGTAGTAAATAATGAAACAATAACACCTTGTGATGTGTAAGAGTAGTAAATGTAGATGCCCCCAGGAGCCTCAGTGGGACTGGTAAGAGGTACAGTGCCAAGCATCATTGTTGTGTGTAAAGATCTGTAAGGAAGTCTGCATTCACAACTAAAGACCAAGTGAACGCGCATGTGTATATAGAAAAGATATTGACATACTAAGTATCTATCTAGCATGGAAAACAAAGTCTACATGTAAGTATAAGCAAGCAAGAGTAATGTGCAACCAAGATATGCAAATGATGTGTATAAGTGTGATGATGATGGTATGCAAGATGTGAATGTGATAGGAGTAGCGTGCCCCCAGTGGATGTGTGTGTATGAGATGAGGTTCATTTATAAAAGACCCCTCGATAGTAAAGAATGAACCATAGAACAGAGTGCATTATCAGGAAATGGTTTGAATAAGAGATGTTAGAAAGATGTAACATGAAGCATAGAGCGTGAAAGTGAAAGGTGTGAGGTTCATTTCAGATGTAGATCCTCAACAGTCGAGTATGAACCATGGAACTAGAGTGCATCATAGTCAAGTGTGAACCTTAGCACAAGAGTGTGATATGGGTAACGTAATGACGATACAAGTGCGTGTATCAAAGGGTTTGTAAGTGATGTTAAGGACATGTAAAGTATGTACCATTAAGTGTGTAAGTGTGATAGAGATGCTACGAGACATTTGATAGATATTGTGAGGGAGAAGCTTTGATGCCCCCCAAGTTTGTGAGTGATGGAGATCTATGTGGTGATATGCCTAACATATGCATGGTGACTTGAGTTATGAAACTTGTGTACATGGCCATCAATATAAGGATTTTGGGTTGACAAAGTGAATTGGAAATGAAAGTTTGGAGTAGGATTTTTGAGGGATCTTGAATGGTGGTAGCTTATTTGGAATTGATAATGTTGTAGAAGACTCTAGAGGAGGAGGGGTTGAACCAATTTTTAGAGGAGGTTGATTAGGTGGATCTTGACTTACTGTAGAAAGTGATGGACATTAGTAAGGTGATGGTCATTAGTTGATGGGGCTCACATATGTGACATAAGTGATTCAGATTTAGGAACCCAGTGGGATGTAGGAAACAAATTGTATATGAACATGTAGCAATATGTTGTGTAGCAAATGAAATGATAATAATGCTTAAGTTGGATAAATTTTATGTTACTTAGAGCATAGCAATCATTTTCATTATGTCCATTAATTCAGGGTGATCACATTTGAATATTAAGCATATTGCCATGTGGATGGAATATTCTTGTTGAAGATATTTTGAGGGACTAGGGAATAAAATGGTACGAATTTGGACGAAGCCCCCCTCTCCCCAAACATTTACTGTGACTAGGTAATTGTGTAATTTCCTCAAATTAATATAAGGATAGTGTTTTTATAGTGAGGTTTTTTACCTATGGCTTATGTGATCCAACCTTACATTAGCTTAATCATTAAATGGTGTTCATTTCTTTTTACTATTCAGTTTTAAGTATCAATTAATTGAATTTCTTCATGTTATATTTGTAAAATTAATAAATTAGATATATATTTTATCAGTCGTCCCCTTGTCGTCCCCTAGCCATCCCCAAAATTTAAAAAAAATTGCCATCCCAGAGTCTTAGGTAACTATGTAGTTGAAATACTACATGTTTAATTGTATTTAATGGATGTTGTAATTATTAAGTATGCCATAAGGAATGTGATTTTTCTTAATATTAAGTATTTTTATACAAAGAAATATTTTTTTAAATATAAATATTATTATATTTAATTGCATTCAATCAATGTTATACTAGCAATCACCATAAGGGTGCAAACTAGACAATAGAAGATGTGATTCTTTTTTAAATATTAACTTTATATAAAAAAGACATTTTTTGATATAATGTGCTATTATATAATACAAAAAGTGTCGATCACCATTATGATTTTTATCAATTGTTCATGGCTAATGTTTATTCGCACAAATTTATTTTAGTACTTCATAAACTTGTGATTGTGGAATGGGAAGCTAAACATAGTAGACACAAATATATGGGAATCAACTTTTGTCGATCCAATTAGATTAAAGTTTATGGCATACTTAAACATTTGTCATGTAAAAAATATAACTCATTGACTACGTGCTTGTGATATAGTGCTCATAAGGTATGTTCCACCTTCTGATTGCCATTATTTTCACTAACCAATAGATTTATAACTCTAAGAAGAGGTAGTCAATTTGATGCCATACTCACCACTTAACGTTTTGTAAATAGAAACGAAATTATGCACTTGATGTACACAGACAAATGTAATGTGACATTCTTCCCTAAGCAAAAATATCCCAGAAGTTGTCTTTTGAAAAAAATATGGTGAAATATTTCATTAAGTCTATAGACAGTTAATATTGGTATAGGACTAATTAATTGCTATGGTTTTAGTGTATTTGTGTAATTATTTTTTCAAGATTAATTAATTGTTATGATATTAAAGTATTTTTGTGTTTATTAATTACTGGTATGAGACTAGATTATTCGGGTATTAGTTTATTTCTGTGTTTATATAATAAAGTTTTGACATTATTAACAGACTATTTATATCAAAGTTAAAGATGTTGGTTGATGTGACGGATCCAACATATGGAAATAATGATAACAATGTTGGTATGAGACTAGTTAATTACTATGGTATTAATTTATTTGTTGATAATATAAAGTTTCGACATGATAAATGGAATAATCCACGTTAACACCCTCAAGGAATATTCCATTTTCTTTAAATGTCAAATTTTAGAATTATTAAAACACACGTCAATACTAACATATGATTGGTTAAAAACTAGAAATTATTGCATCCAATGAATGTTTGTATACCTGCCTTCTGCACGAATAATAACGATGAAACATAAAACTGATTACTACAGAAATCATTGCAAAGATGAAAAGTATTCACACATACTCATATGAATCACAATATTACACTCAGTAATATGTTTGCACAAGAATTAGAAGTACCTGGAATAAATAGGCTAGCAGCGTCTCTCAAAGAACCCAAATCTGAAATATCCTGAGCCTGTTTATATAAAAGAAATCAATGAGGAACCGGGAAGATATTTTTGTTTCTAATTATTTTACAATGTGCTGTTTGCTTTCTTGATATCAATCTGAGCTCTAACGAACTGTTCCCTCTCCAACTCAACAATAAATTACCATTCACCATAACTTTTTCTCCCTTTTTTTTTTGCTTTGATTATTTCTTGTTAGGGTTGTTTTGTTTATCTCTAGGCTTTAGATATTAAGTTGAACAAGAACAACATTTAATGGCCATGGATCTCGAATCTCCCAAATATTAAAATAGAACTCCATTTATTGGTCTCAATGGTAAATATCATTGAAAATGTATGCCAAAATGTAAACAAAAACCAAATTTTGTTCAATAAAGAAAAGCAAATATGCAAAGAAATATAAAATGCACCTATTCAAGCAAATTAGACATCTATGTAGTACTTATAGCAGAAATTAACATGCAAAATGTATGCGCCAAATTCGGCGAGTTTCATGACTGAGGAACAAGTCTTAAATGTGGGAGCTTGTTTGTGCATGACGCTTACGAAATTAGGGTTCATTAGTGTTTTGGGGTGCACTATGCGCACAACTCTTATATATGGTATGAATTTTGTCTATAATAGTTAGTCTCAAATGTTGGGATGATGAACCTCTCTTTGAGCCCTCTCATGATGAACATCAGACGTGAGGTTAAAAGGCATAGTTTGAACTTGAGGAAAGGACAGCCCCACAAAGCAGACCCATTAAGACAAAGGATACTACCTTTCACAAGATAAATAAAGACAAGAAGTCCAAGAGACCCCAAATAGGCCCAATTAGGTAAGAAGGGAATATTCAAGAAAATCAAATAATGATAAAAGGGTGAACATCCCACATGAGGCAATGCAAGGGCCATAGGATAGGATGTAGAGTGTCTGGCCTTCCCTACAAGGATAACTTAAACTATATGGAAGATGGAAAACAAGAGACTCAAGTGCTCTGCATATGAAGCATGGGATATCTCTAAACAAACATTTCATGAATAATTTATACACTTATGCATTGGAAGAGGAGATTATTCGAGAAGAATTGATCAGCCACAGTATGCTTACTGATCCGAATTAAGTATGCAATTCAATGGACAACACACTAACTATGGAGATTCATAGAACTGAAATTGCAAAAACAAGAAGTGAAACTGAAATTGAAAAAATAGAAAAATATTTTATAGCAAATGAGACAACGCACTAATTATGGAAATTCATAGAACTGAAATTGCAAAAACAAGAAGTAAAACTGAAATTGAAAAATAATAAAAATATTTTATAGCAAATGAGACAAAACACAATGGAGATTCATAGAACTGAATTATAGCAAACGAGAGTGTATACAAAGAGCAATCTCTGTAGGAGAGATGTATGCCTTGAACTTGGCATACTATCTGTTTTATATCTGTACAATGCTTAAATTGGAAAGTTACTAAAAATAGTAAATAAAGGGTTTCAAATGGGAACCCAAGAGTCACCCCACATGAAATGCATGGCCACAATTGGACAAATTGCCGAATTTTGGTTAATGACGTTACTATTTTAGCAGTGCCATTTGTCAGGGTCATATCTCCTATCACGTTGATCAGAATTTGAAACTGTAATATTCATTGGGAAACTCGTCAAGCAAACTAGTTTAGATGCCATCAATATATGCTTTTGATAACTATCTAGAGCATCCAGCTGAAGTTTGAAGACCAAATTCTGCACCGAAGGCCCCCAAAAATACAAAATACAAAAAATGTTGAAAAATCGCACCAAAGGCCCCCGAAAAATGCAAAATGCAAAATACAAAAATGCTGAAAAATCTGAAAACAATAGATTTTATAGAAGTTTCAGAATCCTGCTCCAAACGGCCATTGAGATCATTAATATAGGAGATTATTCATTACAGGTATGTGGCTCGAATGTTAACACTAGTAAAGCCTATATGAAAGGTATACACATCAGGTACATTCATAATTTAATGAACTGATTGTGGCCAAATATATATTTTCTTTTTGCATAAGAATACATTCATTTCATAAGCCATGTATGGCCCGGTCTAGGGTGATACCCAAAGTTATGCATTATGGAATAGGACAGATATTAAGAGGGTTGTATGTGATAAATGGTCTGTGCTGCTTACATGAGTCTTTCCCCTAACTAGTACCGATGGGCTTCATATTATAGGTACTTCCTAATACATTCACTGAAATTCCTAGTGCGCTTGAGAAACACACACACACACACACAGGTATCTCAAACACCTTTTTTACATCCATCATGAAGCTCTATAAAACGGATGTTGGCCAATTTCATACTAACCTTGGTCTCTCTAACTTTGTCCAGAGTAACATTGGAGTGAACTAGGGGTGCCCTCTCTTACCAACTCTCTTTGGTATTTACATAGATGATATATAAGAATTTTTTCGACAACATACATATGTTGATGATCATGGTACATTGCATCAGGTTTTGATTGCTACACCGCTTTTAATTAATGATGTTATCCTCCTCTCCCACTCTCCAAACAGTCCATAGAAAGTTAGATGCTCTTGTTCGCTTTTAAGAGATTCGCCAACTAGTGCTTAACCTTAGTAAAGCTAGTGCCGTGATATTCAATGTCTACAGGGATGCTCTTTACAAGTTTTCATTTTCCTATAAAGGAGAGCATGTGGAGATCACGAAAACAGATAGTTACTTGGGAGTGTAATGTACCAGATTATCTGTCAATTTGAAGCCTCCTCTCAATCATGTAATTACAAGGGATATGCCTCACATTACTTCTTGTAGCATTAGTGCTTTTAGATGCATTTCCGAGATATCCCTTCAAAGATGCACCACTTTCACATAATCTTTTAAGTTGTAGTTCTTTATGGGTCAAAGGATTGTGGCCCCAATCTAGGGTCTATTGATTGGGTATGTGTTCCTAGAGTTTTGACCATCATTCTTCAGCGTCTGATCCGTTGCAAATGGGCAGTTCCTAAGTGCATTGTCCAAAACAAGATTTCCACGTAACCCCTATCTCAAGAATTTCTTCAAGCTCATTTTCTATATTTCCAAACTCAAGTGCCATGGTAATTCAAACACATGTCAAGAGAGATGCCCACACTTGGCACTATTGTTCTTCACTAAACTGCATGCAACCATGCCACCTCGCACTCTTATCTTGAGTGCCTTAGTCACTCACACCACTCTACATAGCCCCTTGCAATTTGTACCTCTTGTGCAGCACCAAGGAACATGCCATACAACTTAGAAGACAACCTCACAACATTTGTAGCTCTCGTGGCATCTCATAGCTCTGGCAGCGCTCACAACATTGTATAGCACTTATTGCACCTTGCATCACTCACGACACCTCACACGCATGTCGTGCAACCCAACTGCTATTAAGGACCTCCAAATACCACTTAGCCACATGGACACTTCGTGCCACAATGTGTATGCAAGCTAAGAATGGTCTATAGAATATCCTCTCTCTTTTCAATAATATAGATTAGGATAAGAAGGGGGCCATTCTGTGGCCAAACACAATGGGGGTGTAAGGTACAAAAACCATGGATCTAGAAGATGTTAGTCCACTCTCTATCAAAGGCATAGGGTTCCAAAGCCTCTACATAGGATAGGGGATGGCATCTTAATAGTATCCTAATTGTAAATAGGTTGTAAAGATTGTAAACAAGAAGGTATCCACACTAGGGTTGTAAACATGGGTTTTACAAATTGATAAATTGTAAAGCCCAAAGGATGGGTTGTAAGGCAATATAATAATGCAATAGATTAAGAATATGTTACTCTATTCTGGCCTATATACAGGATCAATCAAATCTAAAATAATATATAGGAAAGAAGCAGTTAGAGATGTTTACCTTTATGTAGACACCACTGACACCTTAGCTTTCCCGCAGGATGAGCAACACCTTGTGAGAGAGTTGATGTGGAGGACCACAAGAGGGATAGGAAGAAGACGTAAGTAGATCACAGTTGGAGACTTCAAAGACTTGATGTGCCTCACTCATGCAGCTCATATTCTTGAATATATGAGACCCAATGCTCCAAGAGTAGACCTCCAAAGCTAAGAAAAACTAACTTATAAACCTTTATGACATTTACGAGTAGCTTGGCGAGCGCAAGTAACTGATGATGGATGATGATAAATGCTCACAAATTCTACCTATAAATAGGGAACATGATTAGCTATTATACTTCCTTATGGCCAACGGCATTGACCATGGTTGATGTTCTTGACCATGAGGATGGAAAGCCAAGCGGTACCAACTGTAGTTGATGCAATCAACTCTAGGTAATAACATATCATGGGGTCCTAGAAAGAAGGCTCAAGAGATGGAGGAAGACTCTAGAGCTGATAAAAAATGATCTAGCAGAGGTATAGGGGTGTTGTAAGTGGATATGTACATGATCATAAGAGGATAATAAGGTGATGTCATAGGAGGCAATGAAAGGATGATTGGGAGATACAAAGGATGGGGTATCTAAGGTAACATTGACTGCACATCAAAGTTATCTCACAATTATCACCACTAACCAAGCCATCCCACTCCTGATTATATCTCACAGGATATCACTCAAGGGAGGTTAATGCGCCAATAGTGTCTACGAAGAGAAAAGGTCAGAAAGAGTGAAACATGAGGTGTACACACACAATGCCATGCCAAATGGAACCTTTTCGGGCTTTGTTAGAAAAATATTTGGAACTTCGACAAATATGAGACTTTTGACAATAGTCGGAGGACGAAGTCCCTCCTCTATTATGAGACGAGGCTCCTTTTATTGAAAACAACATAAAACACACAAGGAATATTTACAGTATTCACACTAAACTAGCTTGTGGGGGTGGTTTTGTATTGAGTGTGGGAGAATGGAAATGAGTGAAAGAAGTGAGGGAGGGGGAGGGAGAAATGCACATGCAAATAAGCAAGCGTAGATCTTTTTTTAATGTGTAAGAAAAACTCATCAACATAGAATTACCATTCAATACTATAATTTTGTAATGCACAAAAGGGACAAGAAAAACATTCAATTAACAAAAGAGAAATGGCATCACCAAAGAAATTCAAAGGCAAATATCCTTGTATCTATAACTAAGGTTGACTACAAAGCCTCAATACACTCTTCCTTTCCAATAAATTTTCGAACAGCATTAAAAAGTCCTTTCAAATGAGTTCCTTTATATATTTATAAAATAGGAGTAACCGATTCTTGAAACTCGTCAACTACCTTACTTTTACAATTTAAAATCAGAACTCAAAAATACCCAAACTATAACATGACTTAAGTTACTTTTTAATTCTAAAAAGTAACAACAAATTAGACTTGGGAACTTTCTCTTGAGCCAATACTGCTCCTAAAGACACTTTTTCGTTTGTCCTTGCATGATAACATTGAAAGCTTTGAATCTCCTTACGGTATCATCAATGGAATTCTTATATGGCACAATCATGTTTTCACAACAAACAGCCTTATGCTCTCTAATTTGCTTCAAGTATGTAGGCACATTCTGAAACTTTGGCAGCTTATTATTAATTTCCCAAGGTGCAACATGAATAGATCTCAAACGACAAACGACAACCATGTCAAATCCATTTGCACAGAAAAGCTCACCCTTGATGACTGTAATGTCCCCTTAGGGCATAAAATAAAGAAACCTAGATTTCCTAGGAAACCCTTATAAAAAATGACAGCATTTTGATTTTTATTTTAAAACCTTATCAAAAAATACAACAATCTGAAATTTCACTTTATTTATCAAAATACTTACAACCCGCGATACCCAGAAGGCTTAAAACATCTAGGAGACCTCTAGTAACATCAACATGGAAGAAAATATTTTTTCTAACAAGGATATGAATTTATTTTTATTTATTTCAAACCTGGAAATAGCTGAAACTTCAAAATTTCATCTCCTAGAATACTTGGAATTTCAACACAAACCAATGCTCAAAATGATCTTGAAAAGATCAGCTATCCAATGAAAGTGAAATCACAATTTTCCAACCATGGAAACCCACTGAAAAGTGATCCCGAAATCTCCAAATGGGTAGATCGAGTTGGAAATGAAAGTGAAAGCCATGAAAATGGTTGCCAAATACAACCCAAAACTATCACAAGTGAATCTCAATTGATTGTTGGCTGACCCAACACAAAAAAACCCTGAAAATCAAACTAGCAGATAATGCCCTAGCTGTAATAAATCTGAAAAACAACCCCAAAACATGCCCTAGATCTAAAAAACAACCTTCCAAAGACTGAAATTCTGAACTGTAGCACAATAGTGAATCCCTAGTGGATCCACCTCACAAAGTTGATAAGTTTTCGTTCCCCAACCATCAAACCTTGGAGGTTTTCCTCCCAAAAGCTCCTCCTTAAGGGTTTTCGTCATTAGAAGATTTGATGTAAGCAAATATCTTAATAAGCAATGATAGAGAGTAGATTGGCAAAAGATGATCTCAAATGAATATTCAAACCTCCTTTTATAACCTTTCCTTTCCTTTTTCGAAGTTGGGTGCTCCATGTGGGACTAAAAGTGATTTTTAATTTATAAAGTGACTTCCTTATTTCTATTTTATCTTTATGAATACACTATCATAAATTCACTTTAATAATAGAAATTCCCCCTTCTAATTAATCGTTATGACTTAAAGTTGTTTTTTCTATAAATACTACAAGTCTTAATAAAGCAACTTAAAAATATAACAAAAATCTACTTCCCTTGCATTTCCCTTTAAGCCCCCGAGAAATCATCTAGGGCAAAAAGGGACTCATGGTGGGGTCGTGTTGAAGAGGGGACATTACAATGACTCTCTTGAATCTCTCCACTTTAGTAGCATTTAAGTGCATAGAACTCCCAAGCTAGAAAAAGTGACACTAAATAGAGCCCAAATTCACACATATCACATTTGACTTATATTCCATTGACTTCAATTCTCCCATGGCCTCTCTAAGGGCTCAGCTATTGTGTCGCACACTAGCAAACCCATTGTATGTTTTGTTATGATATTTATCCTTAAAAACTCCTTTGGCTATCAACAAGTCATCATCAGTATGGCTCAATTTTTCAACATCCGATTTCATAACTTCCCACTTTGCAAGCTCTAACTCCATTTGAGTGATAACCTCAACCAAATACCCCTCTTCTTTAATGATCTCACATGATCTAATCAACTTATCAATGTATTTCAGGACAACTGAGCCAAAAGCAAACCTTGTTTGGTTCTCACCTCCCATTTCATCAAATCATAGTGTTAGGCACAAGTCGGCACTTGCTCTGCACTTTGGATTGAAATAAGGAAAGTTTGTTACTTTGGAAAGACCGCTTTCTGTCAGGTGTTGAATGAATGTGGACTTGTTTGATGCTTGGAGTTTCCTTCCGATATTGGAAAGATCGATGTGACCCACATTAGAATCTCATATTTTTGACAAGTCAGTTTCTAGGTGTAATGTCCCCTTTTTCGAAATAATCCAAAATAGAAGACTTCTTGCCTTTCTTCTTTCAGAAGGCAACAAAGGGATGAACAAGGGAAGACATTGTGTTATATTTCAATTATTTTCATTAAAATTTATGTTTTTATTTTGTATTTCTCTTTCTAAGTTGGTTGGCTAGGTCGGAGAGCTTTTAATAAGCTCAAAATGAAGAAATAAGCTACTAAGGAGGTCGGTTGGGTTTGGAGAGTTCCTAAAGGCAAATTAGAAGATAAAGTGAAGCTTAAAGAGGTCAGTCTTCACCTGTTTGGCCCTTGGCGCCAACCAAGGGATATAAAGGGATTGTATGACCTCATTTACAAATCATCATTTGGGCATATACATTTACATTTGGTTTGTTGGGCTAGTTGTTCAATACCATTCCACTTGAGGACGAAAGCCCTCTTGTGTGGCATCCAAGGAAGACAGAAACCTTTCTTGTGGCATAGTGGAGAACAAAAGCTCTCCATATTGGCGGATTGGAGGCATTTATTGAAGACTCTCTTGCTGACTTGCAACTTGGGCATCTCGGAGAAGACTATCAAGGGTTTATCGTTTTGGGCTCCCTCTCCTAGGATAGCAACTTGGGTGATAGTATGTTTGGGTGCCTTCTAAGGGCATGTTTTGGCATTCTAAGTTGGTATTCAAAAATCTCATATTTTATAATGTTGATCTATCATTTATTTGTCATTTGTTGGGGTTTGGAGACCTCGTTTTGAGCTATATTTGTGGACTGCACTTCTGCTGATTATTTTAATAATTATAGTTGTGTGTTGGCACTCATTTTTTCATGATTTGTGAAGTATATTGGCTGACATAATTTCTACATGGTTAATTAAATTATTTGGGATCATTCTATATCATTTTTGGCTAGATTATGCATGTGAACGGTTGCTCCTAAGTGTTGGTACAGTTCGCTGCCCTAGAAGAATATTTATTAATGTTTTAAGTTGATTTTGATACCCTAAAGGTGTTTTCAATTGGCTGCTAGGGTTTGATCACTGCTGTTACAAAAATCCAATTTCTTGCCTTTGGGTTTGTGGCAAAACCCTCATTTTCAGAATCAGCCCTCGAAAGGGACATTACACTAGGGTGGCTTGGGGTTCTGTAATGTCCCCTTCTTGGGACATTGATGAAATTGAAGACTTGAAGATCCTCAACCCATTCTCTCTTCTCATGGGCTTGAGGATTGAGCTTGACAATGATCCAAAGATGTCTATTGTCTATTTTGTGACCCCTTGGCATGCCTAGCGCTACAAGTGGGAGTCTTTTTAGTTAGTTTAATGTGCACATAGGTTAGTTGCTTTTATTATTTAATTAAAAAATAATAAAGTGCACATGGTCTTCGTTTATTAGAGACTTTATTTTATAATGAGATTTTATGTTTTCCCTCCAAAAGGGAAAGGTCGGTCTTTATTGAATATTCCACCCCTTAACTCTATAAAAGGAGGTCGCATTTCCTCTAGTGGAGTTATGTTGATTGATCATTTGATTTCACTCTATGCTTGGAGTATTGGCATGTATGCCCATGGGATGTATGCCCTAGTTCTTGCATTGTGCTCTCTCTCATTTGGATCTATTGTTGAAGAATATTGAAGACTCCATTGTGTTCTCTTGTGTTGGATGTGTTTTTGCATGATTCATCCATTTAAGTGTTGGCGACTTGGATTGGGGATTGTTTAAGCATATTTTTGACGTCTCAAAATATATTTATGTTGCAGATCTGATTTAGCATAATTTTGTGAGTATGTGTGACCAGATTTGAGGGTTTTGGGAGTAATACAAGTGCGGGAATTAATTTATTTGCAAGCAGCAATTTATTTTGCCCTAGGCGACTTGCTATTTTGGCTATTTAAGGGATTTAGCAACTGTTGTTCTAATTTGGTTGGGTTCATCTTATTCCTTGTATTTTTCCGAGTCCGTGCATATCTCATTTGCCCAAATCGGAGTAGTTTTTAGGAAGATATGGATTTTTAAAAATTGCAGCAGACTGGGGTTTGATTGTCAAGTGTTTTCAGCTATGTATGATCATAATAAAAATTTGATTTTTCTATTAATTATTTCTGAGCAAAGGGAGCTGATTTGGAGTGTTTGAGAAGCTTGGAGAAGGGCTGAAATATTTTTATTGATTTTATTTGAACCCTAACAACTTGGAGGCAGATTTCGGGAGCAGATTTGAGTGGGTTTCAGTGTTCAAAAAAATCAGTTTGTTAGTTCATTTGAAAGCTCATGATTTCTACTTTATTGTGCAATTCGTTTCATGCCAAAACTCCAAGTATCTTGTGAGATATTAATTTTCAAAGTTTCAGCAGTTCTGGGTGATTTACTAATTAATTAACTACTGCTAAAAATCAGATTTGGATGTTATTACAGTTCTAATTAGTTCTCCCATTTAATCCAGCACTTTGGCATACTCCAACCCCATTTTGAGTTTGCATTATTGCCGACATTGGGTTATTTGAGGTCGAACTAAGAAGATCTAATCTTCCTAGGATCGATTTGGTTAATTAATTTTCAGATTTATATTTATCCTAAAAACGAGATATTACAGGCTCAAAGCCTTGGTGTTGGTACTTCATTTTGAAAAATGAACAAAGGTCTCAAGACCTAAGGCTAAAAGTTAGGGTCCTGAAGAAGTATTGAAAATTGTCACAGCAAAGATGGAAACCCAAAGGAGTAAGCAAAGAGAGCAAAATGAGTGCAATTTTTTTGAAAAAGGCCCAAAAAATGGCCTGAAAAAGCCAGAGTTCCCTTGGAGGGTATGATTGTACCTCTCCAGAGGCTCCTCGACATTTCAGGGGTCAAACCTACTCCATTTCACGGGAAAATTTGTGGAATGATGTTTGCGATATGTTAAAGGTGGGTGAGAAGTTTGTCATAAAGTGCACAAAAGTACATGCATAAGGAAACGGGCAATTTGAAAAAAATAGGTATCAGAGAAAACTAGATGAGTCACTTAACAAACTTCGACACCCATTGAACCAAACTTGAAGGTACAAGGAGGGGAAACGCACAATTGTAAGAGAAACACGCAATTGAAAAAGGGAACCACACCAGCGAGAAAAGGAAACACACCAAAATCCTAAACCACCTATGTATATAGAAGGGACAACCCGATTTCACTGTTTGTACTACTTATGATGTTTCCTGTTGTAAGGCAACATGAGATGACAAAAGTTTACAAACCCATTAGCCGGCTCAACAAAATAAGCTCCTTTCCTTAACCACTTGTGAAAGATTGGAGAGGAAAAATAGACTTGTGCATCAGGGAAAGCTACCATCATGAAGTTTTTCTCAAACAAGTACGAAAGAGCTGCAATGTAAATGAAGAACTTGCAAGCTGGATTACCATCATCATTGCCTTGATATGTTTCTGTTTTCACATTTTCAACTTGAACCTTGACCAATTCACCACTTCAAATGTACTGAACAGTACAATCACCAACAATATCTTTCTCGTCTCCTCGTGGGTGCTATAAATCATGAGCTAACCTCTCTTCCTTGAAGAATATTAAGTCCATTCTTGCAATAGACTCTCTAAAGATTACCACCTTCTGCCTCATCACCCATTTGCGGCCAATTGTCTCGACTAGTTTTATGATTTTGGGAAGAAATTGTAACTATGCCTAAAGCAAACAAGGAATCTGTAGTCTTTTCGTTGGAGCAGCAGTAAGCCAGAGTTAGAGACAAAGTTATTCTTCATAATTACCTTATTGCATACCTCTTCCTCTTGCATCTGATCAGATTTTTGTTGGACTTGATGTAAGCAAATCTCCATTTGTTCAGTCTGGCCATTGGCTCCATAATCAGAAGGTTGGGAAGAAGATAAGGAATGTGCTACTTGCCCCTTTTCAAACTTGCTAGTGAGACCGCTTTGTTGGGGGGTATTTTTTTATTCACTTCTCATTACTTCTAGTTCCTCATACTTCTCTTGCATGCATTCTGCAAGACACACCACTTCACAGTTGAGGTTAGGACTCACCTCCCCACTGAGCACAATTTGCAGCTTCAACTTGTATTCCAACAGCAAGGCTACCATCTCTTCATTACCGTATGTCATGAACCTTTCTAGGGGAAGACAAAGAAAAGAGAAAGATCCAAGTTTCTCACTAAACCAAGTGTTATCCACAACTTCTTCCGCTGTTTCTTCATACAAAAGATCTCCTTCCGAAGCTTCCAAGAAATGACTCGGAGTGTAAACCTCTGGCTGTTGAAAGTTTTTGCCAATTTAATTCTCGCCAGATTTCTTATCCTCTTGTTGCTGATGTCAGGTGGAGGAAGAAAATGGTTGGCCACTTGTATCTTCAACCACATTATCGTGCTCATCATCATCTGACACATTCAATTTATTCAATTGTAAAGTCGTCACTGGGTTCTCAAACATCCAATTCTAGATACCCAAATCATATGTGTCAATTTCTTCAGCTGGAGGAGCTTCAATAGCCAGCCGTGACTAATTGCCATAATAAAGAGTAACATTCTATGAGGCACATCTTTGTACAAAGAAGTCATGGTCCAGGGTTTCTTTGAGAAAGTCGTGATTTGATAGCAGCACATTATTTGTCAATTTCTGGAACAGTGCTTTTGTAGAATCTTGTATTGCGGACTGGTTTTTTTTTCTAGCAATTTCGCATCTGTTTATAATTTCCAAGCCATTATTATCATTTCTACTTTGATGGCCAAAGCTTGAGTAGCATCAAATTTGCTACTTTTGGACTCTTCGGAGTTGATAGCTTAGTGTCCGACATTTGAGCATTGATGAAAAAGCATATTTGCATTAGGTTGGTTGTAGATTTGGTAGTAGCCTAGGATTTTATTTACTAACTTATTGAATTTAGAAATTCCCTACATTGGCCTAAGGTTTTTTTCTTAATCTAGGCATTGTTGCGCAAAGACAACGCGTTCATCTTTTGTTGGCTTGAATATGACGTGGACTTCAAGGTTACTTTGAGCTGATTGCAAAATAGGTTTATGTGAGCATTTGGTTTCAGATTTTTGAAGTACAATAAGGTGGTTGAAACTTGCACTCACGGATCAGACGCAAGCACTGAAATACCATCTTCTGTGAGGTTAGACACAAAATATGATTAATTAGGTTGAAATGTTGGCATTCTTCCCCAAGGTTCATAAGACAACCAATGAAGGTATTTTTTCGGTTAAAGCTCTTCCTTTTGCAATGCTCAAGGATGACCTATATTGTTCTAAAAGGGATATTACTGGTGTTCTTTGCGATATGTAGAACCTTCACAAGTTGACAAATTATTGCAAGAATTCCATGAAGGTTTATCAGGTGGCCATTATGCTCCAAGGACTACTACTCTCAAAATAATGAAAGCAAGTTATTATTGGCCAAGTATTTTCAAGGATTGTTATGCATGGGTCAAAAGTGTATGAAAATAGCTTTCTTCTTGGGTAAATGAAAAGCTTGCAGCCCGTCCTCTTCATCCTATTTCAGCAGATCAACCCTTTATGCAGTGGGGATTGGACTTTATATGGAATGATTAATCCACCATCCAGTTTGGGTCACAAGTGGATTCTTACTGCCAAATTATTTTACCAGATGGACAAAAGCAGTTGTATTAAAAAAAGCAAATGAAACTAGTGTGCTTGACTTCTACTGAAGGTATTATAACTAGATTTGGAGTTCCTGCTACTATTATACTTCAGATAATGGTCTTGCTTTTGTTGGTACAGAGTAAAATTGACAGGTCTTGCTTGTGATTATTAAAAGAATTTTGGATGAAAATCAGAGATCTTATTCATTAGTTAGAGTTATGGGTTAATGCAAAAGCGAGACATTCCATGGAGGTTAAGATTGAAAAAAGTCTCTGAACTTATGTAGTTGGAAGAATTGAGAAATGAAGCCATGCTCACCAAGCTCAGGTAAAGAAGAACTTTGATAAGAAAGCAGTTGCAAGATTCTTTCAAGAGGGTGATCTTGTCCTTAAATGGGATGCATATAGAGCAAAAGTAGGAAGACCACACCAAATTTGATTCTATTTGGAGTGGGCCATATGTTATTTTAGCTTGCAAGCCTCACAGTGCTTTTCAGTTATCTCAATTGGATGGTTGAAGAAATACAAATGCCGAGTTAATGAAATTTTCCTCAAAGCTTGCTATTGAGGATTCAAGACATCATTAGAATAGTTTGCTTTCCAATAAGTGTTGCATGCACATTGCTTTTCCAGTTTTCATAGTTGTCTTTTCAATAAGTGACTTGCATGCACATCATTTCCTTTTGGTTAGAGAAGGTATTTTCGTTGTATTGATTCAAAGGATACAAGCTTTTCAAACTTGTGTGCAACAATTGTTGAAGAAGAATGTGATTCCATAGCCCAATGAATGTAGAAGACCACTGATCTCCTTGTTTAGCAAGGCAAACAATCTCATGATGTTGCCAAAATGTTACCATATTTCAATAAATTACAAATCTTTGCGCCAAAAGAAGACCCTTCATGGAGGCTGCAAATAAATTAAATAAATAAGAAGGAGCTGCAGTCCTATTCTTAGGTTGGCTAAGGAGGGATAAGCTTGATAAGGAAGAAAATACATAAAATTTATTAGTTCCTTTTTCAGGGGCCAAGATGAAGATGGAATTAAATTGCATAAACCATAGAAGACTTTGCATGGATCAAACTGGCCTTGGTTGACTGAAGAATTTCCAATGCTTTCTATGGAATTAAATAAATAAAAAATAGACTATTGATCGAAGATAAGAATGAAATGTAAATAATGTAGATTGTTAATGTTCCATGCCCTTCAAATAGCCAAGTAGGATAAAATAGGCAGTCCTTCATATGCCGTTAAGGGTTTTCATGCCCTGCAAGGGCTTAAAATAACAGTTGTCCCAAGAATGCGCCAGAGCTAGGTAGACGAGAAATTAAATAAATTAAAAGGTTTTCAACTGTTGTTCCATAGAGGTCGCCAAAGGGGTAAAGAATAGAATAAAAATAATTAAAAAACATTTAGGTTTGAGCAGTCTATTCTTGATCATTCAACAGTCTATATAGGCTGATTTACTTATTGTAAAAATTGATATACTTGGAGCGTGGTGCTGATCTTTTTGTTACTTGGAGCATCTTCTGCTAGCTCTCCAACTTGTACTTGCACCTCTGAATAATAAGGATTCATTTTTTCCCTCTCATATTTCAGTTTTCAGATTATTCATTGTGTTTGCATAGGATATTGTGTTTTCCTTAGTGTGAAATTCATTCCCTCTACCGCTGTCATTTTCCTAAACCCTTGAATTTATTATGCAAAATAGTCTAGAGTTGTGCAGGTGTGTGGATCTTTAAATTTTGTGTGTGCAGAGTTACATGCTAGTGTCAAACTTTTGGTGTATCACCCCTATTTCCCATTTTCCGCATTCTTTTCCCTTTTTCTTGTCAAAGTTTTCCGTTTTTTAGGTGATTCACAAGGGAACCAACCCTCTTTGGAGGTTCACCTCAAACATAGGTTATCCACAACCTTGAGGTGTCCCAATTTTGTCAACAAGAGAGAGTACATACACCATTCTCTATCAGGGTGCAACTTCTGGTTGACAACACTTGCCATAATCTTTGGGTACCATGTAACTTCTGAAATGTGTCCATAAAAGCAAGGCTTATGTGGTTGCTACAAATGCGTGTGACAAGGCACAAAAATGGCCATATTTGGCAAGCTTATCCACTATCACCATGACGACATTCTTCACTTATGACTTGGGCAACCTTGTAACAATATCCATGGAAACCTCCTCCCACCATTGGCTTAGAATAGATATGGGTTGCAAAAGACTTAGTGTCTTAATTGCCTCACCCTTGTTTTGTTCGACACACCATACATTCTACCACAAATTTCTCAACATCTCCCTTGAGTCCTTCCGAAAAGAAATATTTCTTGGTCTTGCTGGTAAGTATTCAAGAATCTTGAATGCTCCCTAGTAGAGATGAATAGAGCTCTACAAGAGCCTTTAGTTTCACAATTAAATTCCTACAAGTACAATTCGTCCTTTTATCATAATGGGTTCCTCTTTCCACACAAATTTGTTTGATACACGAACCTAGTGTGGAGCTTTTGAATAAAAAAACTATGCATCAGCATCATTGGTCCCTTCTAGATCTAGCCTCATTCCACCTAATCGGCCTACGAGGTAAACATTGCGTATAACAATGCTTCTATGGGCTCCTCCTTCCTGGAGCTTGCATCCGCCACTATGTTTTCCTGTATACTTTCTTATGACTGATTTCAAAGTGATATCCCAACACTTTTGCATCCACCCATTTTTGTTTTCCTTTGTAATGTCCCCTTTTTCAAATTAGTACCACTTGTAGACTTCTTGCCATGTCTCTTCTCTTGGCCATGAAGGAATTGCACAAGGGAAGCTCCTTGAGTTTCATTTTCACTTTCTTTCATTGCCGTTAATCTTTTGCTTTGGTGTTTTACTCCCTAAGTGCCGCTCGGCTAGGTTCCTCGATGCTCCCAACATTGAAATTAAAAGATTAAGCTCTTTAAGAGGTACGGCAAGGTTGTCCAAGTTTCCAACATGGAAATAGAAGATAGAGCAAGCTTAAGAGGTCTGTCTACACTCTTGGTGACTCTTGGCACCAACCAAAGGGTATAAGAGGAGTCTCATAGGCTCATTAGGCACCATCACTTTTAGCATATAGACTTTATCTATTTGGACTCTAAGGATGATTGCTCGATTTCTAACATCCATGAAGGGTGAAAATCCATAGTGTGGCATCCAAGGAAGACGACAACCTTCCTTGTGGCATTTGGAAAGCGAAAACTCTCTAAATTGGGTCGTGTGAGGGAAAATATTGAAGATCCTCTTGTTGGTTTATATCTAGGGCATCAAGAAGAAGACCTACAAAGAGCTTTTGCATGATTTGGAGTCCCTCTTCTAGGGAGCAACTAGGGTTGGAGTCATGATTAAGTGCCTTCTAGGGCATGGAACTCATTTATTATTTGATATTCAGACTTTATCATAATTTATAAGGCTGAAATCATTCATATTTGGTCATTGTTGGGGTTTGGAAACCTCCATTTTGATTATTTCTCTTAGTTGTACTTCTGTTGCCGTGATTAATTAATTGTCAATTGTATTTCAGATTTTGATTTTCATGGTGAAAATTGATCTAAAGAATTCCTAAAAAGTTTATAGATATTTTGAAATGACTTTTACGGTGATTTTTGGGTGAAATTTTGTTGTTTACAAATTGTTGTTCCAAAAATCATACTGCTGTACCATCTTATTTAATTTTCAGTTTGTTGGTCCAAAAATCAAATTTACTTCACTTGGGGTTTGTGTTATTTCCTTGTTTTTTAGTTTCAGCCCTAGAAAGGGACATTTACATCCTTCATATGGCAACTTATATTCCAAGAAGTACCTTAGACTATCGTTATTTGTCTTCACCTTAAAGTGCCTGCTCATCAAATATAATCTCCATTGTTTGACAACATTAAGTACAACCATCATCTCCTTCTCATATATGGGCTTTGGCAAATTCTTCCCTTTAAACTGGCAACTTTCAAATGTGATGTGTCATCCTTTTTTTGCATGAGTGCCACACCCAATCCATACCCTCATGCATCACATTCAATAATCAAAAAATCTGGGTGAGCCAAGACTGGAGTGGTGCACATAGCCTCCTTCAACTTCTAAATGCCTTGGTGGTTGTTTTGTTCAATGGAAGAAGTCTTTCAACAATGTTATGAGTGGTACTGCAATACTACCATAATTTTTCACATAATTGCGATAGTAACCTATTAGACCCAGGAAGTCATGGAGCTTCTTGAGAGTTTTTGGAACTTGTCATTCTACTATGGCCTTGATCTTGTGGGGTCTACTTTTCCACCTTGATGTGAAACAATATCACCCAAGTACTCCACCTCTTTCACCCCAAAAGCACACTTAGAAGGCTTGGTGTAAATGTGATGTTGTTTTAGAGTTAGTAACACTTGATTCGCATGTTATAAGTGTCCTTCCCATGTCTTATTGCATATTAATGTCATCAAATATATCGAGACAAACTTCCTCAAGAATGGGCAAAAAACAACATTCATCAAACTCTAGAATGTAGATGGTGCATTTGTGAAGCCAAAAGGCATCACCAAAAACTCATAGTGGCCCTCATGGGCTTTGAATGTATATCCTCATCTATAATCCAAATTTGATGGTAACCAAGCAATAATCAAATTTAGTAAAATAAATAGCACCATGTAAATCGTCAAGCAAATCATCATGATGGAATGGGAAGCTTATCTTTGATGGTGTACTTGTTGAGTTACCTATAATCTGGGCACATCTGTCAGGTCTCATCCTTCTTACGCATCATTACAATTGGAGAAGAATACACATTTGGTTATGTCCAATAACACCTGCCTCCAACATCTCCCACACCATCTTCTCAATCTCACTCTTTTGGACATATATGTACTTGAAAGGATGGATGTTGGGTGGTTGACTCCCTGGTATCAGTTGAATGGCATGATCATGATCTCTTTTTGGCGGTGGACCTTTTGGCATTGCTCCAAAAACGACAAAGTGGTTATCAAGAACCCACTCCAACTTTGGAGTTGCATAGACATCTTTGTTGAAAGTGCTTCTAAGGAACAATTGTGCTACATAACCATTTGTTCCCTTCTTAAGAATCAGTTGCATCTGATGAGAACTAGCCATTTATGGGGATTTTGCACACAACCCACGAAGTTCAAATGTTTTTTTTCCTTTAAATGAATATGCATGAACAACTCCTAAAAATTCATCTCAACCTTGTTAAAGGTTGTGAGCCATTGGACTCCCAGAAATATGTTTGTTCCTCCCATTGGAATGGAAAACATATGAGACTCTAACTTGCACTCACCCATGGAGATCTTAATACTATGGCATTTCCCTACAAAATCTGATTGTGCCCCCATCTCCAATCATGACCTGAAATTTTGGAGTTGGATAAACAAAACAGTTCAAGTGTGCCACCAACTTATTGTTGATGAAGTTATGCATGCTCCCCAAGTCAATTAACACTGTCACTCTTTGTTTCTTCAAAAAGCACACAACTTTTAGGGTTTGTGAAGTGCTAACTCCTGAAAATGTGTTGCACAAAATAGTTGGTTGGGAGTCTTCTGATTCTTCCTTGATCTCTTCATCAATATTTGCCTACGACTTCCTCATTCTCTTCTTCTTCATTGGCACCTTCAATGTAGAAACAATTTCTTCTCGGCACATTTATGCCTTCAGTTGTATTTGTTGTCATAATTGAAACACAACCTTTTTGACCTTTTCTTTTCAATTTGGAGTCAATCAAGTAGGTTGAGGGAATGATGGAGCTATGGAATTACTGCTCCCTACCAATGTTGAATGTCCTTCATTTGACCAAATCTCTCTCTTTCTTCTGCTCTATGGGCAAAGACAATGGACTCTGACACCGACCACAAATTAAACATGCAAACATCAAGTTCGATGTTATCCTTGAGCCCACCCAAAAACAAGTCATTGTTGATTTTCTTTTGCAGGTATATGCAACCTAAAATTTGTTGAGCGTAAGAGTGGGAATAATATTAGAGATTGTACCTCGTGGAGAAATTGAATAAGATGCTTGTTGATTTGTCGGAGGGGGTGGCCACTCTTGATTCCGGGTAATCGGAGGGTGCAGGGGGGGCTAAATCCTCTTGTTTGGGATAGACATGTGCAAGATTCCCATGTTCGTGACAGATTCTATATCGGAAGGGAATACTTTCATAATAAAAAGGTTGCTCCCATTTGATTCCTTCCATATCCCAAATGATTCAATTAAAAAGAGAAGGTTCGAGATAAATATTGATGCAAATCCAAGCATAGTTAAGGACTCTTGGATTCTTAGTGAACTTTGATGTTGTGATGTATTCACCCAAGGCAGATCCAATTTTGCATGAATCCAATCTACTTCACTTTTAAACAACACTTCTTTTTGGAAATAATATTTACAACGTCTTACTAATAGAGCTATAACAGCACCTATTTGATTCAGTTTTTGCTATTCATTTCCATCTCCAAGTACAGCAATCCTCTTATGGTGAAACACTCTTGAAGTATCACCAGTTTTTAGACGATTTCTTTCTATTATAGCCCAAAAATTGCAGCACCATAGAGTCTTGATTGCAGACATGATGGCATATGCTCTTAATACTTTTTGTGTAACATTTTTGTCGTCACAAGGAGTGAAAGGAAAATATTCTCTGGATATTATCTCTTAAAGCACTTATTAGCTAGTTATATTATTCTTGAAATAAAAGCCCCACAAAAAATTACCTTTAGATTTGAAACATCATTGATTCAATCAGCTTTGGTTCACTTCCCTTATCTGTAAGTAGAGCAACCTGCCTTTCTTAACTTCTCTTGAAGTAACATCATTCTCAAGTACTATCTAACCGTCCGTGAAGTGCAATAACAAGCTACTATACATGTAAAATCTAGACTAGATACCTAAATAGGACTCCTATCTAGGGTCCACATTAAATTGAACCATATTTATTTTCTTTTATCATGTAATGAACCTTGAACACAAACACAATTAGAGGAAGAATTTATATACCTTCAAAGTAAAAACCAAAAGTATGCTCACTTCATCTCAATTAACTAAATAAGCAAGCCTTTGACTTGCTAATCCCTACTAAAAGTTCAAGGTTCAGAGACAACACCCTATAGGTTTGGAGTCGTGTTGCGCCTTCACTATCAATCAAATCTTGACAAGAATATCTCTATATAGATAGCTTTTGGAAAAGTGTCGCTCTTATACAACTAAAACCCAAGAGAGAGACTCAAACACCTCAATCAATGCAAATTATAGGGAACATTGCCTCAATATGATATGTATTATGACTAAACCTTGTTCAATATCTACTAAAGATACCATAAAAAAAATTGTAAAGACACAATCATCAAAAACAAAACTTATAGTAGCTATATATGATACACCAATTAGTATGGATTGCCAAAAATAAAAAGGAAATCAACATATTACACTAATGCTAAATAAATTTCAAAAAGATACACAAAATCACAACTGATGATAAAAGCTTACATAAAAGCCCCTAGACCAAAGAAAGATAACCAAAAATCTCCGCAAAATCATGTGGGCCATTTCACAATACTTCACAAACCAGATGACAGAGCATACAATGTTAAACTACAATCACATATCAAAGCACATCTAAGCCTCCACTTCACCTTTATATAATAAATATTAAGAACTTGACAGTGTTTCCCCAAATTGAAGACATAAAGAATTAAACAAAAAAATAAAGAGATCAAAAAGAGTTAAAACGAAAAGAAAAAAGATTAAAAAATAATTAAACCAAACAACTAGGAAATAAAGAGATTAAAAAACCTCATTATGATGCCAATAAACCAATTGAAGATGCCTCTTCCAAATTACAACTCTCAAAATAAAACTGGTTACACTCCAGTGGGATGCCTGCACACAAAAACAAAATGCAAGACTGCTCTTGACTTTAATAGTATCAACTCATAAACCACCAAAGTCAGTACCAGACCCGATAGGTCCAGGCTAGGTAAATACCACTAGCAAACCATGTCCAAAGACAGATGCCCTTTGACATTCATGGCTGTAAAGCGTCACTAAATTGGGACTCCAACCAACATTGTCTCATTGTCTAACCCAAAACATATCAAAATAACAATCTAATTTTAATTCAATGTGATAATCATTCCAATATCTATTCAATGGCCTATGAGGATCCACAATTGAGGCTACCATTGTTTTAGACATGATTAACCTCAACTAAACCCCACAACTGACATTGGCATCATGAATAACCTAAATTCAACATGGTCACATATCATCAGGAAGAATGAGTAACCTTAATTAAACCCTCAATTGAACCCCAAAATACTCAACTCAACTTGGCCATCTAACATTGGGAGCATGTGTGACCACAAGTAAACCTTGTTAATCAATCAATCAATCATTGGAAGTAATGAGTAACGTCAACTAAACTCCAACACCGAGCATCGAGGAGCGTGATTAACCTCGACATACCCATCTTTGTCATAGTGGACACAAGTAACCTCAATTGAACCCTTAAACGTCACAATCCAATGTACAACAACATTTATGGCATCGCAGCTCATTTATGATACCCAAATCATCATCATTATCTAGTATGGCTACTAATGCTCGTTAAATACAACTAAAGAGTTAAATCAAGATTGTCGGATACTCCACCCCTACTACTAGGGTGCACATATCTGTGTGCCGAATACAGATACAAGTACGGCACAACTTGAATACACTTTAAATACCATACCAGCCATATCCGGATACAAACTCGTAATTGGGCTATATCAGATACAACCAGGTACACTGAGTGAGGCAACTTTAGCCATGTCTAATTTAAAAGTTTAAAAATTTGACCAAAAAAACCTTCAAAAGGCTAAAAAGATGCTTAGAAACTGCAAATGTATTTCTAAATGCATTTTAGCAGCAAGAATTGAGGACATGGAGGTGAGAGTGTCAATCCGCAAACTTTCACATTGGCGTTGATCAACCTGCAATTCTTTTGATCTATTTATTTTGGCTAGTATGTTGTTTTTCTTTCATTTCGTCTATTTTCAATTGGCCTACATGACTTGCAATTTGTTTTATCCATTGAATACCCAATTTCCTACCTTTCCATGGATTGGGAGTGTGTAATTTGCATGTAATTATAAATGAACTTATATACTTTAGAATTTAAAATTGATAATTACTATGTAATATCCCCTTCTTGAAATAACAGGTCGAAAACCCTTGGCCTATTCTTTGTTTCCTAACGGCTAATGAGGTAGAAATTAAGGGAAACTAATCTTAAGAAATTAGTTTTAGTGCATAGTGATTTTTATTATAAGCACTTTAATTATTTATTAGTGATAAAGTAATAAAATAAATGTTCACTTTATTTTTATTTTCTCTAAAGAGATAATGCGACCCATATGGGGGAATAAAGCAAAGGGAAATAAAAATAATAAAAAGTGACTTTCCTCCACATGAAGCTAACTAATTAGGCCTTTGTTTGGGCTCATGTACCATTTACAATTATAAAAGGAGGTCGCCACTCTTGGGAGAGACATCTTTTTGGCTATTTTGATATCTGATTTTGGTTTGAGCTGATTGCTCTTCCATTTTTTCATTGAAAGATGAAAATTTTGTGATGCATTTGCATTAGAGGACGAAAACCCTCTCTTGCCAAGGTTGAAGAATGAAAACTCTTCATCCTCTATGTGAATATCCTCCATTACAGGGGGTTTCCATTGCAAATTTGAGGCATTTCTGACTAGGGTTTGAAGACACAAGTGTTGGGGAAAATTTCTACCTTCAAATTCAGCCAGATCTAAGGTTATCTACACCCTTGTGGGTGGAGTTTGACACATTCTAGGGCACAGGTGTCCCGGATCTCATCACCAACATCTTTCATAATTTTGGAGGCCATATTCAACTTTGTTTCAGTCGACTTGGGCTTGGGATCACTTCCTTCCGGCCATTTTTGTAAGTTGTACTTCTACAGATTTTTAATAAATTTTCAGCACTTATTTTGGGTCCAAAAATTATATATTTTGGTATTCATACATGCATAATTAATTCTGATTATTTTGGATAAGATTCGGTTAAGTTTATATCAAAGTTGAAGGTTGTTCATCTCTAGATCAAGTCACCATTTTTAGGGAAAATTGAGATCTGCATAAAATATTTTTATTTTATTCAACCAATTAGTTGTCATAAATCAGATTTTGCAGGCGTTCCCTTTGATGTTTGAAAATATCCCATCGGGGACATTACATATTATTAATATATATTTTTAAATTATGATCTAGATTATTATAATATTTTTAATATATACAAACATATAAGGGTGCATTAAAAACTAGCCATATTTGTATATGATATTGTATCCACATCCATAGCTGTACCCAGCCAACTCTGAATTAAATTGATCAAACAGTCTACATACTCTTAATAAACAGCAGAGATGACCACTTGGCAGAAAAATATTCTGATCAACACAACAAAAATTCTTATTCAACACAGCAAAAAAAATAGTTCAACTCAGCAAAACTGATCAAACATCTGTCCTCTTGGTTAATGCAAAATAAATTCAATCAACAAGGATCAGAACAACAGTCTAATCCTTGTTGATATCAGTGATGACCACATCCATACAGCCTATCCCTAAATCCCCTATTCCTTTCTCAAAGGCAGCACAAGTCGGAGGAGAGAGAAACAAGATGAATGAGGCTCGTTTAATGACATGCTTACATGTTAATCGGATTTTTAATTTGCTCACATGGCACCGACCAGCCTATTCAGTGTTTGACCTTATTTCAAGACAATATTAAACATTAGGTAAGCTAGGAAACAAAGAAATAATTTATATTAATGTCCACAAATGACCAAAATACATCAATGGGACTCAAAAGTACAGCCAACAAATAAATTTAAAGAGCAAAAGGAAACTACGTCCTAAAACTACACCCAAAAGTACACCAATGAAAGACCTTGGCTAACAACAGAGTTGAAATGTCCCTCTTCCTCGCATAATAATAATGAAGACCTTTAGAAAAAGAAAATTCTGACACAAGCGAGGAGAAGGTCTTGGGGATATGAGGGTCCCACCAAGTGTGTGCTTTGTGGAGCTGATGAGGAAGACCTGGACCACCTTTTTCTTTTCTGTCCTTCCACTTCCAGATGCTGGGATTGGCTTCTTTGTAAATTAAATCTTGCTTGGGTTCCATGCAAAAATATCAGCGAAACCCTCCTCTCATGGCCGAAATTCAATTTCAAAAGCTCTTTTTGTTCTATTTGGTCCATTGCTCCATTCTTCCTCCTTTGGCATATTTGGTGGGAGCGCAATCTTCGGCTCTTCCGGGATCAAAAGGCCGAGCAGCATGTTTTCCTCAACAAGTTGGAAGTGGCCATATCAGAAAAAGTTAGTATCAACAGTCTGTCAAACTCCAACTTCTCATCCAGAGATGTTGAAATCTCTAATTCTTGGCCTCTCATCAAGTTGCCTTGCCCGGGTTCTATCATTAAAAAAGGTCTCTCACAGGTTGAAAAACTAATTCGACGGAAAAGGGCCAAGTGGAGACCCCCCCCCCAAAGGGTATGTGGAAACTTAATTTCGATGGTGCTTCTAGAGGAAATCCGGGTAAATCAAGGGCTAGATGTATTCTTAGAGATGATTCAGGATCTCTTATTAAGGCTGGATCATTTCCCCTCTGGGATGGTTCATGCAATGTTGCAGAAGCCCAAGCGCTTTTAGAAGGGGTGAAGATGGTTGTTTCTTTAGGTTGCTCTCAACTTTTTATTGAAGGTGACTCACAATTAATTATCCACACCATATCTAGAGGATCTTCCCCCTCATGGAAAATCAACTCTTTCATTCCACATATTTTCTTTTGGCTGGGTAAGATTGGTACTTGGCAAATCATGCACAATTACCGGGAAACTAATTATATTGCTGATCTACTGGCGAACTTTGCAATCGATCACCCTGCCGCCAATGTCATTTCTGATACAGTTGATGCGTGGCAAGGTCTTCCAAGAATAATCTCAAGCGAGCGGCACAGCTAATGCTCTCAGGTCTGATGTGGCTTTTTGTGCGTGTTTTGCCCCTTTTATGGGGGGATGTGGTCCTCTGTTTGCTTTGTGTTTCCCTGTTTTGGCTCTTTCGTTGTTTGTCTATCAGAGCGGCACAATGGCATTTCTTGGCTTCCCATTTGTTATTCTGCAAAGCTCTGTGCCGGACGTCACCACGAAGTTGGCGATTGATCGCTCTCGCCTTTCGGAGATCTTTCATTTCTCCTCGGAACAGGAAGCCGAGGCCATTGAAACTGTGTTGGGCGATACTTACAGGTTTCAGTCTCGACGTGCGTGCTCCAATGCGGACATAGCGGCTGCTTTCGTCTCCTTCTGCTTGCTTTTGGAGGAGGATTTGATCGTTGTCGAGTTCCTATGTAACTATGTTATTCGTGTTATTCATCGCATGGGACTGGGGGAGGAATTAGCCGACTTCTCCCTGTCGGATCCGCTCCTTTGCATTGAAGAGGTCGACGAGCTTGCAGTCGGCACTGGGCGTGGTATTCAGTGGATATGTGGACAGTACAAAGCTCTTCTTCACCACGTACAAAGTGTTGACAACCTCTTCACGATTGGGCTGGCTCAATCATCGTCTCCTGCCTGCGGTGGACATTAAGGTTATTGGCTTCCCTGTCAACTTTGCAATTGATCAATGGAATGAATTTAGGGATAGGGCGCGCGTCGCGTATCGCCTTCTTCTGAGGGAGGCCAACCGTCGTGCTGGCACCGGCTTTGGTTGAGGTGTTGTGTCCCTCTGGCTGATGGTTCGGTATTTTGTGTTGCTTGGGATTTTGGTTCTGTGTATGCGGTGTGGGCAGTCGCCTTTTTTCCCTCTCTCTTTCCTTCTTCATTCTTTCTTCCTAATGTATTCTCTCCTCTTCTTCTTCTTCTCTCTTGTTAGGTTGGGGCCTAACCCCCTGGTTCAAAGCTCTGGTCAAAAGCGTTAAATTATCAAAAAAATAAAATAATGAAGACCTTTAGTCTATTTGGTCTACCCGGCAGCTAAAGGATGAATCCAAGGGTGACTTAAGTCACAACAAATTAATATTAAGTGCCTAAAAGAGAAAAAAAAAATTATCAAGGCACTTATGTTAATTTATTGGGCTTAATAAAGGAATGCACTTTTAAATAAAAGTTGTAATCTCTAGAATAGTGCAAAGGGTCTAATTTTATGTTGTATCCTCCCTAGGAAGTTTGGCGACTTGTCTAGAAGAGGAATAATGGCTACCTAGAAAGTAAAATAGACCCATAACAATTTTGTATCTCCCCTAGGCAAAAATGCGACTAGGCCTAGGAGGGAGAATGGGCATAGAAGAAAGCACTACAATCTGATTGGAGGAGAAAAAGGTTCCTTTGGGTCACTTTTCCTTTATAAAGGAGAGGTCGACTTAGAAGAGCTCATCTTATACTCATCTTTCAAATTCTGAATTTTATCTTAAGCCTGGTGCTTTTGTATAAAAATACTCTAGAGGACGAAAACCCTCTTAGAGCTTGAGAGGGATTTCCACACACAAAATTCTATTGCACTTGCAAGGATAATTTCGACAGTAGTTATGATGGATTTTGTAGATTTGTGTCAAAGGAATGAAGGGTAATATTGCACCAGTGCCATACTATTTTTCTCACTTGGATCGACCATCTTTTTGGCTGTCATGATGTAATGGAAGGCATTCCCAGGTCTGAAATCTGTTGCTACCTGTTGCATTAATTATTGTGGATCAAAAGAAGGCATTTTCACAATTTTTGGAAGGGTTTATATAGCTGTTTTAATCCTCTCTCATCTGCAGATTTCTGATATTATTTTCAGTCCATTTTTGTTCCTAAAAATCAGACTTTCCCTATGTGTGGGCTGTTAAAAATACAGAGATTAGTTTTGACAAGAAACATATTTGTTTGAGTACTGTTTGTATGAGTTTCATGTTCAAACCCTAGTTGCCATTAGGGAATATTTATTGCAGCAGTGTGATCTGATCTTTGTATGATCATATATATCATCATCCAGGGGCTGATTTGGAGTTCTTACAATCTGACAATTCATAGCTGAGTTGGTAGTTAAGAGTATTCACCTTGTTACATGAATTTTCAATAGCTTAGCAATAAACTTTCACCAAATCGCTTTTTCCTTCAACAAATCTGATCTGCAGTAATAAATTTTGTGATATCTTCATTGAGTTGTCTCATTGCTAAAGGAAGTGCCTAAAATCCACCTAAGGCAAAGATTGTCCCAAGAGGGGACATTACAGGAGGTGAACCCAAAGCAAGTAAAACCTAAATTTATAAATTTGATTAAGAAGATAAATCCATGCATTACAAACATTAAAAATTGCCATAAGAAAGGGATTA
Source organism: Taxus chinensis (assembly GCA_019776745.2). Taxonomy (NCBI): domain Eukaryota; kingdom Viridiplantae; phylum Streptophyta; class Pinopsida; order Cupressales; family Taxaceae; genus Taxus; species Taxus chinensis. Next base: position 49,332 of record JAHRHJ020003460.1, on the reverse strand, counting down.
CTACCATTAAAGATAGGATGGAATACAACCTCTGCCCCTAATCTGAATCATGTATCATGGCTCCTTCATAATTGATCATCATGAAATGACTCGATAAAAGGCCTGACGATATCCATGGGAGAATGTTAGGACTTCAGTGGGCCTGGTCATGGGAAAACATAAAGAGAATCTCTTGGAAAATGCCTCTAGCATCCAAGGTCGACGATCCTCTAATGATATAAAGAAAGCTATTGATATGTGACTTTCTATATCTCATAGAATGCAAAAGAGACATTGTGGTTGATCCTCTAGCCCAAGAAACATCAGATCTACCATGTGTGGACCTAGAAAAGGAAGATGAAGCTCCCCTAGTATCTACATGTGGAGGACACGGCCTCATCACTCTATCACCATCCATGAAGGTAAGCTTAACATCCAAGGGATGCTTAACATCTTCAAGCACTGAAATAGGCTGAAAGAAAGAGCTAAGCAATCTAGTACTCCCCAGCATTCCCTACAAAACCTAAATCCTAAAGGTGGTCACTTCCTAGATGTAAAGAACCAAGCACCTTTCATGAAGATATGAGCCGAAAAAGATAGTGAGTGACCCACCTAAACCTCTATACAATTTACAAGCAATAACATCTCTCATGAATCTCATTTAATAGAAGTGTTTAAATGCCTGAAAATAAAGTGTTAAGATCGTCTGCAACTCATAGAGGGTTATAAAGGCAATAATAAATCTTACCGTGGATACGGATTCATGGAAAGATGGGATTAGTAACCACTTGCAGCTAGTAAGAATCAGCAAACCTCAACTAGTTCAATAGGAATTATGAGGCAATGAATTGACTCCTATTTCATAGTCCACGATGCCCATCTGCAAGCCATCACATAACCTGCAGGAAGTACAACATCAGAATACACTTGTTGGCTAGATTTTCTGCATAGCATCTAACCTAGGCAGTCATGAGATAAATCTCCCTCATCTAACCGGTGAGGCTCCTGTGTCAGATTTGTCAATAAAAATGTGTTATTATCTATCAGGGGTTTTACTTTAACCACTTAGTTCATGAACCATAACTAAGAAGTTCTGCAGCAAGTAAGCAGCTGTTTAAGAAAGGAAAGTTATAGAAGAAGGAAGTAAAGGAAATACAGAGAAGAAATGGGGAAGATGTGCATCCCAATTAGTAGATAGCAGAGCTAATTGCATGCACATAGAAGAAACTTAATAGATATGAACACACAGAATTATAAAACAAAGGCAGCTCTAGATCCAGATCTAAAATAACACAAAGTTTACTAAGAGATCTAAGATTAAAAGCAAGAAACAAAGTACACCGTGACACAAAGTTCTCCGGAAACCTGCTCCTTTGTATTCCTTTGCTCCAAGTTGCTCTCAAGGGTTCAGCACAAAGTCTAGAACACAAGATTGCTGCTTACAAATTCTGATCGATTATTAACCCGAAGGTTCTTCCTCTACTTATAGAATGTAGAGGGGCAATTACAAGCTGGAAGCTTTAGTTGAACTGGCACATGTGGAAGTCGAAAAAGAAACAACTGGCAATCTCCTCCTGGAATTCCTCTTTGCATGACATGTATGATTTGCAACTGAAAATAGAACCTTCTATTTTGCACGTCTGCCACCTATCTCCAAGTAATTGACTTCTTCAAGTAATGGCTTTTAAACCAATCACTTAAGTTGTATAATTTAATTGATCGCTCAATTACTTTGTCGGAGGAAAGAAGAAGGAAGAAAAGCTGAGAAGGAAAGAAGAAGAAGAGGAAAGCTGACTTTATCCTTTTTCATGTCTGCATGCAGCTGATTCAAACTGGATCTGGAAGCAGCTGGATCTGGAAATACTGGAATTGGAAGCAGCTGGAATTGCAAGCAGTTGGAATTGGAAGCAAGCTGGAATTTTGCCTTCGCATTGTCTTCTCTTTTATCCTTGAAGCTTTTGCAGTTCTTCTCCAGTACATGCATCAGTGCAAGGTTTGCCGTAGATAACTCATCATCCTTATTTTTAATTGCATATGAGTAATTAAAAATTCTGGAAAGCACTCAGGGTGAATGAAAATTCAATGAAGGCTTCAACTGGAAGATGAGAGCACATGCACAGGATCTTGGAAGGAATTTTCCACGCACTGACTTCTTCACGGGCTGCATTCGAAACAAGAGGATGAAGCCTTTGTGCCGGAAGCTTTTGCAACTATGAGATCTGGATCTGGATCTGCATATGGATTTGCATCTGCATCTGCATCTGGATATGGATTTGCATCTGCATGCAAACTTTGGCAAATGGGCTATGGATGGAAAAGCTGCAACTCGAATAATTCCACTGCTTTTAATCGCACGCATGAGTGAAGTCTTTCCTGCACGCATGAGTGAAGTCTTTCCTGCTCATTTGTCTATCAAATCGAGCAAGAGGTTCCGAGCCTAGATCTGTGTCTCCAATGTCTGCAAGTTTGGAAGCAATGCATGACTCCATCGTGCTTTCTTTTTCATCTCCCTTCGCCATGGCTTTGTCTATCTTTGTCTGAATAATTCTTTTTCTTCTTACTTGGCCGGATTTCTTCAATACTGGTGCAGATCTGGACAATTCTTCAGATTCGGAGGATATATGCAATGTATTGGACATTGATAAAAGCTCCTTTTCTTTTGTAAAGCACCTGTAATGAATTCCTGCAATTTATTCAGACAAAAATGGCCACCGGAGCATGAATAGTGAATTTTAATTATAAAAATCTGCACTTTTCAAGCCTGCTGCCCCAAAAATTGGTGTTTAATTTGCACATAAAGAGAGCATGAATCCTTTCAACAACACCTGAGCACCTGTAACACCTATGCAAACAATTATGCAGACAAAGATCAACCTCCTTCAAAGCATGCGCCAAATCTGGAAGCTTTTAGCCTTGTTGCACCTTGTCTGAGCAAAATCCTTCCTTCAATGGGGGCGCACTTTTCCTCTTGGCTGCAATTCTTTACCTGTGAATTAAATAATTCATCCCATATGGCTGCCCATGCTTATATAACCTTCACAATTCTATAATTAATAATTGCCCTAACAATTAAAGGCAATTAATTAATTAAAAATCATGTTTTTCTCTTTTAAAAATAGCATGTTTAAGGACAGCCATCCAATAAATTAAATTAATCCAATTTAATCCTTCACACATCACTTCACTTAAGCTTCACAGTGTGCTTTGACCATAGCCACTGAAAATAGAAATTAATTTAATGTTTTAATGCTTTAAAAAACATTAAATAATTCCCAAATGGGGCGCACTTTTTGAGAGGAAGGGGGCAGCCACTAAATAAATTAAATTTAATGCATTTAATTCCTTTCTTTTATTCCATCTTTGACTTGTTGACTTCCTCCAAGCTTGGGCGCACTTTTTGAAAGGAAAGATTAATTAAAATAATCAATTTAAAGGCTTTCATCATCTCACCAAAGGGGGCGCACTTTTTTGCACATGTAATTCTATTTTTAAGAATTTTTCACAATGGGATTCTCTACTCTGCAAGGCAGGCACCAAAATCCCATGATCCACTTAAGTGATTTGACTTTGACAATGGGATTATTTACCCTGCAAGGCAGGCACTAAAATCCCATGATTTCACTTAAGTCACTTTCCTTTTATTATATCATGGGAATTTTTACCCTGCAAGGCAGGTAATAAATTCCCACCTGCCTGCAGCCTCTATTTTTCCCACTGCAGCTTAAGTGACTTTTATAACACGGGAAAAAGTACCCTGCTAGGCAGGTATAAAATTCCCACCCTGCCTGCGGCTTATATTTTTCCCATCGCAGCTTAAATCCTTTGTTTTCCAAAAATGCGCCCATCCCCGCAGGGGCTTTTCTGTGCACGACTTCGCTTTTTCCCAGTGATCCAGACCTCCGATGGCGACTTCCTCCTGGCATAATGTGCGTATATGTTTTCCAGCTGCTCCAGGCCAAAAATCGGGCTTACCCGGCAAAGGAATTGTTCTAGAGAAATTTCACAGAAAACGAAACGGGACAACACAAAAACACGAAAAATTGCCAAAAGTTACAAATAAAGCCCAAAACTTATTCCAAGTTAAAACCCTTCTGGTACATAGGAATAATGACATATTCGATCATAACAGAGTTAAAACAGAGCGCAAATAGCCTCATACGGGGCTCAAAATAATTAAATACAAATTTCCCGCAGACAAATCCCGACGACAGAATATAACAATTTTGGGCATCTGGGTATTTGGCGAAAAAGGCTAATATGGCTCTTTGGGATTATCTTGACGCAATACAAGAACTTTCAGGCAATAAAAACACAAAACGACCCATTATTTTAAAAGTACGAAAAAATTTCGGATAGGGTAGTCGCAGATTTCAGGGTGAAATCTGGGTGACACCAGCACCTTGAGCAAGATGTTGGTGAGTGCATTCAAGTGACTTTCATTCTCTGTAGAAGCAATTTCTCAAAGTGGTTGGCACTCTTACAATTAGTCCCAGGAATCTAGAGAGGAGATCAACTTGGAAGGAACATGACTTGCAAATGTTCCTTGACTTTGGGCGGAAAAGACAGAAGATCTACTAGTTGTCTAAGGGGAGAGTCAAGGAAGCAACCCACTTTGAAGAATCAGGGCTAAAAATTCGCTGAGGTATTAGCTTCCGAACAGAAGGAAAGCAGGAGATCCTATTGCTTATGTCTACATCCCAGATGGAACAGTGACCAAAGTGCTGATATCAAATGACTAGCTGAAGATAATAAGCAAGAACACTAGACATTGATAAATGTTTTATTTTCTAAAGCTTGACAAAGATCTAGAAAAGCTGAACTTCATAAGCAGGTTTCCCAATTGTGCGAGATTATTGCTCAGGTTGCCAAACCTTTCTCTGAAGTATTAGCCAAAAGCATGCATGAGCAGGTGAATGATCATTTGAGAACTGCATTTTAAGTGGAAAATGCAGGTAAGAAATTTCCACAGCTATTGACTAATAGAAGAGGTTAATCATTCGCCAAACTTTTGTACAGCTACAGGTGCCATTCGTCTAAAGGTTATGAAGGATGCATTAGTTTACAAACTCAAGCAACTGGTGACAAGAACAATAGAAATGAATACATTGGAAAAGTAACTCTGGGCACTTTTACGAGATTCCAGGTCAGCTTCTGAAGGAGGTCCTTTGAGAAAGCTCATACAATAATATTTGTGGATCAGTTCTTGGCCTAAGCAACCTTAATATACTAGTTCTATTCTAGAAATCTTACTACCCATACATGTGAGATTATTCTTAATAGCTCAAAGACGACTTATGGCATAAGTCATCTGTCGCATCTATTACATTACTAATGCAAGGAGAAAGGTAAGACGAAGGGTCTTAACATCCCCTCCCCTTAAAAAAGACCATTGTCCTCAAAGTGCTAATTGTGGGAACTTTTGCTAGATCTGGAGAAGGGGCTCTCAAGTTGCATCTTTTGGTTGCATGCCATGCCACTTATCAAGACCTCAATGATAGAGCGGTTGCAAAGTTTGCAAATCAGCCTTGAAGGAGGTGGAATTGTGGCAAGAATTGAAGTTCAAGAATGATGGATCCTTCATTGTCAAGCTCAGGTAGTACTATTTGTGTCGTAATGTGTTGGCCCAAAACTTTCTTCAAACAAGAGACATGAAAGACAGGATGAACTAGCGAGCTATCAAGGTGGAAGCTCAAGTAGTAGCAGTTGCACCAATCTTTTGATCTTCCTTGTAGGGTCCATAAAACTTAGGCAAAATCTTTTGATGCCCTTTGAGTTTCAAGGAAGATTGTTTGTACATTGTAAGCGCAGAAAAAGCATATTGGTTTGCTGAAAGTTGCGTCTTTGAGCGGTGTTAATCTACTTGTTGTTTCATATGGTTTTGTGCCATATGGAAGATTGTCACAAAGAGTGCGGAGAATTTGGTCCCATTGGGTGAGGGCAGTGTTGACGGCCTGAAATGGAGAACTTCCAGGAGTGTAAGGGAGGAGAGGTGATGGCGATTTTCCATAGACTGCTTCATATTAGTCATTTTGGTGGATGTGATATGAGTTGTTATACCACCATTCAACAAGAGGTCCCACTTGACCCACTGTTGTTGGTGCTCAGAGGTAAAACATCTATGGGTTAAAGTTTCCAAACATTTGTTAACAGCATTTCAGTTTGACCATCCATTTGCGGGTGATATCCCTGATAGCATCCTCAATTGGGTATAGTCCTACAGGAATATTTTGTCCGAAATGGCTAGTGAAAGGTAACATCACGATCTGAGACAATGGAGTCTTAAATACCATGGATTCATAAGACTTTGGTCAATGAATCTAGTTTGGCAATGGTTGAGGCCATATATGGGTATGTTAAGGAACAAAAATGGGCATACTTGGAGAGGCGATCCACTCTGACTCAGGATTACTACTGACTTGATTTAGGTAGCCCTTCAATGAAGTCCATGGAAATATCAATGCAGATCCGAGTTGGAATGGGTAAGGGTTGTAACAAACCTTTAGATATTGCCACTGTTTCACACTTGTTTCGTTGACATGTATCACATTCCGCCACAAACTGTTTGATGTTTGCCTTCATTCATTAGCCAAAAGAAATTCCTACGAACCCACTCATAGGTTTTTAAAAAACCTTACCGATAGACAAGAAGCATGGAGTTCAAGAAGAATTGCATGGCGAAGCTCAGAAATGGTAACACCAAGGCCCCCAATTTATACCAGTGAATAGGTGTCGTCCCAAGAGTAAAAAATGAGTAGGATTAGAAATGCCAATTGTTGGATGAGGCATTTGCAAGGTTGGATCTTTACCAGGTCTTGTTGGAGTTGTGGAAGTTTTTTGGTATGGGCAAATACTACGCATAAGGAAATTGTTGATCCTCGAAAGTGCGAGAGAGGCATCCAACAACCACTTTCTCTTTGTTTCTTATAGGTGATCTCATGGTCATACCCCATAAGTTGGAGATCCATTTTGTTGAGCAAGAGATGAGACCCCTCATGATTTCAAGGAAGTACTTCAAACTATGATATCTGGTTTTGATGCAAAAATGCCTTCCTAACAAGTATGGCCGCCATTTTGTACTACATGAAAATTTTCATTCCTTCTCATAGGTAGACAAGACTTTCCTTCCAGAGAGCTTTGGGGGCTTAGTGAAGGTCTAAAACCTTCTTTTTGGAGGAGAACAAATCCAAGGCCATTGCCACAAGTATCACTTTCAATCACTTGAGTCTTGGGGTGAAATCTGAGCATTGCTAAGTACAATTACAACATCATAGCTTATTTTAAGGCCTCAAATGTGCCTCATTCCATGCAAAAGCATTATTTTTTAACATGGATTGTGCAAAAGGGCTGCGATTTTACCATAATCCCACAACCTTTTTTTTGTAGTAGCCTATAGTGAGAAAGAAAATCCGAAGGCTTGAGGAAATGTAATGAAGTGTTTTGGAGAGGCTTCCAATTTTGCCATGGCATTAATTTTACTGCAATAGACACCCTCCATGCAGTCAGGGCAATATCTATTCCAATTTCAACTTGGAATGGCCAAAGGAAATTGGAGTGTTTGGCGACAATTGATTTCCATGAGAATGTTGTAATTAGGATCACACTATGTGTATGATGCTCTTATACCAAAAGTGTAATGTCCCTTTTTAGGGGGACTCAAAAATGACAAAACTAAAAGCTCATGGAAATCAGATTTATGAACTTCATGTTGATAACTCTGCAAAAACTGAAATTAAACCCTTCCTAGGGCAGCGACCTGTTTTGGTTTCAAACCCACCCTTCAAAATGGGGAAAACCTTGCAAAATTCAGCTCCAAACTTAAGTCTCCAAAATTATTAGATATAACCCTTAACAATCATTTGCAGCAAGAAAACTTTTTTTAATAGAATTAAGATTGAATTTCAGAAACCCTTGTCTGCATGCGACATTAAAACTTCTGCAATTCAAAAATAGTTAGAAGCATCCAAAATTCATCAAACTCAAGAATCTTGGCCTTATAAAATATGAGAGAATAAGAGAGTATTTTCAAATTTGCCAAATTATGCATCACACATACCAAAATTCCACAATAATGTAGGTCGCTCCACTCTAAATAAATATAATATTACACCAAAGAGACCACAATATGCAAGAGAAAGATACTTTATTGCTTTTCCAATCAACTTGCAAAATCCTCAAAGGGTTTTCTTATCAAAGTGGTTTTCGTCCTTGGATGAATCCTCAACCCAAGGGGTTTTGTCCTTGAGAGAGAGAAAAAGTAAAAGGGCTACACTAGCCAACTGTCACCAAGATAAGAATAATCTCCAAAAACATGTTTATCACATAATGTCTAAGCAAAATACTCCTTAAATAGCCATAATGGGTGTTTAACAAAATAAGAAATGATGGCCGACCCTTTAAAGTAGGTGCTTTCAAATATTAAAAGGTGTCAATGGGGCCGCAATTTGGAGCCTACATGCTCTTAATACCTTTATTACTAAGCTACTTAAGTTTCTCTATTGGAGCACTTTTTTCCATTAGGATCCATGATAATAAATGAAAACAACCGCTCAAAGAAACATAATTCAGTCTTCCCCTTGTTTTTTTCCTTAGAGCACTTGGAAATTTGGAGCATAACTAATTATCTGCAAGTTGTAATGCCCTATCAATGTGTTGTAGATGCTCTGTCCAAGTTTGGACTATAGATCAAGATGTCATCAAAGAATACCAAGGATGAAATGACGAAGGAAGGGCCAAAAAATATTATTCATCAAGCCTTGGAATGTCGATGGGGCATTCGTAAGCCCAAAGGGCATGACAAAAATTCATAGTGACCATCATGAGTTCGGAAGGTTTATCTTTCTAGGAATATCTTCCTCATGAATACGAATCTAGTGGTACCCAAAGCGGAGATCCAATTTGGAGAAAAAATAAGCACCATGAAGTTCATCTAGAAGCTCATCAATCATGGAATAGGGAATTTACCCTTGATAGTGATCTTGTTTAGTTCTCTAAAATCCGATGCAAAGATGCCACGAGCCATCCTTTTTGCGGACAAGTAAAACTGGTGAGGAATATGGACTGGTGTTGGGACGAATGACTCCCGCCTTGAGAAGTCCATGGACAAGCTTTTCAATCTCTGTCTTTTGTAAGAATGGGTACCTGTAGGGCCGAATGTTGGGAGGAGCACTTCTTGGAAGGTTCTAGATACGATGATCCTCTGGGAATGAAGGAGGTTATCCATTGGGCTCGGTAAATACAAGAGCATGTTTGTCCAAAATGGCTTGTAAATATGCAGGGGTGTTGGAAGAGGTAGGTGGAGTCAGCTGGATAGAAAATAACTAAGCAATGACCCCATGTGATCCTTTCTTCATAAGTTTTTCCATACGATGGGAACTAATAATACTAGTGGAGCCTGGAGCAAGACCTTTTAAGGTGTGTTTTCTCCCATTGTCAGAGAATTGCATCCATAGTTCAGAGAAATCCCATAAGATGGGTCCAAGTGTGCGCAACCATTGAGCTCCCAAAACGACATCACATCCACCCAGGGGTAGGACAAACATGTCAGAGTGAAGATTATAATCTCCCATTGCAATACAAACATTACGACACTTTCCCTTACAAGGCAATGTACCACCATTAGCAATCATAACTTCAAAGCTAGAACAAGGATAAACAAAGCAGTCTGCTTGTTTGGCCAACCTTGGATCAATAAAGTTATGTGTGCTACCTGAATCAATTAAGATGGTGAGAGGAATCTTTTTGAAATACCCTTTTACGCTTATGGTTTGAGGGGTGGTGACTCTTGCCAAGGCATGAAGCGATATCTTTGTTTGAGAATCCTTGAAGGAGGGGATTCATCCAATGGCAAATCTTCTTCTTGGACTTCCTGGGTATCTTCCCAGTTGTCTAATTTGAGAGGTGATTCAACATCCAGGAGGTACAATTTTTGTTCCATTTATTGACGGCCCTTAGTGAACTTGTCATCACAATTATAACATAGGCCTTTCTCTCTGCACTCTTGCATTTCTGCTTCAGTAAGACGTTTGATTAGGGCTGACTTTGGAGGAGGCACCGTAGGAGCACGTTGAGTTACTGGATTTTTGAATAACGGGAAACCAAAAGGTTGGCACTGTGTTGTGATTTTGTCCTCTGCTAATTTGGCCAAGCCCAATGCTTCCATCATGGAATTGGGTTTAAACATTTTGACTTCTGAGCAGATTGCCTCCTTGAGGCCAAAAATGAAACAACTCTTGAAAAAGTCATCTAACAAGCCTTCTGTGTGATTGGCCAATCTCTCAAATTCCATCTGGTAATCACAGACTGATCCTGTTTGTCAGAGTTTAGTGAGTGCTTGTGAAGTCATCATAAGCACTCAGGCCAAACCACTCTAGAATGAGAGATGCGAACTGTGGCCAATCTGGTTCATCATGAGCTTTTAAATACCAACGATACCATTGTAGGGCCTCTTGTTCCAAGTGAAAAGAAGTGATGAGAACCTTGTTCACACGGTAGGTATTGTGGAGACTGAAGAATTGCTTTGCCCTGTATATCCACCCAGTTGGGTTGTACCATTGAAGCGAGGAAAATCCAGCTTGGGGCCACATGACATATTTGGAGCAGAGAAATTGTGTTCTGAAGTGGACTCAGTATGGAGTTTCTTAGTGAGGATGGATTTTTTTTGATTTAGTTCTTGCATCGTTTGTGTGAGCTTAGACATTTATGCCTTTAAGGTAGTGATTTCTTCCTCCATATTTTTTTGTAACTTGCACAGGGTGACAACCATGACCAAGAGGGGTTTGGGGTTCCAGAAAAGGTTTTTGGAGTTATATGTTAAATTGATCGGCTCGACAAGATGATTACAATGGTATAATTGCTCTGAAGACCCAAAAAAAATTTTTTCAGGCTAAACTTCGATGGGGGGCTTAAAAAAAATAGTAGTTTGTATGGGAAAAAAATTTTGAAAAAAATAAGTTGGTGTCAAGAATGATCTCTCATAATGTTGAAACTGAATGGTGGGGTACCACTCAGAAAAATAATTTGGTCATGGACAGTACCCAACAAGTAATCAATCAGGATTTTGCTGAGACCAAACACAATCTTGGGTTTCACCTCAAGTGGGAAAATAGTCAATTTTCATAGTCAGGCCCTTTTCAATAGGTCAGGTCCTTCAATTGGGAAAAAAACTTCAGGGAAACAAGTGGGAAAACAATGGTCGGGAAATATGTCAGGGAAACAGGTCAGGGAAATGAGTCGGGGGAAAACGGTTATTTAAACAATTCAGGAAGCAAGTCAATTTTCAAGATTGTGAAACAAGATACAAACTGTGGAACACCTTTCACAATTCCTTAAAAAGTCTGGAAAAAAAAAAATCTCCAACTGAAGCAGGACCTAAGAAAGAGCTCTGATACCAGATGTAATGAACCTCCTATGACAGATTAAGCCAAACAACACAATGTGGTACATGAATTAGTTTATTAAAAAATAAGATTGAAATATCACATTACCAGATCGCAGGCCACTTCGAGGGGGAACCTCCTTTGAGCAAGCTCAATACAATAATATTCATGGATGCATTTCCTTGGCCTAAGCACTCCCTAATATACTAGTTCTATTCTAGAAATTACTACTACCCATGCATGTGGGATAATACTTAATAGCTTACAGGACGACTTACAAAGCAACCTCAAAAAGCCAATGGGAATTATGAGGCCATGCGTCCAATGGCGATAATATACTCTGGGTGGACAGTGGTGACATCCACAACTAGCAAGAAATGTTCAACATAAAATGCCTTCTTAGGACTAAAGATGTTAAGGTGAGATCCGAGTGACCTTAATATGTTGTTATAGTCCTCCCTAACCACTTTATTGATAGCCCCCTCAGTTAAAAGGAGAGGAAAGGGCATCTAAAGAGCACTTGAGGGAGGAATTCGGTCAATGGAAATGTCAATAGATTAGAGAAACATATTTGGTCTCTGAATACCAACATTGTCATGATCTGGGAAGAGTCGAGGAAGTAACCCTCTTTGAAAAACAAGAATTTAAAAATGGCAACTCTCAATCCAAGGCAAAACCTCCCATTAACATAAGTCTATAGAGATGGAAAGTAAGCATAAAGATGCTATCAAGATGAAGAGGCTAGATATTAAGCTCAACTTGGACAATGCACTGTGGGAATGTTCATTTGCAATGGATTAGCACCCACTCAATAGTTTCGCAATCCACAAGCCTGGCTCAACACCCAAATCTCAAAACCCATTAAACATCAAGGGTTTAATGATAGCATCAAAGATATGCATCTTTTAAGCATATTTTGGAAATGCATATGAAAACATTGGTGCTCTAAAATAGAAAGGGAAGCATATTAATTTCCACGTATGACCAAACTTAGGTCAACGAAACTTGAAAAATACATTCAATTACTATAGAGAAGTAAAAGGGTGAATCCTAAAAGGACCCTAGCCTATGAAAAGTAACTAAACATTAAGCAATAAAGAAACATAAATAATAACAAGATGGGTAAATCTAAAGTCGTCAAAATCAAGTACAAATACAAATCACTTTGTACAAGAAGGGCACCTCAATGAAGTAGGAGTTGTTGAATATTTAAAGTGCGAGAGCATGATAGGATACTAATGATGTCACATTATAGCAAGACTGGGACAAAAAAACCAATGAAATCATTGTCTATCGCCATGAAAGGGCTAATGCAAGGCATGATGATGATCATATGGGAATGTCTAGGATAAAGGAGACTAGAACCAGCAATCCTAGGATGAAGTTGGGTATTCCCCCTAGAACCTATCCTCACACCTATGACAGATTAAACTTTAGTGGAAAAGAAAAACCTAGTAAAGTGTGCCTACCTCCAGGACATAGGTTTTAAAAAAGCGAAGGCTCCCAATGTCAAAATGAAGCACATCCACTTCACCTTTAGGAAGACCAAGTGAGTTGAGATACTCCAATGCAAAGAGAAAGTATGAGATTTTGTAGTCAATGTTTTTAAGAATTTCAGGGAAATTAAGAGGATGATGTGAGATTAATGTTTTTTAAATGCTATTTTCTGATGTTATCCTCCTTTATTGGGCTTGATTATTGACTTGGCTGTTTTATGTGTAGACTAGTATTTTATCATTGTGTGCAGGTTTTCAACGGATGATTGTAACAAAAAATCAGTCTCACTGAACACAAGTCTTCCCAATGGTTACGATCCTAGAACTGTGATACCATTAGATGAACCATACACCATTTCAAGATACATAAGTTTTTCCAACAAAATGTAGTAAACCCATATCTGTGGAGAGATGCCATGTAAACCTAGTAAGCAACCCTATGGCCCCACAAAAAGTTATCCTTATATTATTAAAAAAAATACCGAAAAACATCTCACTATTGGAAAGTACATTCTAAGAGATCTCTAGGGATATATGATTTGGCCATATTTGGTTGAACCACAAATAGATAGAGATAACTGCAAAAAAGATGTCTAACAAACATAATAATATAGATAAATATTATTTCATCACCTTGGAGGAACTACAAAAAAGATGTCTAACAAGATGATAAGATAGATAAAAATTATTTCATCAACTTGGAGCAACTTTTATTTTTGTTCACATTCTACTGCATTTACAACTTCTTGATCCTATAGCAACACCTATTCAGTCCACTCTTTTTGCCATTTTCATTTTCAAGTACAACTCCCTGCTAGTGAAAACCTCTTGAAGTATCATCACTTTCTAGACATTTTATTATAGTGCAATTAGTGGATTCCCACAGCAACTCAATGCACATGTATACAAGCAATTTTTTCTGCCTACATTTTTTTCAAAGAGGAATACGCCCCTTAATCAAAAACCTTGAATATTACCATTTTAAGGTACTTATTGATTATATTATTGTTGAAATAACAGCCCACAGAAAATTATCTTCAGATCTGTAAAAGCATTGATTCAACCAATCTCGTGTTCATTTTCCATATCTATAAGTAGCGTGACCTGCCCTTTTGGAGTTGCTGATGAGACATCATGCATAGGTACTCTCTAGCCATACCTGTCAAAAACTTCTATTTTTCTGCTATAATTATGGCTGACATCAAAATATTTCAGATCTGTTCCAGTAGTACAATCACTGTAAAAAATTAAAATTATGCAAGATGATGATTTCTAGTTTATTTCAAAATCTGAATACTGTAAATTTATAAACGTGCAGAATAGATTTATGATCATGAATTACAGCACACCCTGAATGTTTATAAACTCAGACATTGAATGTTATGCATACATAAACCCCTAGAATACATGGACTTCAGATGATATCAAAATCTACATTGGTAATCCCCCCATACGATAATTCTACATGTATCATTGAAATGCCTCTTTGTTCCTAGTCTTGGCGGCACTTTGGTGCCTCTTAGGAACTTGTGTTTTTCACCAGTCTTCATAATCATCTAGTGCCCTGTGAAGAATTCCCAATCCATGGTCACCTGGCATCCTACAGGGACTGCAACCTGTGGTTGATACTGGTTAAAAAACCCTCTTAGTCATAATGGTCATAATCCTGTCCTTACCTTGGTATTTCAACGAGACTTTTGTGTATCCTTATCTGTTGCCAAAATGAGTTCATGCTTCATTTTTTTTGGGCAACTTGTTTTAATTTCCAAATTTGAAGGATTTTGATCATGAAAACCATGGAGTTTAAGCACCTCCGCGTCTTCAAACTTATCAAATTTACTTGCACATGGATCAGCTCCATGGATCCATATAATTTGTCCAAAGAAAAAAACGATCAAAATCAAATGTGTCGGGATCAAAACAAGTTGTAACATCCAGAATCCATGTCTCCCTTTGATCTCTAGGCCATCAAATTTACTCACACAAATATCAGGCTCAGTGGGATCCAAAAATCAGCTAAGTGTTTGAATTAAAAGTCATCAATCCCGAGAATTAAAGAACAGGGTCATTGGTCCACATGGACCAATGACAGTACATATCAAAAGGCTCAATATCATGGGTCGTTCAAGTTGCTAAGGATCACAACCAATGGTTGCTCCCTAGGGTCGACATTTAAGTAAAGGCGTCAGAGACAATAAGATGGGGTCTCGGGATTGGTCCTAGGAAATCTAAGGTGGCACCCTGAACCAAAAGTGGTTTGACATTGAGGGATTGTGATTGGTCCAATGGACCAATCAAAAGTCCTCAAACAAAAGGTGATCCCCTTGATAACCCAATTGAGCTCAGAATCTCTGAGGACATTAAGGAGACTCAAGAACCAATGAAAAGTGGATACATGGCACAAAATATGAACAGAAGATTGATCAAAAGCGCCAATGGGAAGTTGACACGTAGCAAAAGTGATCAAGAGGCTAAATTGAATGGCCCTCTGGCCGTCATGTATATACCAAACAACATAGGGATCTTGAATGATCATATCTTTTGATCTAGGTCCACTAAATCATGCAAAATTGGTCACCGTTGGAAAGCTCTTAAGGAGAACAAATCATGATGGGAGTGGTTGTGGGTCCCTTCAGGTGTGTTTTATGATCAAATAATCAAGTTAAAGGGCCACAACCATTTTAAACCCAAGCTCAATGGAACGTTTTGAACTAGTTTCAAATGCTCATATCTTTTGATCCAAAGATCTTGTTCACATGCACATTGTATCATTAGAAAGGTCTTGATCAGAGCTTTAATATGGGATCAGTTTCAAGAGAATAATTGAAAGATCAAAGATATTAGTGACAAGTTTGGAGCTCATTTTTAGTTTGTTTTCTCAATCAAATAGTGCCCATGTCAGATCAAATCACCCCCAAACAACCAACATTAAATCATTTTTGAGCAATCAGACATGATCTGATATGATTTTGATTATCCAAGACAAGTCATGATGCCCATACTTGGTATGCACATATTAATGTTGATTGTTCCTTGGTGGTTTAGAAGTGGGTGATATTATTGATTTATGGAGATCTTTTGATCCTCTCTCTTCTCTTCTTTCTCTATATAATGTCATGCAACTCAAATTCATTGTAAAGGATCCTCTCCTGAATGTAAAGTTACCATGCCCAAATGGTGGCTAAACATTCTAAGTTGCAGACCTCTGATTAGACTTGTGCAATGCACTTAATGCCTTCCCCCATTGATGTAAATGGATTGTGTATATTCAGGGATCAATAAAATGATTGTTATTGTGGCTCATCTTTGCCCTTTGGCTTGTGTTATTGTGCCTCTTACTTTTTGTTCATTTCATGATGTGTGTGAGTTATATTTGCATGTTTTCAGTTCATGTGTCAAATCATGTAGGAATGGGAGTTTGGTGAAGTGTAGGGTTGAACTGTGGCTTGTTTCTACCCTCTTGGCCTTGTATTTTCCATCTTATTCTTCCATCTCAAGGAGAAAGATCCACTTCTATTTTGGTGCAATCACCACCCCTTTTACTTAGTTCATTTCATGCATTTCTCTCTTCTCCTTTTCCCCTGCAATCAGTAGCTTAGCTTAGGAGTAGTGTTAGCATTAGAGTAGTTAAACCTTCTTTGGAGGTATGTCCCAAGGAGCAAGGTCAGACACGTTGGGGACATTCCAATGTTTCACTAAGGTGTTGAACCTGGCCTCGGCAAAGGGTGCAATCTCAAGTGAAAAGAAAAGGTGCATTCAAATCAAAGGGTGACTCAATTGGGTTTGATTCTTTTCTCTCACCCACTGAAGACTTATAATGGTGCATCCCAAAGGAACCTAGGTTCAGAAAATCTCAAGAGGCCATCTCAACCTTCGTGAATGGCCAGAAACCATTTCAGTGTCCCTGAAAGTTTGGGTCAGTGTCCCTGAAAGTTTGGGTCATGGCTTCAAACCTAGGAAGTTGGGTACGCCTGTGTACAAGCTGCAAGTTCCGCACCTGGTTTGGATTTGCCTGTGGGTCTGCAGAGATATACCTAGGGTTCAGGTACAGTTTTTTGAATCCTGCGCGTAGTTTTTGCGTACCCACAGTCAAAAAATGGGTTTTCCCATTGTTTTTGGGTCAAAAATGTCAAAAGAGTTTTAGAAAATATTATAAAACCCCAACCCTAAAAGACACTCCCCAAACGTTTTTTAAACAACAAGAACGTATTACCTCGCATTGCATACATATCTCTCATGGCACATTTGCTCTCTCACCTTCAGATTTTCAGTTGCTTAGGGTTGATCCTTCGCCACTACAAGTGCCAAGTAGTTTAAGGAGCTTGCAAGATGAAAGCAACTCAAGAGCATTACGATTATGAATGTGTTTTGTCTTGATTTTTGTGAATACATTGTAACAGTTGCGCAATGTACTTGTTCTAAATTTGACCAATGAATATCACGACATGCAGCATTGAATTATCAGTATGCTTTGTGGTTATTAAATATTTAGCTTATTTTGTTAACCCTATGCATATTATATGGTTAATTTGCTTATTTGGCTATATTTTTAAATATTTTTTTATTATTTTTTGTACAGCTATATCCAGCCCCCCCCCCCCCCCCCCCCCCCCCCCCCCCTAAAAAAGAGAAAATGCCATACTAGTGTACCGGGTTCCCGCACCCATACCCGTACCAGCTACCTATATCCAAACAAGAGGTTTAAATTAGTTGTAAAGAGAAATTGCTCACATCAAATCTTCTAAGGAGACTCAAGGTTGGCAATAGAAGTTGTCCCAGGGAATGATTATGTTTAGCATACAGGGCTGCATGCTCTTCCCGCCATAGCTGAGATATTTTGAGGTCAAGTGTAAATCAAGGTTGGCTGAGGATAACTAGCCTATTTTTGTAACAATTGTCTGTATACCATTTGTATTTATATAATATTAGTGTTCCTTTATCTTTCTGCACATTATAGATACAGTCAGCAATAAGTAAATCTTAGGACTAGAAAAAGTGATTGTAGAGGCATAATGTTTCTTTTTTGTAGTCACATATGTGAACAGGTTGATTTGAAGCCAATGTAGCCATGGTGCAGGCCAGATTTTGACTTATATAAAATTTCGGTTGAGAAATAAAATGGGAATTCCTTTTAAGGTGTAGAAGTATAGATCTTTCCAAACCTCCAAGAAAGATAGCTTGAGCTCGTTTGACGGTTTAATCACCACGCTCAATACTTCTGACCTGGACTCAATTGGCAGGGAACAGAAATGTGATATCATAAGAGATATACAAAAAAATAATCTACAAAAATAAGATACTATAAGCTTCAAGCAAGCATATAAAACCTGCCTTTTATTATAAAATAATTGTCAATTCTTAACGCTAACAGATTTGTGTGAAATAGGCAGTACATCTCAATGCCCTATAGACATCTTAAGTAGTTTTTGATAGTGTTCCACATCATTTACATGACTTGACCTAAAATAAAAATGCACCAACCACAGAAACATTCATTCAATTCAAAAAATATGGCACAAGGAACTGTGTACATTGCTACCCATCAGTAATTAATTGTTGGAAACAGCAAAAAGCTGAGCCATTTGAGTAACAATCATTCTGGGGAATATTAAGGTTACCTATCAGGTGATGCAAACCGGGCGGCAAAAGTCTTGGTCTTTGCCCGTTCACCATATAACGATGCGCCTGCTGAGTAATCCTGGCAGCATAGATTATAGTTAAGCACATTTTGCTTTAAAACTAGTAAAAATGTTCACACATATCCTGCATTGGTGGTCTATCATTATTAGAAATGTTCAAACATATCCTGCATTGGTGGTCTATCATTATTGTTTTTGTTTGCACTGAAGGCATTGCCACTAAAAGATGTGAAGGATTACCAATCACCATGGAAAAGATGAATATCACCCAGTCTTCTAGATTGTGGTCTAGATCAAGGTTCTAAACAGCTTACATTGCTGAAGAAGCACATCCTGACAGCATAATGAGTTTGTGTGCTAATGCCATGGGAATCAGACTAGTAAGCAGCATTAGGCGATATTTGGTAAACAACTAGAGCAAACCGACTGTGTATGGAATATCTGCCTCTTCTATTTGTGGGTGCGGTTCATTTCCTGTGAGTTTGAGAGAACAACGACCCACCAACCAAATCCCTACTAAGATTATCTATTGCTTGAAAGAAAAGTGAAATTTCCTGATTCATAAAGCTTTTTCCAAGAGATGAAAATCAAACCGCAGAAATTTAATCCACTGGTCAAAAAGAGTTCCTATGATATAATTAAAAGATGCGGACTGCAAGGAAGTGGATTGGAAACCACAAAACAAGAGGGTGGACAAAGTATTTTCTAGTATATGAATGACCCATAGTTTATGAGGTTTACAATGCCTTATTCATGCATAATTATATCAATCAAAAACAAAAGTACAACAAGAAACAAATGGATTTGATGTTCTTTCAAATTTAATATGTTGTGGTTTTTACCAGTAAAGAAACAACTGAAGCTGAAAAGACAAAATTCTACTCTGAAGCTCTAACCTTGCATCATTTGATGTGGACTGCACTTCTGGTATTTTTAATAGTGTGAAGAAAATAAGCCCATATCACATGAACATATGTCATTGGTTTCTTAAGATATGCTACCCAAGGCATTGAAGAACAAAATCCTAACATGGTGATAAGGTCCTGCTTCCCCAAACAAATACATCTTCCAGCAGCAACACCAGGATCTATAATGACTCCATGCAGATGGAACTAGGGCAATACCCAATGCAGCAGGTAGATTTGATTTTACATTTACAACAGATCAAGCCCACTTCATCCATTAAGAATACATGATCTAATCTACTTCTTTATAATATATAGGCTAAGGAAAGTCCAGAGTACGATCGTAGGGAAAGGATCACGGAGGTAAGATCCCATTTAACTTGTCTGTTTTTAATTAAACGATATAAGACAGATGTTTTCTTTTGAAAGTGTAATTTTACTATATTATGGAATAACACAACTGTGAATTGGGTTGTGGGCAAGATGAGGAACTGATTAGCAATGGCCCCCATTTAAGACTCGAGAGGCGTGCGCCCCCCACTCCCGTCCACCCCCCTACCTCGTTTTGAGTGGTCTCTGTGTTAATGTGGCTTAGTGGACGTGAGTGAGGAATTGGATTGGAATGAATCCTTAATCCTGGGAGGTGGCTGGCTTCTCATCTACAGGGAATTTCTGTACTATGATGAAGATTACAAAGAGTATAATGGGATGGGGCATTTTACCTATAAAAATAGAGGAATGTAGTCTAGTGGTTGAGACCGAGCGTCCATGCAAACAACCCGTGTTCAAACCTAAGCGGTCTGAAAGTCCCATGTGTGTGGAAATGGGGAAGGAGTTTGACCCTTTCAGTTAACAAAGGACATTCTTCAGACCGTAATTCAGATGCAAATACCCCACCACAATAAGGATGCTCATCCAGAAATATGTGGTTCCAAACTTCCTCCACAAACCAACCATAACCCCACCCAAATTTTATTTTATAAAAACAAAAGTTATGGCTGGCACAGATACCCTTACCTCAGGCTCCATTATATCATCAAAATCAGGGGGAACGCGCAGGGAAAACCCATTTCCTCTGAACCGGTACCATGACTTTGTATTAAGAAGCCCAGAAAAAATGCTTTTCTTGGGCTCCCCAGATTTCCTTCCAGAGTCATTCACTGTACTAGAAGTCCCAGACCCCTGTGATGAATCGCCATCCCTCTGTTCTACAGTTTCAACAGCAATTGAAGGCTTTCTCACTAAACACGGTGCAAGCATTACAACAGACACTGCTATCAACTGTCTCTTTGAGCACATGAAAACATTTTCAATGCTATACATGTCCTCAAGTTCAGAGGAATTATCCAACAATGATTGATTTCGTACTATTTTATCCCATTCATCTCCAGAGCCTCTGTTTTGTAATGCTTTTATGGCTACTTTATTTGTCATTGATGGTCTTTCTAGTTCTATATTGCCCATCATACCAAATTTAGAGGTGCTGTAAACCCGAACAGAAAACCCGTTTCTGCACTTATCAGCAAGGTGATTGGTGTATGAATTTGGGAAATTTATGCACAGAGCCAATGTGGGTGGGCTTAAAAACAATGCTCCCACCATGCTTTTCCTCCAGTTCTCCTAAAAGGGTTATAGGGGTTATATTGCAGCCTCTAATAGAAGTGGAATTGAATGGAAAAACAGACATTCTTCTGCAATAACCCCAATACCATAGTAGGCCACTCCACCTGCAGATTGGGAGAAATTGTGTTCCCGTTTCATTTGTCCTAATCGTATTTTAGCAGGCAGAGATTATCCGAAAAATATACTCGATGAGGTTTATCTGCCCACTAAATTTTTTCATTTATTATCCTGCGGAAGGCAAGGATATTCTTTCCACCATTGCAATTAGTTATTTGCATTTTGTCCAATTAGATTTTATCATTTGTATTTAACTCGTTAGAGCTAAAGTTTCATCCTTTTGATTTTTTGTTTTTGGCAAGGTTCTATTGGTCATCCCCTTTATTTGTCACTTTTGAGGGAAAAAGGGGATGTCGTCCTAATGATTAAATGTGTTTATTATTCAAGCTTAAATGCATTTATTGTGCACCCTGTAGATTTGTACGGTTTTGTGTGGCTTGAGCCTAGGTACGATTTTTTGGTTTGAGCACGTCAAGTTCCCATTGCTATTTTCACAGACCTAAAGAGACATACAACACTCTGAAGAACACAACAGGTACAAATCTATTGCCTTGGCTTATGCCGGGAAAAAAATGTTTGCAATATTTTTTTGGTTTGCCGAGAAATATGTGTCTTTCGGTTCTTTACGATGGCTTTTGCTCGGTTTTACTTTCTCTATGCTTTCCCCTTTCGTTGATAGTAGTGGATTCAGTTTTATGCAAGTTATGACAACTTTGTTATGTTAGAATTCATTGTTCTACACATTATTTTTCATATTGAAACAATCTCACTACAAATTTATGTAATTACTCCACTCTCTCAATCAAACATTAAAGAATAATATCTCAGCCTTCTAAATTAACTATGATGCTTGTATTGCTTGAAAAGCTTGGCATCTGTAAAATGTTTGGGCTGCTCGTTGAACTAGTTGGTGTCAAAAATAGAACTTCCCTCTACAACTCCCCTGTGCTCTGCTTCTTTCCCTCCACCATTTGCTTAGTTGCAACCCATTTTCCTAGCACTTCGAGTTGTATGAGTTTTTCCTATGCTAGAAAAACTATCCTTTAGACTGGGCTCCGGATAACATTTTCCATTTCCTTTCATAGCCACAGGAATTACATTTCCTTCATCGTGAAGCAAATTAGTGGTGTGTGCAGATTGACATCCAGGACGAGGCTCGTTGAGTGAATGCCTCCTTTGGTTCTTGGGTTCTGAAAACAGAGGGTGAGAACATCTTGGGGAATGATTTATGAACCTTTCCCTCTAGCCCTACTCTTTTGGCTGGACTTTTCAAATGCCTTCCTTCATTACAAACAAATGGGTAGCACCGAATTTGACACAGATCCAATCAAAATTAGATATGTGATACTTTTCAGTTTAGACTATACTAAGACAAATTAACCATTTAACTATTAGTAATATACAGTCCAATTTGCTGCAAAACAATATGAGAAACTGACTGGTAATCCAGAAGTAAAAAAAAACTGGGGAAAGATTAACAGGGTTTCAATTTATTCTTCTTTGACAAGGCTAGTGTTTTTCCGCCCTTGTTATGTCTTTTGAAGAATGGCTATGATGCTTCTGAACTCAAATCTTCTTAAGCATTAAAGCATCCTTGTAGCACACACTTCAACAGATTTTCCATTGTTAGTTGATCTGTTGTTTGTCTGTTATACTAGCTAATTGGGTATTCTGAATTTCATAGGATAAAATCTCTTTATCCTCCTTACTCTCATTTCCTTGTTCCTCCTTTAAGTTTTCAAAGCCATCCAGGTCCTTGTCCAAATCTAGTAAGTTATCCATGGATTTGATGACAACCTTTTCAATCTTTTCTTCCGGATACAGGCCTATGTTGTTCTTCCTGTGTTACGCCTTTTCAAGAATTGCTATGATGCTCATGAACTTGAATCTTCTTAAGCATTAAGGCAACCTGTGTAGCACACACTTCAACAATTTCTTCATTGTTCTTTGATTTGTTGATTGTCTGTTACATCATCAAATTGGGCATTCTGGTTTTTATAGATTACAATCTCATTATCCATTATCCACATCACTCTTATTTCCCTGGTCCTTCATTAACTTTTCGAAGCCATCTAGGTATTTGTAAAGCTATCCCCAGATTCTATGACAATCTTGTCTCTAATCGGATACCAGCGATCTAATTTTCACTTAACATATTCCTAAATCTGGAAGAAGGTGTTATTCAATCCACAAGCTTACATGTCTCACTGGCAACTCCACCTTTTGGACATCAGCTGAACATATCTACCTCTGGATTAACAACAAAAATATAACTCCACTAGAACTCTAGTTATTTAACTTCTGGAACATCATTGTCACAAATATATCTTAGTGTGCTCTTCCTCTACACCAATTTTGTCTAGACCATTTTTATATTTTAATTGTCTCATTTTTATACTTGTCATCTTCCAACATTTTCACATTAACTTCTTTTGTAAATTCATGATCATTAGTTGCATTTTCCAGTTCACATTTTTATAAGGCTTAATAGCTTGCTTCATCTTTGCAATTATTCAAAGCAGCCTCAACATATGCATTGTAAAACTATTGAGCATTGAGTTCTATGGTGTACAAGATTAGAATCAGCTGAATTACCTTCTCCGCTCTCATTTCTTGATGGTCAGAAATTGATTCCATATGATTATGATTTTTGACATACTTGATATGATTCTGGATATACTTTATAATGCATTGTGTGAGTGCGATTCAAAACACATACTCCATTGTCTTCAAATTTCTCTCCAATGCTTCTACACAGGGTCCATAGAAACAATCAAACAAAACACATGACTTTCTTTTGGACATCAAATCAAACTTTTGGTCAGAATTATACAATGCAATTATACCACCTTTGCAGGTAAGACCTGCCTTCAATATGATCCTGGGCGATGCATCCATTTATTTTATTTACGTCATTGGTTTGCCCCCTTATCCTTTTCACCCATATTTTTCCCAATGTTTTATGCACTTTTTTTGTTTTTGGTCTAACATAAGTGTTACACAAAGAAGCCCAATGATTAATGCTCAAGGTTATGCAAATTAGCACGTGTCCTCTTATGAAACTTACACTCTCCCCTCAACCTCACACCTGGTTGTGCACTTGTCAACCAGACAAAGCACTCATTCGAACATTCATAAATTCGTTACCGTTTTCTTATTTTGATATTTGATTTCCTTTAACAAAACACATGATACTACATAATGTTGTCATTACATCAACATTATTCTTTTAGCTCCACCATAATCCAAACATGATCAACGCATGTTTCCTCAATATTGTGATAACCAACCCACAAACTATATAAACATAAAAAAAAGTTCTCGTGCATACTTTTTTTTCCAAACAAAAAATCTCTAAGCTCACAATAAGAGCACCTCAAATCATGCACTCCGACTCCAACTGCTACATAAGAAGAATTCACTCTTTGACTAAATTCTAAAAATGGTATATCACCACATACAAATCTTTTTGTTCACCCACTGGATTTACACACCACAAAACAATACAATCACCTTTTGAACAAAAAAATCCCCGCGCAAAAAACACAAACCATGAACCTCTCCCGCTACGGAAAACACCATCTTCGACAGGATTTGCCATATCATGGCCTTGTTTATTTTCTTCTCTAAATAAAAAATCAGGATGCAAGACCAAAGTCATGAATTTTTCCAAAACAAGTAAGAAGCAACAAATTATGTGTTGGCCAATATATTTGCCTTCATCATTTCAATTAAATCTTCATTTTTAACCAATAACAAGGCTTTATTTTTTTTACCTTGAATTGTGTATATAGTTTCAAGAAAATAAATATTTTATATACAATTAAAATTTATCTAGTATTTGCTTGGAAGATAAATCACTCCATTTATTCTTTCTTAAAATTGAGGCATCTGTATCTTTGAAAATATGTACAATAAATTATATACAAATGAATCGATATTGTTTTGCAATAAATATTTGTACACATTCGATTAATACTTGTGTTATTCGTATTTAATGTAACACTTTGATTAGATTGGTTGTGAATTGTTTGGCTTTCCGAATCATCTTATATGCATCTCCAAAAAAATTCTTGCACAATTTGTATATGCTGGACAGTTAACACTACGTGGAATTGTTCATGAGGCTTTACTTTAGGTTAAGAGAAAAAAGTATTTAAGAGCAACAAATATTTGAAAATCCCTCTCCCGCTCCATGTGAACATGTCCTCTAGAAAACTAAGTTAAGATGTTACCCTCATAATGGACAAGAGGAATGTTATAAAATTATTTTCAAGTGTGTTTCATGTGTATGGAGGTTATTCATAAACTCATTCAAAACCATTCATAAGGAATTTCTCTTGGAGGCCTAAAAAAAGTATATTTTCAGGATTTTTTCACTGTGGTGGACATCCCTCAGAAGCTAAATGTCAAGGCACAACCCACATGGAAATTTTATAGGGGGAGATACAAGGTTCCTTGAAGTTAATTATGGAAATTTAGGAAATATTTTGGAGCCTCGGAAAAATCTTCTTCAAGACCGGGTTATTTCTAGTCAGTGATGGGGATTGAATTTTCCTAAAAAGTAACCTTTCAAGTTTGAAACGTTTCAAGAGCCTCATGATGAATCAAAATATGATTAGATACTCATTAGAAAGATAAGAATGCCTGATTTATAATGCAAAATGTTGCAAGAAATTTTGTGGAGTGGATTCGTAGATTTTGGCCCGACAGTACAAGTAAAGATGCCTGATCTTAATGGAGATTCAACTGAATATTCTTAGAGTTATAGGGAAATTTAGAGGTTTATTAAAATGAAAATGTGACATATGCGAGGCCTATTTTGCATTGAAGGTGTTGCTTCTTGTTTTTATCATCATAAACTTTAGTGGCAGTATCTTTCACCGGCGCACAGGCTTGAGCAGAATTGAAAATGGGGGTAAATTTCAAATTTTAGGAAGAATTGGCTCCTAAAAATAGTGCTAATGTTATCATAATCCATTTTTATTCAAAATCATATAATTTTTCCATGGAAGTCTACTCCTAGATCTCGTGGTAAGAAAATGTGTCTATGTGGTTATTTCAAGTAATGTTCGGTGAAGGCAAACATCTATTTTTGGATAAAGCGCACTTGGATACCCATGATATCCCTTTTTTAAATTTTACCAAATTCAAAAGGGACATGGGGACATAAAAAAATTTCCACCATGGTGGAGGGGAAGTTTATGTCACTTAAAATATGACTTGGTGGTTATAAAATGTCTTACACTCACCTAACCCACCTACCCCCTTCTTATGATGACCTAACCCATGGATTTTTGAATTTTTTTAGAAAGGGATGATGTCCCTTTTTCACCCTTTCCAAACCTTTCAGTTCTGGCCCCTTCCTCGAAGACATTTTGAGAATGATGGTCCCCTTTCAAAAAGGGAAATGGGGGACAAAAAATTGTGGCACCATGTGGAGGAGGATTTTTGTGTCACTTAAGTGAACAACATGAAGTGTTAGGTAGTGTTTTCCACTCACTCTCATGACTTGTTTTGGCCCCCTTTCATGTTGCTTCCACCCTTGGCACTTTTTTGAGGGGTTGATGTCCCTTTTTCCCTTACTAAATGTGGTAAGGGACATGGGGACATCTCAGACCCATTTGGAAACTTTTAACCCCACTCCACCCATGAGTCTTCCAGTTAACCTAGGTTAAGCATAGGTGGGTCAAGTGATGGGTTAACTAGGTTTATGAGTGAATGAAGGTGTAAAGTGTGTACTTTGTCATTTCTCACTCATTATTCATATTTTTAACACCCTCATTTCGTGCTCCCTTGTTTTCATTCTGCTTAAATTTCCCCAAATCCCTCATGCTCAAAAACACACTTTTGCTCATATCTCTTTAACCCTTGCTTAGATTTTCCATGATATTTGGACTGTAGATTCCCTTAAAAAACACATTTAAGGGGAGAATTTTCATGCCTATATTAATTAACCTATGCCATTTTCTATAGCACATTGAAATTTGCAGCCAAAAATACTCATTTCTCATATTTACACAAATCTAGCAATTGAAATCCTCTAAAAATTGGACCAAAGGCCTAAAATGAAAAACAAAAAGTTGGCAAGTTTTCATTTGAATCCAGACACCAGGAAGAAAAATTTATATTTTTAATAAGCCTCCATGGGAACACTTACTAAAAATAGTAATTCTAAGAAAAATTTGCATTCATACACCTCATTTCATTCCCCCATGTCCGAGACACTCAAAATTGCCAAAATTAGCAAGATTGTTGAAAATGGGCTAAAATGGGACAATAATGATGAATATTATAAAAAATATTAAACAGACAAGATAAGATCAAAATGATCACATTATAGTCCTTGATACATTATCTAATGGCCCCGACACTCACAAGAACTTCTCCCTTAGGTTTCAAGAAAGTTCCCACATTCCCTGATGTGGTGAGCATAAAGTGCCAAAATGGGAAAAATGCCAATTCTATCCCAAAGGCTATTTCACTTCATCACACATGGAGTTAATAGTAAAAATATGGATGGAATTGGTTTTTGTATAATTCTTCTTCCCTTCCTCCATAATTAGAAGGATTTGGCCTGATGTTTCATTCATCATCAATGCTCCAGCAGAGGCAGAATCATGATCATGTTTGTGTGAGAAAAATACACCTTTTTTCTCATGTGAATGATTGATCATAAAAATGTAACAGTGTCTCAAGAATCAGAAGTAATGTCTCAGTGAGGGAAGTCACATTTTTATTTTCTCAGTGGTCTACTTTCCAAGTGCTCATCACTCCTCTTCTCAGCGTGTTGAAGTAGTGTTAGAGAGGTTCATCATTTCAAAAGTCTTTCAAAAGGGGCAAAGTGTTCAAAGGTCTTCATCAGGAAATCTATTCATCAATGAATCATAGTGGAGGGTCATCATGGATCAAGTTTTCATCTTCAACATCTTTGGAGTTGATTTTCATCAAAGGCGGAGGCATCTTTATTCATTCTTTGGAGCATTTCTTCTTTCCTCTCCTCATTATTTCTCCTCTTCTCTCCCCCTTTATAATTATTTGTTGTAAGAAATAATTATATTTTGTATTATTCACATAAGAGACTCTAATTTTGAAATGTAAAATTCCCTTTTGATTTATAAAAAGGGGACTTATTTTCTCATTTCCTAGGAAAATGAAAATTTACAAGTTGAATAAGGACATGAAGAGGCATGTGAGGGGTAGATGAAGATTTGCATGGTAAAGCTATAAATTGGGAGAGCCTACTAACTTCAATAGGATGGTTATTATTGTTTAATAGCTCTCATATTCTCTCTAGCAACAAGTGATCAAATTTCCTCTATTTCCTGTTTATGTTTCCGATCCATCTCAACTACACTCCATGAGCATGTACTTTTTTAATATTATGCATTGAGACTTTGTGCTTTATGTGTTTTTCTCCTTGTTGATTCTCATGGTGTCTTCTCATTGAATTCATGGATAATATTGTGGTTTTAAAACAATAAAAAATTGTACTATTTAGTGTGTAAAACCCCCTTGCTATACTCTCCACACCTCACTCTCTCAAGCTTTTTCATCCCTTGTAGTTTCTACAAACACTTTTCCACAGGTGTAGGGAAGTACTCATGTGTGATCCCCAGTTGAAAGACCACCCACATTGATATAGTAGTGTAAATATTCACTTTTTTCAATAAATAGAGATACCCCATTCAAGTAGAGGGATTCATCTATTCCTGATATTTTGGATTAATATGCAATTTTTTGAATTTAATGCATGTGTAATACTTATAACAACAACTTCTAGATTATGGTTTTGGTTGAAATCAGCTTTTTCTTTGGTTTCTTACTCATCGCATCCTACAAACCCCTAAGATTAGAGAAAGGCACTCAATCTTCATTTATTAAGGATGAATATTGACTATTCAATTCTCTTCAAATATTCAACTTCTTAATCATAGTTTCATGTATTTTTTTTTCAATTTAATTGCAACAAGAAAATTTATATTGATTGTACAAGGAAAATTTGTATATGATGACTTGATTGTTGGTATTTCAATGAAGCTATTTAAATTCTTCATGCCATAAGGGATTTATTCTTTTTTATTTTCCTCGCACAATAGTTCAATCTTAGGTGGTCTAAAGTCTTTTTTTTGTCTTCATGTGGGCAATATATATTATCCACACAAGAAAAACTAAAAATGTTCTTTATTTTAAATAATTTTTATTTATAATTTCCTTTCATTTTGTTGGCGAGAAATTTTTTTGGGTGGACAAATTAGGTGTCTCTACCAATGTCCCTGGGGCTATGCCACTCTACATTCAATGGTGTATCTCCCAATATTGAAAGTAAACTAATCCTAATCCTATCTAAATTTTTTGGGTGGCCAAATTAGTCGGGGATCACATTGGGACACTCCACTAAACCTATGGAAAATTTCTCATGTAGGGTATAAGGGATGAAATTACAGTGATGATTGGAAAGGAGGGAAATGAGGTAAGGAAGATTACCACCGTGAGTAGATTGCAGAGCTCACACCCAGTAACCAGAGTAGTTCAACATTCAATATAGAGGAAAGCACAATGAAGCTATCTAGTGAGATGGACAACCTGAGACACCAAGTTCTCATATTCATCTATCGAAGATACAAATATCTTGCATCACTATACTTGACAAAGTGCGTGAAAGAGGGAAGTGGAAGAAACACAAGATGATTATAACAACTATGTTTATTTCATCAACAATGAGAGGAAACCATGCATACAAAACTACACACATTCATACATCTTGGAAAGCAAAAACTCTATTCCTTGATTGACATTTACACAAGTTGTACAAAGCAAGGGGAAAAGAAGAAAGCATGTAGAAGAAATGTAGCTTTATTTCATGTATATTGATGACACAAAGTCCAACAACATATTACAATCCACTATTGCTAAAAAGTATAGAATTTTTCAGAATGCAATTTTTTAGGATCCCTTGGAATGGAGAAGCCATCCCAATTTATAGCAATGTGAATTGACTCTTCGCCTACCCCCCACATGACTCTTCATTTTCTCATTCAACTCGTGACTTTTCACCTTCCTATTCCTAGGAAGTGAGAAATAAGTTCCCTTTTTATAAATTAAAGGGACTTTTACAATGTTACTTTATGAAGTCACTTAAGTGAATGAGATGAAATACAATGATTATGCCCAATGAAGAATTAGAAAGGGGAGAGAAAGAAGAGGGAGAAAGAGAGAAGGAAGGGAGAAGCTACCACATCCGATGAGGAAACCTCTTGCTAAGATGAACCTTATTGAATCGTGCTTCCTAATGGTGGATCTCTGGGGGCAGGTTCCTTTTCCTTGAATTCCTTGATGAATTGAGCTATCGCAAATGTTAGCTTATCTTCCCTTGGAATGCAAATGAGCCCAACACCTTGGTCCATGTCTCAGGGACACCATTGATCCTTTTACATTGATGAAGCCATTCTTTGTGATCCATTGCAATTGCAGCAATGCAACTCCTAATGCCAGTTCAGGGACTCTAAATTGTCTTCATTGAAGGAAAGAGAGTCACTTGCCTCCTTCTTGACCTTCTCCTGAAATGCAATGATGAGTTCTTATGATGATGATTCTTTAGTGAGCAAAGGGGGAACTCAAACCTTTGAACAAAATGGTAGACTTCATTCAAGATTCCAGAAACCTGAGCACCCATGGGGGCCTAATTCGGATATGGCCCTTTTTAGCATTGCATATCAGGCATTCCATGATGCAGATCCAAATCTGGGACAAGTCTTCAAAAATTGATGCAAAACACTTCCTTTCTCATGAGGGTGTGAGAATCAAAAGAAATCATTTCAAACTAGTGGGAGTATCTCCTCCAAATGACTGACCTATCCTTTCCAAACTCCTCCTCTATATCTTGTTTACTTCAGACAATGTTGCACGAGCATACTTGGATGAGAGAAATGATGTCTAGACACAATGCCTTTCCTTTACTCGATGATTTCCTCAATCCACTTTTCATAGGCTTTTCCCCACATCATGTATTCATTCTTTCTTGATCACCTTGAGGTCGATACTAGCTGATTAGGGGAATATCTTCGATCAGAAGGGGAGGTGTTAATTTGGTCTCCGGAGAAGGGTTGAATGTATGCACTGAGAGCTCTTACATGTTCCTCATAATTTCACAATGGTTTGAGTTGTATTCTTTGGTCTGAGCAAGAAGAATGAGAGGTGGTTTCTTTGAACAAGTGAATGTCACCCTTATGAGAAGGTTAACCCAATGAAATGTGAGTCAAATCATAATCATATGGATTCATTTCTTCCATGGGATTGTCAATATTAGGCCTGTCAAATTCAACATACTTATTCCCTGAGGTGCCATTGAAGAAGCGGGAAGCTGCCTGGGCCTTTCTTTCTTCACTTGGGCATTCAATATTCCTGTATATTTCCATGAGACTAGGAATGGTAACGAGTTGCGTTGTTCTTGGTCCACTCTTGAGCACTTATTGAATCCATGTAAACGGACTCTTCGGGAGTTACCACGATGTCATTCATCTCAGAGTGCTTATAGAAGATCTTATCATGGAGCCAATCTCTTAATCACCTTGAGAAGACATATTTGGATGTTTGTGTAGAGGAAGATACTACTACGGATTACCTCTTTTTGTCCTGAAAGAATCTGACCAACTCTCCTTGGCCCACTTAACAACTCTTCCAACTCATCGAGCTCACTGACTTAGCTTGTTTTGAACCAACTCGCCGAGGGGAGGGTAGGTGCTCTTGACCAGTGAAATTGAAATTCATGGTGGCAAAAAGCAACAATGTATGTTGCTATGGAGATGATAGCAACTTTTTGCTCTCAGGACCAAAAACTGTTATTTTTTGAGAATAGGTCTATCCTAGGAGCTGTTATTTTGGATAGAGTCACTTTTTTGCCTTGTTGCTTGCACTGAGGTGTTCCTTCATGTTTCATGCTTGTCATCAGATGTCTTGGGGTCAATTCGAAGCACTTTCTATTTTTGAAAAGTTGTTTTTTTTTTGCTTTTTTGACTTTTTGACTTGCGTGCCCTAGTTTTTAGTTTGTGTGATTTTCACTATTCTTTCTTTTGAAGGGAGTTCACCGTTTTTGGAAACTTACTAAAAATGGCAAGTGCGAACCAATGGAACTTGCTATTTTTTAGAATATGAAAATCTGACGTCTCAGATTGACGAAAAAAAATCAGTGGATTCTTTCTAGGTTTTTGACTCTTCATGCTTCTATTCAGATTTTCTTAGTCAAATCTGCTTCTACGGATTGGCGGAAAATGAAGGAAGAACACCTCTAGGGAATACAATTTTTGAAATGGATTCCATTAAAAAAATAAGGTGTCTTGTCTGAGATTTCTATGTTTTATTAGGTCTCCAGGGTACTCATGGATTAGGGTGATATGCCCAAAATTTCAGTGAGGATTAGATGCACAGTTTGGGAGATATGAGCAATTTGTGGTTTTTAGACCCTAGGTTTTATGGCAGCTCACATTCATGGATTTTTCTCAGATAGACTGATTTCTTTGCATTGCAGTAGCATGGAATGATGGAAGAAAGATATCGAAGGTGGTAACAAGGTTGTGGAAGTATCAACAATGACAGGGTTAAGAAATTCTAGCAATTGGAGCTTTCACGGATGTGCGTGCAAGAAGCAGTGGAAACATGCAAAAACAATGGGTAATCAGACTCTGTACTAATATGCATCTTTATAATAATATTTATAAATATAAGTTTTTACACAGATACTTCCTTTACATAAGAACGAAGGATTAAGATTCGTTTTGTTATTAGATTGGGTTACCTGTTGGGAGACCATCTGGTTAATTTAGTGTTTCAGGAAATGTGTGTGTGTGTGTGTGTGTGTGTGTGTGTGTGTGTGTGTGTGTGTGTGTGTGTGTGTCTACAAGATGGGAGGTCACCCTCACTAATAAATTTTTTATGTGCATAGGAACCCTTCCTTCCACAAAAACCTAGAATCTAGAAGTCTCTATATGAGTTGCTCTAAGAAAAATTGGCTCGGTTATGAGCAGGCCGAATGGAGCTCATCTTATTGAAGATGTTAAGTCTAATTTGTAGTGTTAGGTTCAACCTGTAACTATGAAGATTATTTGTGGTTAAGGGGCTAGCAAGATAGATAGGCTCATTGAACTTGTCTTGGTAAATATTACTTTACTTCTTGATAGTTTCCTTAAAGCAAAGCCATATCGTTGTGTAGTAAGAAATATAAGATTTTCATGTTCGTTTGGGTATATCTGATAAAAAAGATGAATGAAATTTAGTGGGTTCATTTACCCAGGACACAAATTTTTGGTAAAGAATTCGACCGGTTAAAAATGTATAATGGAATTTATATCAGTATGTAAGTTCATTGTTATGTCAACGTCTATCAATGACTTAGTGTATAGGGTTGTTATTAGACTTTAAGAATATCATCATTTTTCTTTACTACGAGATTGAAGTATGAGAATATGTTAATAAGTCTTTGTTTAATCAAATGTTTGGTAATGTTGGTAAGACTTGATTATGCAATGGGTATTTTAATTTATATGTTGGATATTGGTTTTAACAGAACTTTATGGAATACCTTTTGTTGACCTATAACTGTAGGAATAGAGTTAGCTGAATTTCATTAGATCTTGCTGAACTTATTATATATTTGTTATGGAATTATGGGATGGCATATAGTTGGCTGATACATATTCTTTTATTTCAAATTAATGCTACATGATTAAGTAAGGAAAGTTCATGTCAGTTTTTTTTGAGCTGTCCATGTATAAATTATTATTTTCATATTGCAGGTTTTGAAAAGCATACTAACGAAAGGGATAAAGATTGATTACGAACATGTTTGATTATGATATTGTACTATTTCATATGATTGTAACTAAATGTACTTGTACTCTATCAATGTAAGGTGAAAGTATTACTTCACATAATTGTAAATAAGGCAAATATGCCCTGTTGTATTATATGATTATCCTTTGACAATCATTTGTAAATATGTAATGAGGTTATTAATCATGAATATTAATGGTTACTATTGTACAAATTATTGTGTATGTGTTTTATGACATTTATGTGTCGTTGTTTTTGCATAAACCAAAATTATTTTCATTCATTGAGAATTGATGTTTAAAAAGTGATAATACTAACTATGTTTTGATGATATCTGTCATAATCTAAATGAATGGGTAATGAAACAATAATGTAATAAACAATGAAAGTATTGAAAACTTAAAAGGAAATGAATACATTGATGTATTGTTTATCCGATCTCACATGATGACTAAATGTTAGTGTATTAATGCATGAAACAATAAGATAATTGCTATGTTGTGAAATTAATTAGGCAACTTGTGTATGACTAACTATTAAGTTATAGATTGAGGATCAAACCTGATGTCCAGTTGTATTATAAGTGGCGAGAGTTACCCACATTAGACAGTGACTCGTATGAGATCATTGCATACCTCCTAGTATAAATGTACTTGTAGACAAATATAATGAAACTAAATTAACCTAGTATCAGAATGGAAAGTAAATGATGTTATAATAGTTGAATTAATCAGAGGTAGGATTAATGACACGGCCTTCATGTCATGCAAGTCATACCCGTACCAGTTCGGGATGGCTATGGGGAGAGGGATAGACGCGTAATGACTTTTGTCATTACATGAACATGCCTTTTCCTGTATGGGTCCCGAAGTGATGTTGGCATGAACCACATGACCTAGATACTGAGTTATGATATCTACAACTTCAGTATTTAAACTTATTAATTAATGATTACTTAAGTAGAGTAACCGTAAAATTAATAAGTAAACAACAGAAAAGAATCCTGATACTATGTTGAGACGGTTGTGCGGTGAAGGGAAGGACATGTTTCGAGTGGCTTATGTGCAGTCATGAAACTAGGCTTGTCAGCGCATGCCAAAAACTATGCGCATAGTAGTGCAAATGACTGATTGCATTGTTTGTTCACCATTTCTTCTTTTAATTGTGTTTTGAGTTGGAGTGAAGTATTTGTATGCTTCACTGGCTGACACTAAGAAGATGCACATGATTCTTTGTACCTACAAAAAGGTCTAACCAATTATATACAATGTATATTGGCTTGTATAGAGCGTTGAAGGGGGATCGAGAAGGATTTGTTAACCCTTATAGTTGCACATGGTTATCATAGGTTGTCAAGATGGATTTTGGAATATTAATTAATGATGGATTAATTAGTGTTGATCTAAGTAATAATGTTAAATCATTACAACATAAAAATAATTAAAGGATTTTGTAAACTCAATTATATATGTTGGGTTATTTATGTTGCGTGTGATTAATAATTGAAGGTATCAAGTTAATTAATGTTTTAATATAAATTTTTTCCCTTAGTTTGATGAAGCATAATATGGGTGTTACATTTTGGTATCAGAGCTGAAGGTTGCAGCTCTTAGATGTAATGGGTCCTTACGCTAACTAAACATATTACTTTGTTAACTGAATAAAATGGATATGTGAAGGATGTACCATGGAAAATGAACTGGACCAGATTATATTGTAGGTTTGGCGGTTAAGAAGTTAGATAAATATTATAACAATCCTTCAGGATACTCGAACTAGATAGCTGCCTTTGAGAAGTTGGTAATGAGTAGAAATGATCAGTTTAAGGTAAAACAACTTGAACTGATTGGTAGCAATCAGCAATGGAAACACTTGATTGTTGAACTATTTTTTATGGTAGTTTTGGAACTATGTAATACGATGTGAAATTAAAACCAAAAAAGGGTAGATGAAGTAGATAGGTGTGGACTGTCTACTATGGAAGTAGTGTTCAGAAAATCCAAAAGGCTAGAACAAAATTTGCAATAAATTCCAACTCGTAAAGAGAAAAAGTATAAAAAGAGCCTTAGCTCTTTCTCACCTGAAATTTTAGGGAAAAGTGATGGAAAGGATATGACAATGAATGTGGGATGCCAGGATGAACACAATAGTAAAGCTTGATGTAATTTATAGCAAGAAGAAGCAGAATAACGCTACAGTGGTTAACAACCAAAAAAGGAACAAGTTATTCCTAACGAGATGTCAGGTAAGTTATAAAGGATGTCCTGATGTTGTTTTAGTATAACTCTAGTATGATTGAGTTTTTTGTATCTAGTGATTAGCAAAAAATATAATGAGAAATATGATTTATCTTAAACATATGATAAGAATTTTTCTTGAGCCACAAACTTATGTTAGTCACTATGACATTGGTGGTGTTTAAACTTCATCATGAAAATTGGAGTTATACGTAAGTTCATTTAAAACTTATGATGTTGCAAAATATTGGTTGTCTAAATGTAAGTCAACAGTAAAAAACAAGTGTTCTAACGAACTTCATATCTTGGAAAGACTTGGATGAAATAAAAATATTGTTTTCCTTGTTTACTATAATGATATATACTTGTTTTTGACTATATGTTTTGTATACTAAATAAAATTGCATGTTATGACTTATTATATTGACAAAATTTCTGTCAAATTGCTGAGTGTGCAACAATTTTTACTATTTGAAAGGTTGTTACATCCAATAAGATTAATTTCAAATGAACCGAAATTTGGAACATTATAAGTTTTTGGATGAAAATATTGACTATTCCCATTTGTTGTATGATATAATTTTTTGTTTAATTATTTTGATTGCGATTAATGAGTAAAAATCATCGGGATGATGATTCATTAAGGGGGGAAGTATGTCACAACCCACAATTTCATTTTGTTTCGTCGAAAGGATAAGTGTTAGATGAAGAGTGGTTTACGAGAGCTAGGGGATAAGCCCTATTGCAGAGATGAGTATGCAGCTACATGTTCCTATATATATCCTGAAAAATACATACACACTTACGTGTAGTTGCATGTGAAACTATGCAACAACACTTGTCACCAAGCATTCGTAAAGTACTTAACATTTATAACTTGTTTCTTGTTTTGCTTTGTTGTATGAGGTTAATTTACTTTGCTGAGTGCAATGGTTTCATAACATTGGAGTATTGTTTGGTTGTTATACCAATTTATGATATTTGCATATCTTATTATTGAAGTTAATGGGTTGTCGATGATTAGTAATCTGTACATGTGTTTAATATTATTATATCAGTACCGAGATAAAGATATGAATGTATAATGATAACCTTTTTGTATTACCATGACAGTCAAAGACCGTAAAACACAATAGTGGTCCTTAACAAGGGGCAGGTAAAAAGTTTAAAGTTGGTTTAATGATATTGATATCAGTAAGTTAAATGCAATTCCTTGTGTTGCAAGAAAAAGTTAACTTGGTTTATTTGATCATAATTACTTACTTGACTATTTTGAAAAGCTTGATCATAGATTATAAAATGTTCTATTTATAGAGTTGACGATTGCACTATGTTGTGGATCGAAACTTGTTTGTTGTAATGATGTCTTTGACCAATCGACACTCCATTGTAATCGAGTTTAACAAAGGTAAATTGATAGGCATAGTTGGCTTAAATTGATTTGATCATACATCATTGACTGGGAAAAATCAAGATGGTTAAGTATAACAAGGTAATTTGTCAAATGGTTTATTATTAAGACCATATATCATTGACATCTCTAATGATTTTGGAAAGCCACATGGTCATATACCATATCATGTAAAAATATGGCAATCGATTATGTGGGTTATAAATCCTATCATGGTTAAGGTTATTATTAATTGTTGATTTTAAATCATCCCCATGCAAATATAAGTATATAAGTTTAATCGTTTTCAATGAATGATCTTTCAACTGATCGTGATCCACCACATTGATTTTCAATACATAGAGGTATATTTTGGAAATACCATGCAAACTATGTTTAAGGTCAAGTATAATTTGAACCAACTGCCACTTTAGGAGGGAAACTGTTAGCTATTTTTAATAAGCCACTACGTGGAACTGAGAAGGAAATAAATGCATTTAATGACAATTATTTTTTTTGGGAAGCATAAAGCTTCTTGAGTAAGCTAAGTGAATGCGTGTGGTTGCATTTGTAGTTTTATTCTCATTGAAGCTCAATTAACAAGTTGTGCATGAGGATTTTAATGCTAGCTATACCCAGTTTTCCCAAAAATAGAGAATTTACTTAAAACATAATGCATGCAAACTAGAAAACTGGGGCATTGGCGTGTTTATAATGTGAAGAAGTGATTGGGGGTTTGAGTATTTGGAGGAATTGGTTTGATTTGGCATGGAAGAGAAGCAAGATTTTTTCTGGAAATTACCAGTCCACAGGCATGGACATTTCTCACTTAACATACAATCTTATTTTTGAAATATTACAGTATTTATTGGTTTTCCTAGATGGATTAAAACTAGCAGACCAGCTAGAGGTGAAAATATGAGTAGAATAAACTGTGGAGTTCTTGGTAATTTGGGCATTCGTGATAGGAAGAAATTATCTTGACTATTTTCCATTGGTTAAAAAGTTTGATCTGTTCGTATTTATTTGTGGTTGATTTCCTAGTGCTCTGGTTGTGGTTTTTAAAGTAAAAGACCTAATGAAAGAATGGGTAATTAGTCTCTGTACTAATATGCCTCTTTGCAATAATATTTATAAATATAATTTTTTGCATAGCTACATCCTTTACATAAGAACAAAGGATTAAGAGTCATTTTGTTATCAGATTGGACTACTTGTTGGGAGACCATCTAGTCAATTTAGTGTTTTAAGAAAGATGTGTGTGTGTGTGTGTGTGTGTAAGATAGGAGGTCGCCCTCACTAATAAAGTTTTTATGGGCATAAGAACCCTTCCTTCCATGAAAACATAGAATCTAGAAAGCTCTAGTATGAGTTGATCTTAGAAAAATTGGATTGGTTATGAGAAGACCAAATGGAGCTCATCATATCGAAGACATTAAGTTTGATTTGTAATGTTAGGTTTCAACATGTAACTGTGAATATTCTTTGTGGTTAAGGGGTTAGCAAGGTAGATAGGCTCATTGAGCTCGTCTGGGTAAATATTACTTCACTTCTTGATAGTTTCCTTATAGAAAAGCCATATTGCTGAGTAATAAGAAATATAAGATTTTCATGTTCGTTTGGGTATATCTAATAAAAAAAGATGAATGAAATTTAGTGGGTTCACTTACCCAGAACACAAATTTTTGGTAAAGAAGTCGATCAGTTGAAAATGTAAAATGGAATTTGTATCAGTGTGTAAGCTCATTGCTATGTCAACATGTATTAATGACTTAGTGTCTAGGGTGGTTATTAGACTTTAAGAATATCATCATTTTGCTTGACTACGAGATTTAAGTCTTCGTTTAATCAAATGTTGGTAAGACTTGATTATGCAATGGGTATTTTAATTTATGTGTTGGATATTGGTTTAAACCAAAAAATGTGGATTATCTTTGGATATTGGTTTAACATAAATTTATGGAATACCTTTTGTTGACCTATAACTATAGGAACAAAGTTACCTAAATTTCATTAGATCTTGCTGAACTTATTATATATCTGTTATGGAATTATGGGATGGCATATAGTTGGCTAATACATATTCTTTTATTTCAAATTAATATTACATGATTAAGTAAGGAAATTTTATGCCAATTCTTTTGAGTTGGCCATGCATAAATTATTAGTATTCCCTCACTATTACCTAATCTCTTATCCGTCTACCAGATTACTCACCTTAGTCAGGGTACGCAGGTTGATTTCACTACAAATTCAATCTACGTCAAAGAGCTACACAATGACACTATCATTGTAGTGGGTGCAATCAATCATTAGACTCGGTTATATTCTTTCTCTCACTTTGTCCCTCTAGATTCTTCACTAGATTCACAAGTACTTGATGACACTTCTGAGCTTGAGAACATTTTTGATGAGAACTTCTCTTTTGAAATAGATGACTACAGTAGTGATGGGGACTCACCTCCACCATCTCCTTATCACCTTCCAATTTTACGAGAAGTTATTACTTCATCCACCTACTTCTGGTCCACCTCATACTTTTCAGGGAGCATGCATCTTGGTTCAAGACTCATTAGACATCAGGTAGTATTCTACTCAATTACAAGACCCTCCACATTATTTCTTCACTTCTGCATCGAATACATCATTCCTTCATGGAGAAGTTGGCACTTCTACCTTGGATGAGGAACATAGTTCCTTAGATAGGAACCACACTTGGAGATCCATCAGACACATGGCGGCTACCTTCACTCTTCTATGGTGATCCACTCTTCACTGCAAGAGGTTTCTTTGTTGGATATCGGATGGCTACCGGCCGTTGTAGCTTTGAGTAGGACTTTCTAGTCCTACCTTCTCTTCTTTGTCTCTCTTTTAGGGGGAGTTTTTTCCCATTGGGTTTTTTCCTTTTACTATATCTTTTTGAGAGATGCATTGTACGTGGGCACCTTATTAGGTCTTGTTGTTGGGACCTACTTTCCTTGTTCACTTCCCACTTAAGCTATGCTTATGGGGGGTGTTAGTGTAGGATTTATTTTCCTCACTTTATTTGTATTATCCTACTCGGGATATTCCACCTCACTTGAAGTTTCTATACACTTATGGGATATGCTTGCTTAGGTGTACACTTGACTACACTATTCTAGGTGGAGATTGTCATGATTCTAGGAGGACATTACACATTAACCTCCTATGTGTTCATTTCTTGCATTATTCTATTTGATCGTATTGAGTTGGAGCTATTTCTACATTATTGTAATTATCTCTCTTGTATTTTCATAATTTGCAGTCTTGTATGCTTGCTTTGTTTTGTCTTGGAACAAGTCATGTCTCACATCATTCACCTGTGCATTCTTTAAGCCAGTAGATATGTGACATTTCTCTAATATATTTTGATATTATCCATGTATTAGCACGTGGTTAACAACTGATATTAGACCCATGTATGTTTGGGTGCACGATGAATGACTCCTCTCCATTACCGTAATTTACAATTGTTGTTGCAAATTCAATGTTGATACTTGGGAATTTAATAGTTTTGAACATTTTTTGGGGGGCTTCACCCATATATACAAATATTTTGTCTAGGACATGGCTTCATTACATTTTAAGTGGAGTCATTCTTCCTAACTTGTTTGATTTGAACTAATATATTTACTATAAATTTTTTAGTATGGAAGAAACTTGATATATTTGATAGGTGTTTGGACTTATTGTATAATGCATCCTTTAATTTGTTGGGATTGTCTTAATTAGCACACATAAAATCCTCGACCAACTATCTGAAGTCGAAGAGTTCTGATCAAATTTTCTAGTTACACCCTACTAGAAACTTGATATATTTGATAAGTGGTTGGACTTCATGTATAATGTATCATTTACTTGGTTAGGATTGGCTTAATAGCACACACAAACTCCTTGAGCAGCACCTTGAATTCAAAGAGTTTCAATCAAAAGTCTTAGTTATGCCTTGTTTGGATTCAACTCGCTGACCTCATTGTTTCAACTACGATGCTCTTATTATTCCTCCCATGTGATGCACGTGTAACCATATTAATGAGATTTTATTTAAACTATTACACATCGATAACTGCCTACAATATTTTTTTCATTTTTACTTGGACATGTTTGGGTAACATTTGCATGTGTTAGATACATCTAGCTAATTGGTTGCATTAATATATTCAATTCTTAACCCAAAAAAATAAAAAAATATTATTTATTTTTAAGATGTATATACTAATGTTATTTTTGTCGTATAAAATAAAAATATATAAATTTCTTTTCATCATGGAAGGGTTTGGTTCATGGAAAATTTGACTAGCCCTTCAAATTTGATCCCTTATTATATTATTTATATTCTTTCTGCCCATTACTGACATTCCCACTAACTGGTTGTCCCGTCTGATGTATTTGTTTTACCTGCTACTGAATGTAAATCCAAATAAGGTTCCACTGATTTACATTGTTGACTTCAAGACCACTTTCTATAAAAGTGTACTATGTATAAAAGTATTAATATATGGATTGGCTAGACAAACTATTGAAGATATTGCGGGTGCAGGAAATCCAATTTTTTGACTTTGAAGCACATTTGGTGTTATTTTTACTAACCAAATCATTCACGCATTATCAACACGAACCCAAAGTGATTTGTTTTGGCTTTTTGTATGTGCCACAAGAAATTAATATGTTTTACAATATATATTTTAAGTGTAAAATTACATTTAATATGAAATTAATGATCATATTAACTCTCTATGTGAAGAGGTGTTGAGATTCTATGGAAGCTATGACGTGATTATTCATGGAAACACAATTCAAAATAGTCTGTAATGTCTCTTCTAGTTCTATAATGCCCACAATTTTCCCACACAAAACCCAACACAAATATAATTTACATCCACAAGATTTCAAGGACCATCTACCCAAATTATTACCCACATGTCATATCTTCCCTCTTAATTTAAATTTAAGCTAAACTAGCTAATTAAGATACATTAGCAAGTTTTAATAAAGCAACACTATTTCCCAAATAATTAAACACATGCACAAAAAATTCAAACAATAAAATAAAAAGAAAGGAAACACATTACACCCATGGCCACATAAATGAGGTTACCCCCCTTATGGGAACCTCCTAACGAAGCATGCAACAACACAACATAGCATTATACAAAAGTTTTCAAATTTGTGCCATGTTGCACAATACCTGATATCCTTCCATGGTTGGTCTCCTATCCCCTTTTGATGTATGTGATAAAATGTAACTGTAACAAAAACAAAACACCTCTTTGGCCTTGATTCCGTATCAACAACATCAGGAATAATATACATATAGAAATCAATAATCGTCATATGAAATTAGCAATTCTATCATCTATCGTCATACAATTTAATGTCATTTTAACATACATAAAATCATAATTATACTCAATATATCCAACATAGGCTATGCATCTAGAATATGACATGTTAGTATAAAGTTAGAATATTGTAAATCAACCTATACACACACACACACACACACACATACACACACACACGTGATCCAGTGTATCGTAATCTAAATGTAAATCACAACATGTCAATATTCTAAATCTATGCATAGTCTATCATCTAATGACCAATATATAATAATCAAAATTTCTAAGTATAAATCCAACAGTAATATCATCATAATGCAAATAGTGTCGAAGAGGAGTGGACACTACACATCCAACATACACAAGTTGTTGATATATCACACATACATGTACAAACACACCAAGTAAATATGGACTGAATTGATTTCCTAAGGCTTTCATTCAATTTGTATTTATATATTACAATGGAGGAGTAAAATACAAGAAGATAGTTCTAGATGGTATGTGTAAGTTCTTTTCATATTTGGCATGTGGTTTTTGGTCTGTGTAGACCATAACTATTCATTTTTGTCAACATATACTATTTATTTTTAATAAATTTATTCCAACACTCCCCTATAAATTTATTTTTCTATGTTTACACAAACTTAAAAAAAATCCTCCACACTCTATGGGTCCCGCCTACCTTCTGGTTCTTATGGCTTCTAAGGTACCCATTTACATAATTTTTGTGACCCCTAATTTATCTCTAAATTTTACAAAATTTATTTCACTCAATGCTTTGGTTAAAATATAGTGTCACTTGAACCTCAGTTTTGCAGTAGACAAGTTGAATCACATCATTTTGAATCAATTATTTGATGTAGTGATGATGAATCTCCACATGTTTAGTTCTTCATGATAGACACGATTCTTTTCTAACTGAAGTGTACTTTTGTTGTCAAACTATAATATTGAAGGTTTATTTCTAGGAAAATGTAAATCACTGAGTATTCTCCAAGAAAAAATATTGTTTCCCATGCAGCTACACATTCTAAAGCATATTCCACCTTTGATAATAATAATGCAATATTTTTTGGTTAATTTTTGCTAGACCATGAGATAACACTAGATCCAATGTTGAACATAGAACTTGTAGTAGATTGGTGATCATCTATATATCCTTCTGAATTAAAATTTGTAAAACATGTCAAAGATATATAATCACATGCAAAATACTCAATTAAAACATTTTGAGTTCCTTTGACATATCTCAAAATTCTCAAAATTATTTTAGCTACTTTCCAATGAGGAATTTTGGGACATGACATAAACCTTGAAAATAGACTGACAACATAAGCAATGTGAGGCCTTTTTAGTGTCAAATAAATAAGACTTCTCACTAGCTATTTATATATTATGTCATCTTCAAATTCTAAGTCATCTCTTGTTGATAATTTCATTATCACTTCAACAAGAGTAGTAGAAGCTTTACAATTTTCCATTTTAAATTTGACCAAAAACTCATGTGCATATTTATATTGAAAGAGTAGTATCCTATCACCATTCTATCATACTCGTACTCCAAGAGAAGGGTTCATTTTAAGACCTCCCTCCCAGAAAAATTGTATAGATTCCCTAGAAAATCTATGAAAATGACTTTCGAAATGGTGGAGAATCTAAACAAAATGGGTTTTGAAATGATTGTGAACCTTTTAATAATGGTATCAGCTGGTAGCAATTTTTTACTAACACTATTTGTGGTCGGTTGTTAGTATATGATGTCAACCAAAACCATATGTATACTATTGAAATTATTTTTTGATAATAGCAGTGAAAATGACTAGTTTGATGAGAAATTTGTGCTCTCAAAACATGGGATGAATATTTTTTTTTTTAAATGATGTTTTTTTAAAAACATGGAGATTTCACTAATTTTGTATGGAATTTTTTTTTCCCTGAAATTTTTTGA
This sequence comes from Taxus chinensis, assembly GCA_019776745.2. NCBI lineage: Eukaryota > Viridiplantae > Streptophyta > Pinopsida > Cupressales > Taxaceae > Taxus > Taxus chinensis. The sequence goes on along the minus strand of JAHRHJ020003460.1, from coordinate 4,489 downwards.
TGTTAGCAGTTAAATGACCGTTTCGAAGAGAAATGTGTCCTCCCCAAAATATGGTGTAAGAAAAAAAAATACCATTTTTTCTGTCAATGACATCACTGAAAATGCTACCGTGTGAGAAATGTCACGTACCAATAACATGAAAAATACTACTGTCTGATAATGCCATTGGATGGTAGCATGGAAAATGCTACCGTATGGTAATTTCATCGGCCGATAAGATGGAAAATGCTATTGGGTGGTAATGCCACTAGCCAACAGCATTGAAAATGCTACTATGCAGTAATGTCACATGCCAATAACATTTTTATTAAGGATAAAGGTTTTTTTACTGGGCCTTACCCAGGAACATAAAGGCCTTAAATCCCATAAATATACATTAACATACCGTGAAACAAAAATAAACAACTTCCCAACATCGAAAGAGACATTTGGGTGGGAGAAATGGTTTCTTATGGATACATTATTTCTTGTTGTGTATCATTTTCCACCCTTTTGAAACCTCATCAATAGGAAGAATAAATGCAATAACATCAATCGGCAAGTATGTGCTTTTTTAATAAGGAGAGCGAGGAGGGACATTCTCCATTGTCACTTCAAATGAACTTTAATTGAGCATTTTTGATCATTTTATGAGTTTCACCATTTGACTTCCCATTATTTCCATTATCGGGAATTTATCTTAGAGGGGTTTCTGGTAATGACTCGATCTTTTCCTCTGAATATTTGTTTGAATCAAAATCTTCCTTAGAATCAAAGACATGAAATGTTTAGGGAGGGAATTTTTCCACTATTTAACTCTCTCATTTTTACACTTTTCTATCCCACAATCAACAAAAGTATGTGCTAAGGAGAAACATATCTTGAATCTGAAATTTAAAACCTCATAGTCAAGAGGAGTGTGTCCATGTTCTATATTGAACTTTAAGCTCAATATGAGTAGGTAGGTTTTTTGAGGTGTCAAGATCAAAAACAATTCTTGGTATAGGTTGTGTATGCAAATTCATAGGTTTTAGATTGGATGTTTAGAATGTTACCCAAGGAATTTCCTATGGATATCAGACATGCACAGTCCCAAAATTGTAACAGTGGTAAATGAGGTTGTTTAATCCATACTAGTTTGCAAGAAAGTGATTTAGTGTTTGGCTTAAAATACGGGAACACAAGGTTTCGTGATAAAGTACCTTTGATGAAAATCCCATAGATTTTTGGCTTATGATGTCCTTCTCAAATTATAGAAGAAAAACTTATAATAAAATGTTCCCTTAGCATAGTGATAGAGATATATAACATGTCCAGCTAGAAGATGGTATGCAATGTTTTTGTGCTCCATTTGTGAAGTAACTAGGAGGCTGGTCTAGAAATAGCGTTGAATCTACAGATCAGGGCATGGTCTTGGTAGTATAATTTGAATTTAACCACTTCTTCACCAAATGTCATAATAGGATTTTTGGTCACAGGCATCATAGGTTTGATGCCATGCTTCCTCTGTATGAAATCTCTCCAAAAGAGTGATTAGCCACTATCAAAGTTAGGTAGCAACCCTTAATAGTCTTCATCATCATTTTTTATTCACTAGAATAGGGAGTAAGTTGTGTAGGAAGACGGATAGCATGGGATATAACCCATGTGGTCGCATTCTCCATGTTTTCTCTTTGCAACAAATTTGCCACCCACACGACGGTTTTTGAGTTGACCTGGATTGTTTATTGCCACCCCCAAGAGACAATTTCATTCCACACCTGTAGAGCAGTCATCGTCATAGGTGGGAGAAAGTAAAACCAAGAAGGGAATTTGATGCAAGTCTAATGGGTGTTGATAAAATGCCAAGAAATAGAAAAAGGTGTTTTTTAAGAGTGTTAATTTCAATAAATGCCTCTCGCCCAAGGATGGGGCTATACAGATCTCTAATAATAATCTTTCATAGAAATAAAGTCATTCCATATTCTTCCTTCCTTCCGATCAACGCACTGTCCTGATATTTTATATTTCTCATGAAGAATCTGTTGATGTTGCCACTTCCCTTAGCAAGGAGGAAAAAGATCTAGGGGTACCAATTAAGTCTCACGCAAGGTTCTGCATAGAGGTTGCAATTAGGGATCATGGTCGTTATTTACCATAAATATAATAATTGTAACATAACAAATGATACCTACCAGTAATTTCACCTTCCCGGTAACATGAGAAGTTTCTACTAGTATGGTAATCCAAACTCATTACCATTCGGTGATGGAATCACCCTAGCAAGTAGTGTCGTCATGGATGTTCTCGTCCAGAAGCACACTATAATTTATGTCCAGTTGCACCGACTTATACATTCAGATTTTTTGCTTGTACTTTTGGTTTCATTCACAAGCTTATTCACATTTTACCTTTAGCTTCGACTACAAATCTCAAAAATAATGAATTTTTAAAATTAAATTATATTACTAAATTATGGCGAATTAATCCTATATGATAGTATGTTATAACATAATGAAAAATATACCAACATCGTTTGGCCCTTTCAGTGGAGATAGTAAGGTGAAATTATGGTCAAATTTATGTATGACACTATAAAATATTTGCCAAACCTATTACTATTACGGTAGTAAAGAAATCCCCAATTTCAAAATTCCAAAATCGTAATATTTTCCAATTTACAAATATTATTCCACTAAAATGAACCATGGCCAAGAGAATAATGAAGCAATCTTAAATCAATCATCTCAAATTTTTCTCGTTAATATTTTCTTTGCACCAATAATTAACATTTCATGATTACTTGTAATTATTAATGTCATCCATGTAAAGAACCACAATTATTGTTCGAACATCACTCTTTTTAGCATAAATATTACGTTCAAAGGGACTTTTTACAAAACCTTCATGTTCGAACTACTCATCAATCTTTGCGTACCATAACCTTGGTGCTTTCTTTAAGCCATTTAAATATTTATTTAAACTTTTCACAAAAGATGGTATTTGTCCTTATCTCACAAATCCCAATTGTGTTTTCTCCATGTATATATATTCATGTATCCCAACATTGATTCATTCTTTGCATCCATTTGATGTACCTATCATTTAAAGTTAACAGACTAAAGAAAGATACAATCATTATTGTATAATTTTTTCAACTGGAGCAAGTCTTATTAGTCTAAACCCTTTCTTTTTTAGAAAATACCTCTGTATCAAGTCGTGATTTAAATTTTTAAATGCATCCATCGTATCTAAACTTAGTTTTATAGACACATTTAGTACCAATAAGATTTATACCTTCAGGAAGTTCTGTCAATTCCCATATATTATTTTTCATGAAAGACTCATAATCTTTCTGCATTGCATGTTCCTACTCTTTCTTTCTTTTTATTTCTTCATAAGATTGGAGATCATTTAACTTTCTATATTCTAGTCATCAAGGCATAGTTAACATGATGATTATTTTCTTCAATTTGCTTACTCATTTTGATAAATTTATTGAAGACTTTATATTTTCATTGGGGGGATTTTCTCATTATCACTATTTTCTTCCTTTTTTACAGCTTCAACTTCAAAAAATATCTAAAAATTAGATGTAAATTCCTTATAAAGACCTTTATCAGAATAAAACATCCCTACTGATAATTAATTTTTGAGTTTGAAGATCATATAACTTGTAGCCTTTAGACTATTCACTAGAACTAATGAAGATACATTTCATGATTTTATTATCTGTAATGCCCCAACTTTCACCCCCTCAAATAATGATGTTCAACCATTGATATTATTAAAAAAAAACTACGATTTAAAACAATAGATTAATAAAATAATAAAAGGAGAAAACAGAAATAAAATAAGATAAATTTCTTTGAACTAAGAAGTGTGTTGGTTTGAGAGAAAATATTTTGGTGGAGGCGTGTTGTCAAAGTATGGGGTGTTGTTCTTGTAGATTGGAGAGAGACACATTCTCAACACCCTTTTAGAATTGTCATTTTCCTTACAAAATAATACAACCCTTTATTGAGATCTGAACAGCCGACTAAAATTAGTCCATTATGAGTTGAAACAATTTACGTAAGGAGATAAAGTTGTAAAAAAATATCTTTTCGTTTTAGCATATGCACATTTATTGATATGAATCTTTATTGGTGCCTGAAGTGGGTTCAACATCTCTGTGGGGATCTTCTATTTTTCGTTGTTTTTTTTGTTGTATGTTGAAGAAAATAAAAAGATTGAGGTTTATGAGGTGCATATTATCTATCTATTTGCTTTCTTCCTTTTGTGTATGTGTGCCAATTTTGGGTGCATTGCAACCTTTGAATAACCATTCTCATGGAAAATGAAAGATACAAGTTTTTTTCCTAGTCTTATTCTTTTTCTTTAAGTAGCTATTGTATTGATTTAGGAATTAAAAGTGCTTTTCTTGTTGTCCCACATATGTGTCTGCCAAATTTGTCTCTTCCAAACCTCTTCTCCATCACATCCTCTACTTTTCAATTCTCCACTTTGCTTCTTTTTGTTTTTTACTCTG